>CM065389.1:32877500-33320000 GCA_033060915.1 Euryodendron excelsum
ACACCTTCTCAAAAGTGTCCATAATTCTGAGATCCATTGCATACTTCAGGTACAAAAGGTTGCGCCCCTTTTTGTGGCACATTTTTTCTATGAAAATTTAAGTTCCTTATCAAAAAAATGTATCACCACCAAAAGGATAAGAAAAGAACCAAATAGTAAAATTCATGAAAAGTAACCATCCTAATATGATTGTAGAAACAAATACCCGATATACTCATTTCAAATTCCAAAGAGAACTAGTTCAATAAGCTACCAATAACAATTTAATCATAAGAATTGTATGTTTTTGTGTGCCTTCACACTATATATAGGAAGCCACATGTTTGCAAGCCCACCCTCTCGCTCCACAAACACCAAACCACATATAAACAAGAGGCCTCCAAAGCCCTCTTGTGAACTTCCTTTAGGCAGCCCCTTCTCCATGATGCAATAACCCCATCATGTATGGCATCATCCACTCATACCAAAAAGCAATTTCAACTTAACGTAAAACTTTGTAGCCATCAAGTCATGCAAAAGAAGGTGATTAACATCCTCCACCCTTTTACACACAATATAACATAACCAAGAATTCTCTCTCCCTCAAATGGCCAATGGTTAAAATAGCCTCCTTGCTACAAGAGACTGAACCAGGATTCCATCATTGGGGGATGGGAGCACAGGAGAAAGACCTAGTAAGTATGGACACTCCGTTTAGGGTGTCCTATGGCTGTCAAACACATGTAAAACACACTGAGACATGTTTCGGGCACGCCAATTGGTGTGTCCAATCTTTTTATGTGGACTCATCTCGGACACATCGAGGACACTCATTTCTCTTAGTTGGACACGTTTTCAAACACGACGGTGTTGAAATGTTGTTGTTAAAAATATTAAATGAAGTCGAATTTATAGATTTCAATACTTTAAAACACCAAAACATAAAACACCTAAATCCAAATCTTCAAATCCATAACTTGGTTGTTATTGTATTATAATTGTAAACTTCTTTATTTGTTTTTATCTTATTTTTGGTGGTTTATAGATTTTACATCCATATACATAGGCAATGAAAATATATACACACATTCTTTCTTGTCATATCCCCGCCACATCTGTATACTCATTTTTTTAAAATATATAGCACATATTATTCTTAAGGGATTTTTGTCAAAGTGGGAGGGCCATGGCCCCTTACTATCTAAGGGTGATTCCGTCCGTACTTTAAGCTATGCAAAAGAAAAACGTTAACTGGGCCCTTTTGCATATGCTCCATTTTGCAGCTAATTATCATTAAAAAAAACAATTACACAAGTTGATTACAACTCAACTCAACTAAAGCCTTTTACCAATAGTTGGGGTCAGTTATATGGATATTGTTTCGCTATTTCACTCTATCGAGGGCTATAATATCATTTAAACAGCAATTGAAAAAATATCTTTCTTTATCATCTCGACCATTTAATTTTAACCTGCCTCGTCCCCTAGCATGGGGAAATATTGATTACCAAATAAAAAAATAAAATCTCTATATAAGTTTATTCTCTTCAATGATGACATTCAATTGATTTCTTTCAAATGAGACACCTAGAAGGCCTTAATGAGATTCCAAGGCTTCTATCCTTCTTCATATTCTTCTTCTTCATTTTAATTTTCAGCATTGTGGGGGTAAACTTTACAGCCATCAATGAGTCCCTCTAGGAACCCTAAAAAAATCCCAAAATCCTACTTCTTTGATCTTGAAACTCTGACACTAATTACCAAGCCATTCTATTTCCAAAAACCTAAAATATTGCCTGCCGTCCAGATTCCCTGCAAGCATTATCTTTCAATTTCATACCAAAATCCAGCCTAAACTTCAAACAAACTCAAGCCTAAACCCATCCTGAACCTCTAGTTTACCTTCTCAACTAAAAACATTAAACATTAAAGGCCTCCCACTATAGGTCAACCTTCATTAGGCTTCGTCCTACATCAACAGGACAATCCCCTTAGTTGCCTTTTGAATTCAGGAGAAAGAAACTACAAAAACATAAGGAATAAGTGAGCAAGTCCTCAACTATGTAGCATAGAACCTGGTACGAAACAAACAACACCTGATACAAACATACTAATACAGCAAATCCTAAAAAAGCAGGAGACAACACTTTCTCTCACATGAATGAACCCTAACAATGTGGAGTGCTATAAATATAGCCTCTCGCTGCATATCTAGTCCCTCCCTCCCAAGAACAAGTATAATTAAATTTATTACCAAAATGTTTGAACTACAATTGCAAAATGTGGAAAATGCAGCTCCATAAACATCATGTACACAATGCCGAGTTGAGGCTACTTTTGCCTCCTTTCTCATAAAATTCATTTTCCCTTATGTCTTTATCACAATGTTATTTCCTGTATTATAAGTATCCATTGCATTCTTTTTTTTTTTCTTTTTTTCCAAACAGCAAGTGACATTGCATACTTTACTTTGTGTTGGTTATACATATGATGCCTTCTTTCCAGGAATGTTTTAAGACATCGTTGGACTCTTGAGCTGCATTCTCAAGAATGTTGGACACTACTCCTATTAAGGGATTAAACACATACCCCAAGTTAGGGTGCCTGAGAAGTATATCAAAAGGTTCAAATTTTGAAACATCATTTATAAATTAGGACACATTCAGAGGAGAAAAATTATCAGAGATGTCTTTAGGAGTGTCCAAAGAGTCAATGTCCGCTCCTCTTAAAAGGTTTCATTCTATTTAGGTCCTCACTAACATTAGTAATTTCATTCACGAAGCAAGCCTTTTATTTGTAGGTACAATGTCAGGAAAGGGGACGAGACATTCCCCTAGAAGCGGATTGGGTGTTCATAGGCCCTGCTCAAAGTGGCTTCTTTTGCTTGGGCGGCTACTAGAGATGCTATCTTGACCATTGATAATTTAAGAGATATGCGGGGACTTGTGATTTATAGGTGCTATATGTGCATGGGGAATGGAGAACAAGCGTGTCCGTCACTTGGATACTCGTGTCCATCACTTAGATGCAAAAAAAAAAAAGTAGCATGTTTGAAGGAAATAACTTAAGATCTAATTGCAAAATAAAGAATATGATTTGAAACAATGGAATACATATTTTTAATTTTAATTAGTATTATCTTGCAATTTTTCATTATCTTTGAATAAAATATTTCAAAATATGGCATATATAATATATATATATTTCTGTCATGTCCCCATTGTATTCATATCCGTGCACCTTAGATTGTATCACTACCAAAAGGATAAGAAAAGAACCAAATGGTAAATTTCATGAAAAGTAAACATCCTAATATCATTATATATAAATATCTGATATACTCATTTCAAATTCCAAAGAGAACAATTTTAATCGCAAGAAATGTGGGTGTGTATGGGTGTGAGTGATATTTTCTGTAAGATCAACAAAACATAAAAGGCAACTGACAATGGAGTTTCCTATGGGAGATCTAGAAAAGAGCCCTCAGGTTGCCACTGGAGCACCAGAAAGCACACTGAATGATGCAAGAACAAATTGGACTTTATTTAAGGGTAAGCATATCAGAAAGTATGCTAGCAAAAAGAGGAAGCACAGACCAAAAACACTTTTATAGAAGGAACAGCCACACTGCCCAGTACCCCCAAGAGCCTACTTGAGGATTTTTAGTGAAGTCGTTATACATATCACCTTGCGGAGTTAATCCAGTTTTCCTTTCATAAAATCCTGATTAAGCACCAGATACATGAATGCAATCAGTAAGAATCTTGGTACACGCTCTTCCATTAGTTGGCAGTTAACATATGCAGTAAAGGGCAAGTCATATTCTATACAAGTGTTATGTCTTGCAAAAACCAAATCATCAAACATATTCAGAAGGAACTGAAGGAAAATGTCCAAGATTTACACATAAAACCAAAAACTTTGAATTAACTAGCCAAAATAGGACAGAAAATTGACTTACACAAGTGCAATTCATGTACACAATTTTATCTGCTGTCGAGTTACAATGAATTAGTAGCCCTCAACAGTGGCCAAGCAATACCGTCAGTCCAAATATGCAATGCTAACTGAATCTGTCAGACAACAAGAACACAGAATTGATAAAGGGTATAGCATCAGATAACTAAGTCAAACATATAATGGTTAATTAATTAACAACCTTGAATCTGTTGACGTCCAGTAGAATCTTTTTGCATCATCCTCTGCTAAATTTTGATGGTTACTATGAGCCTAGAAAACATCACAAGCTGCTGGAATTTATGAAAAGCAATCAAGAAACTAATGAGCATGACAGAGAGAGAGTGATAGAAAGGGCAGAACATCAAGAGAGTATGGCATTAATTCATAAATGTCAAAATCAGAAGGACAATGACATTTAGCAAAAATACTAGTAGCTAGAAGAATTCAAAAAAGGCCTGCTTCCCGCAAACAGACAGAATCCAGAAATGATTACTCTGATATTTTTATTGCTTTTTTTGGGCAACAATGCCACAAAGGCCACAAAGAACTGCTATTAATCTGACATGTGGCCACCATATACGCAATGCCACAAAGGCCCAAGTACTCACTTTAAACTGGATAGTTGAGGAGAAGAAACCGGCCTAAATCCAAATAATTCTAGGGCGATTCCGGAATGATTGGTGGTGTGGGGGTTGGGGGGGAAGGGGAACAAGCTTAACAAAAATGTATTTTTTGTCACACATTTCTTTGGGCGATGTCCTAACTAAGGAATCCTTTCTACTAAAAATGAGTCACATCGACGCAAAATGCATTTCCTGTATAGGGTACTAAAGACAGAATGCAATATGACAAGAATTATACTATTTCTAAGTAACAGACAATAATAATACGAGAAACCAACGAAAAGGAACTTTGACTATCATAAGCAAGAGCAGTAAGTATTAGTTATACCACCAGTGAAAAAGAAGGCACAGAACAACATGCATATAACACATTCAAAAGGCAAACAGATGAAATCATGCCAGAATGGGCCAAGTATTTGTTTTGCAACTGGCCGGTAAAGAAAGTAGACCAAGTTTACAGACATGCAATTAACCTAAGGCAATTGAAGCAACATAAAAGAATAAATTTTGACACCTAATTAAGGAACTTTGACTGTCATAAGCAAGAACAGTAAGTATTAGTTATGCCACCAGTGATAAAGAAGGCACAGAACAACATGCTTACAACACATTCAAAAGGCAAACAGATGAAATCATGCCACAAAGGGCCAAGTATTTATTTTGCAACGGGCTAGTAAAGAAAGTAGACCAAGTTTACAGACACGCAATTAACCTAAGGCAATTTAAGAAAAATAAAAGACACAAATCTTGACACCTAATTAAGGATCAAATTTGCATTGTGCATTTCTTTTGAGAATGTCCTAACATATGGCAGCGACCACATTGAACAACTCTCTTTGGACGCTTTAAACTCTCCACACGAAGAACCTTCTTTTTGGGCCTGCCAGGAGGCCGACGAGTCTTGGGTGGGCGTATGGTGATATCAACTTTGGCACCTCCACCCTCTGCTACCTCACCAAGCTCTTTCCATAGGCTTTTATCTGGAATTGGATTTATCAACTGTGAATATGTCTCACGGTAGCTATCAACTGTGAAACAATGCTCAGAAAATAAATGGGCATTCTGCCCGCAAGAGATGAGTGCAGCAGCAGCATGCGCACATGGCAAACCATAGAGTTGCCAACGTCGACATGAACAGATTCTACTTCGTATGTCCACAATATTTGTCCGCTCAGTTGACACAATCTCAAATTCTACTTCATTTGCACGTAGTACTTGATAGCAACGAGCATCTGCAATTGCTTCCAAAATCCTCTTCTCAGCCAATGGTACAAGAACTGAAGTCCATCTTATGCCCATATTACGACGCTCAGTGAACCAAGATGTCAACTGATGGCGGACATGCTCCATCATCTGTACAATAGGGAGCTCATGACATTCAAGGGCCCAGTTATACAATATTTCTGTGACCCCCACCGTGAAATGGCCATACCGTACCCCCTCAAAATATGCAACAGCCCATAGTTGGGGTGGAAATTGCTGAAACCATGGTATGACATCTTGCGATATTTCCACCATCTCAGAGATCTTGCTTTCAAATTCAACAGCTGTGAGGGCATAAACAGCATTCCAAAAGATATTCACCAACTTTGAGTTCTTGAATGTGTCACGAAAATTCTCACTGACATAACGCAAGCAAAAACCATGAAATGCACTCGGGAAATGAGTCTCAACTGCCTCCACAATGCCTGGTTGCCTTTCAGAAAGTATTGTAAGTCTAGGCATGCTGTCAGTATTCACTCCAAGAAGCTTCCGCAGTTCTGACATGAACCACATCCAATTCTCATCACTTTCCACATCAACAATAGCGATAGCCAATGGAAACAATGCATCATCAGCATCAATAGCAGCAGCACAAAGCAACGCACCCAAATATTTCCCTTTGAGATGTGCTTTGTCAAGTTCTAAAAGTGGCCTGCAAGCATTTATAAACCCATAGATTGATGCACGGTAAGATATGAAGAGACGCTGGAAGCAATTGTCTTGTCCAGTAGCAAAAACTGATGCAACGCTTCCAGGGTTAGTTTTCCTTATCTGTTCACAATATGCTGGAAGAAGGCGATACCCTTCTTCATAAGTTCCATGTAGTGCAGCCATGCTGCGCTCCTTCCCACGCCAAGCTTGCATGTAAGACACAGCAACTCCATGCTGATCACGAATGTCTTGCAGAATTTCCTTTGGTTTATATTGAGGATTATCCCGAACCCGTGCTTCGACAGACCTGGCAACCCATCCTACTGAGGCTTGCTGATGGTGGAGGTTGCGAACTCCTTCACAAGTATGTTCTCCCTGAAGTGTTCTAACAGAAAAGGTAGGAACACCTGGACACTTTGCAACATGTACACGCCACGGACAACCTTCCTTTGAGCATTTGGCGATAAACCGGCTACGATCGGATTTCACAATCCGAAGATCAAAATGCAATGCTATAGCAATATCTTTCAGTGCTCTTCGGCAGGTCTCAACATCAGGAAATTCCTGCCCAATAACTAAAGAATAATCTGCCAAACCAAGAGCTGAATCAGGAAGTGTGGTTAAAGACTGATCAGCCATAAAATCTACCGAACAAACAACTCCAGCTTGTTATTCAAACGCTTTTCGTTGTCATGCTGTCGGCTATGGACACCCAAAATGTAAAAATTAGTGCACTTTTGACTCATAACCCCCAATACAAAGCCTCACTCCAATGAGGTGGTGTCGATTTGCTGCAACAGCAAGACAGAAGTAACTGAATATACATTCAATTCGATTGGAGATAAAAATAGAGTTCAGTAAGTGAGCTCAATTCAGTTGAATTTTGATTGTCCAGTTAAAGGGTTTTAAGTTTTCGGGTCAGACCTTTTGCAGGGTCAATTGTAGTTCTATGCAGAACATAGACAGATAGAGAGTCACCTCGTGTGATAGGCACGCTCCGAAATCAGGCCCTGGGATGAGATCCAACAGCCACTGGACAGAGATGGTCTCACGATTGTGGCGACGAAGAGTGGCAACGTTGCTGATGTTGGTTGACGACGACGTTGGTGGCTGTGGAGAGAGAGAGAGAGAGAGAGAGTGGTGGGGATGGTGGCTGCGGTGGTGGTTGGTGATTTCGCCGGCGAGAACAGACGATGGTGACGGTGGTTTATTTAGATGCCCTTTTGCGCCGGTGGTTTGTTATTCGGAGCCCTAATTGTTCTCCCATGAAGGTATTGTTCCACACTTCTCATCCAGCCAAAAGCTTTGCCATCGGGCATGATCATTGTTGAAGGACATTTCCTACAAAATCACTAGTTTGCCCTCATATTGAAGCGTCGTCTCGTATAAGATCAAGGGTAAGAAAGTAAATGCATACGCGTGGTATCATATATATATATTAGGTTACCCTTATATTTTGTCTCTCTCCTATATAGCATTTTAAATACTTTAATATTCTTAAAATGTCACGTTACATCAGCAATTGATTAAATAACTATTAAATTTATTATTTATTCAAACCATTATAATGAGTCCGTTTGGAAATAACTTATTTAGTCAAATAAATTACTTAAAAAAAGCATAAAGAATAAGCTGACTTAAAAAAAAACTTAGTTGGGGTGCTTGGTAACATACTAAATAAGCTATTTTTTTATTAACTTTTTTTGGTTAGGTTGTTTGTCACTTACTTATTGCTTATTTAACTTTTTATGCATGAATGATAATATTACCCTCAAATTAACTTGGATGATGTGTAAGTTGTGTTTGGTAACCACTATGGTTTCCAAAAAGATATATTTTACAATGTTCTCAATATAAATGACACCAACATAATCATAATAGTTGAAAATATAATTAGAAATTGATCTAACAATATAATAAAAAAAATTGTCTGCCAATATATTTATAAACATTTCCAAATGTAATTATAAGTAGATTCAACAATATAATGATAAGTATATATTGAACTAGCAAGTGTCCATATTATATAATGATAATTATATGGATCGCCTACATTGAATCTGTGTAATTCGACTTCTAATTAAATCTCTACCTGCACTCATCCAACTACCATAATCATTTGGCAACTGCGACTCATCATTATTTGTATTAGCATCATTGAGTTCATCCTTCCATTCAAAATCCGTCATATGTTCAATACGATTAAACTCCTCATCATCCTGATGATGTCGCCTGATGTAGTTATGTAAGGCCATCGATCCACCTACTATGGCAGTTTGCACGTCTAACTCAAATGCGGGTATATCTCTTAAGATAGCCTATCTAGCCTTCCATATCTAAATGTCCTTTCAATTACACTTATCAAAGAAGAATGTACTTAATTGAATATTTTATTATCATTTCTTGGAGCATCTCCTCGGCAAAATTCTTCATGATAGTACCTATCACCTTTATATAGAACAAGATACCCCTTCGTATTTGGGTATCCGGCATCCACAAGGTAGTACTTATCTGCCAAAAATTTACATCATCCAAGTAAGGATACAATAATATGGACGCATAATATTAATATTTAAATTACATTATACCTTCTTGTGGGTATGAAAAGTTCTTTTTCGGGTTCATTATGACATTGTAGAATACTTGTGTATCATGCATACTGCCTTCTCATCCAGTTGAGACGAATGTAAAGCATATGTCGAAGTCACATACTATAAGTATGTTTTGAATGTAACAACTTTGTAAGCACCTCATTTTTGCCCGCTTAGCAGTCTCTGTTCCGACTGGGCTCACTTTTACACATCACACGCATATTCAGACTCTAACCTACCTTTTAAACTTGAATTTAGTCCACCAGTCTCTTCCCGGACCCGTAGAGCCCACTTGAAGCTAAATGACCATTTTGTCCCCCGGGCCTCCGAAAGCCCCAAGAACCACACCGGCTCTGAGTATCAAACCGGTAACTTCCCGGGGATGTTTTTGATAGCATCCCTGGACTTCCATTACTCTTCCAGAGCATTATAAGTCAGTTCCAGCAAACTTGACGCAAAATGACTGTTTTGCCCTTAGCAGGCCGGTCACCTTTTTCAACCACACTGGCTTTGAGTAACAAATCGGTAACCCCCCGAGAATGCTTTTTATAGTATTTTCGACCTTCTTTTATCTTTCCAGATCATTCTGAGTCAGTTCCGACAAACTTAACGCAAAATGACCGTTTTGTCCCTGGTGGGCCGGTCACCTTTTCCAACCACACCGGCTTTGGATATCAAACTGGTAGCCTCTTGGGAACATTCTAAATAATGTTTCCAAATTTCGAATCTTCTTCCGGGACATTCCGAATCCGTCTTAGCAACTTCCCGGCTCAATTGACCATTTTGCCCCTGATGGCCCGGTCAACCCTTCCGACAAATCTTGTCATCCTTTTTCAACTTCATTACGTCCGGGACACTGTTTTAAGTGTTCCTGTCCCTTTTCAGCTTTCCGGGCCATTCTCGGCTTCTTAAATCTTTTCCGGACCTTCTGGAGTCATTCTTAGTGAAGCTAGGTTAAAAATTGCATGGTAGTCACTAGTACAGGTGCCTAAATCTTCCCAAGATATGTTGCTTGCCGACCTTAAAACTTTCCTAATTGGATGGCGCTACTAGTAGCACTAAGCCAATATTTGGCTTGGCGCCACTCCTAGTGGCGCCAGAAGCATTTTTGGCCTAGCGCCACTGCAACAGGCGCTAGGTCATTCCCTTGTCTATAAATACAGAGCTTCTTTCAGCGTAAAAGAAGTCCGCAAACTCAGTCTAAAAATCCTACTTTTCAATATACAAGCTTGTAGCCTCTCTAAACCCTAGTCTCCTTAGGTTTTTCAAACCCAAGCCTCCATACACAAACCCTAGCCTCTTATACACTTACATACACTGCTATACACTCATACACTAGCCTCCAATGGCTCCTTTGAAGACTTGAAGTGCTGCAATCTGAAGATTTGAAGATTGAAGACAAACTCTTAAAGATTAAAGTGAAGATCGAAGCAAGACAAGCAAAGCAAAGAGCGCAAAGCTAAGCAAAATAAAGAAGACACAAGGTAGGTTTCTTATTTACGTTTATATATCTTCCCCTCTCTCTTCTCTCTCCTCTCTCCTAACCCACTTGGGTTTGCTTCTATTTTAATCCCCCATCTTCTTCCCCCCTTTCTTTGCATGCTTGAAACAAGGAAATTCTCGGTCCATGTGTAGGATTAGGCTATTGGAGAGTCACCGTGTCGGGGGCTTTCTTTTAGTCTAACCGGAGACCATATGGGTTCGGCCCCTTTGATTATGTGGCGAAGCCTTTAACTTTATATGTTCACGACTCTCTTTGCATTGTGCATATCATAATCTTGCATTCCTCTAAAGTTTATTTTAAACTTGTTTTCAAAAGCTTGCATTAACATTGTTTTCAAAATTGCATCAAAATCTTTTTTTCAAAACTTGTTTTCAAAATCACAATCCTAAGGTGATTCTAACCTTTCCATGGTTAGGGTTGCTTTAGGAAAGTGTTACATTTAAAGTGACCAATATGGTACACATTTTCAAAACATTGTTGTTTTCAAAGCCACTATCTTAAAGTGGTTCTAACCTTCTTATGGTTAGAATCGCTTTAGGAAAGTGAGGTATTATATATATACTTTCTAAAAACTCTCTTTTCAAATCCCTCCTTCCAAAAACCTCTTTTTCAACGTACTTTCGAAAAACTTTCTCCAATCTCCTTCTTCAAATTCCTTTCCAAAATTGTTTTCCAAAAACTCTCTCCAAAAATCTATTTTCAAAGCTTCCTTTTCAACTCCTTTCCAAAATACTCTCTTCAAAATTCTTTTCCTAAAAATACTCCCTAGAGTTCATTTTTAGAAAACTCTCTCCAATCTCCTTTTCAAAATTGTTTTTCAAAAACTCCTTTCCAACAATCTCTTTCCAAAAACATCTTTCCTAAAAGCTCATTTTCAAAAAACGCTTTCCTCAAAGTTCACTCTCTAAAGACGCTGCTTATGTTTCCTTCCTAAACATCTCTTCCCAAAAATCTCTTTCTAGAAACTCCTCTTTAGGATTTCCTTCTAAAAATCCCTTTTTTCAAAAAACCCACTTTCCAAAAACTCTTTCCTTAGAGTCTAAGTTAAATCCTAGGACCTACGTTTAGGAAACCATAATTTTCCTTCCCAAAAACATGATATCTAATCCCTTATTTTGGCCTCAAAACCTAGGTTTTCAAAACCTCTTATTTTCTACATCAAAACTATAGTCTTTCCAAAAGTAGAATTTTCAAAACTCCATATTTTCAAATCTATGTCAAATCCAATCTTCCCTTTAGGAAATTAAATCCAATCTCCCGTTTAGGAAACTAGATCCAATCTTCCATTTTTAGAAACAAAATCAAAACATCTCTTTTTAGGAACCAAATCCAATCCCTTGTTTCAGGAAATGGGAATCTCAATTCTTCCTAATCTAAATCTTTCCTAATTCAACTCTTTCCTAATTTCCTACCTTCCTAAACCATAAGTTTCCTAAACCTAAACTTCTAAATCTTCCCTAATTCAACTCCTTCCTAGTCTAGTACTTTCCTAAACCTTAAGATTTCTAAACTTAAACTTTTAAATCTTTCCTTAAACTACAAGCTTTCAAACCTTTCTTAATTCCATCCCTTTCCAAATCGAAGTTTTCAAACCTTTCTTAAACTCAAACTTTTCCTAATTTCAAGAATTTCTAAAACTCAAACTTTGAATCTTTCTAAAATTCTAAACTTCCCTAAATTTCAAATCTTTCCAAATCTAAAACTTTCTAAATTCTAAACTTTTCAACTTTCAAAACTTTCCTATTTCAAAAGATTCTAAATTCAAAATTTTTCAATTTCAATACTTTCTTAAAACGAAACCTTTCCTGATTTCAAAACCTTTTCTAATTTCAAAACCTTTCCTAATTTCAAAACTTTCCTAAAATGAAACATTCATAAAATAACACTTTCCCAAATTGAACTTTCGTAAAACGAAACTTTCCAAAAATGACACTTTCCTATTTTGAAACTTTCCTAAATCAGGCCTTTCCTAAATCCAATCTTTCTCCAATCTTCCAAGTCCAACATTCGAGTCAAACCTTTCCTAAACCTCAAGTCCTTCCTAAATCCTATCTTCCTAAGTCTAGGTTTCCCAAACCTCATTCTTTCCAAATCAATTTCCTAATCCATCAATTCCAATTTCCAATCTTCTAAATTCCAATTCAATCACTTTCCTCCAATCAAATCTTCTATTTTCTATCGGACTCTTGTCCGAACTACGACTGACCTGATTTCTTAAAAATGATACGTGTTCAACCCTCATGGGTGCGGTCATAACCTTTTTCAAGTTTCTATTTCCATAATCTCTTTCAAGCTTCTATTTCCACAACTTCTTTCAAATCTCAAATTCCACAACCTTTTTCAAGTTTCTAACTCCATAATTTATTTGTAAGTTTCCAATTCCAAAAATCTATTTCTAAATCTCTATTTCCAATTTCTAAAACTTTCCAAAATCAAATCTAGCTTTTTCAGATTTCTTTTTAAATCAAATCAATTTATTTCCAAATTTATTTTCTAACTTTCTTTTCTTGTATTTACATATCATGCATCATGTCTTTTAAAACATTTGTTTTCTAAAGTGAATAGGATTGAACATTTGTTAGTTGAAGACTCTCATAGGTGAATCTAGGGTAAATAGACATGTAGGTACCGCAAGGGTGGGGTAGGGTGATGGCTTAGTGCGTCTTCCCTACACATAACCAGTCTCCGAATCTAGAATCACTGTTTTCAAAGACCAAAATGGAGTTTATTTTCAAAAAGGGCTTAAATATTTTTCAAAGGTTGCTAAACAACCCGTTTTCTTAAAAACCTTCTTTTGAGGATGTTTTTCAAAATCGTTTTCCAAAAACTCTAAGTGTAGTCTTCGGATTATGCTTAGTTTTTTTAGGTGACCTAACTTAACTTAATCAAGTTAAGTGGCAACTCAAAATGTTTTTCAAAAGCCCTTTATTCAAATCTATTTTCAATTTAAACCTAGTCGCATTCATTTTTTTAGAAGGGTGAGTTCTAACGAGAGAGTACAATATTTTTCCTACTTGTGTGTGTATTCTTCGAATGCGAAAAATTTGGGTGCGACAAACCTTTTCTACCAAAATATGAAATCGGATCCTTTGCCAGAGAGCGAATTTGTATGAGTGTACCATCAAGTGCGTCTATACAATTTTGTGAAAATTTTTTAGTAGTTAATTAATCCACAAGTACATTATAGAATAACAAATGCCATAAAGTACATTTTTTTTAATCATTAAACTTACCTTCAATGCGCTATATTTCCTATTTTTCAAATACGGGTGGACAAAATTTTGATCACTAACTGGCCTACAATAATGTGCTACCAATTTTTTAACAGAATCCAAAACAATATAGAAGTGTCGGTGAACTGTTTCCCTAGAACGTTGGAAATGTTCCTGTACACCTCGAACGCCAACACCTTGTCCAAGCACTAGTAAGAATATGGCTACACTCTCCTCAACTCTTATTGCCCTATCAAGTAAAGGTACCTTGAATTCATATATGTTTACTAAATCCGAACATAATTCAAGAAATACCTCCTTATTCATTCGAAGATTTTCATAAATTCGATCGTGATAGCTAGTTAGAAGTTCAGTCACCCATCCCCACCCTAAAAGTGCTGATGTACGACATGGCTCCTTGTCAATATATGAAGTGTAATAATCATATGCAAGTGATGCCATAACTAGAATATGTTTCATTAACTTATGTCGCCTATTAGAATAATATTTTGAGACAAAAGCATCTGATAACTCCTTATTTGTATACTCTTCATTACTGCATGTGCCTTTTTTTTTCTTGGTATTGTTCATTATGAGTTGAATTTTGAAGCAACCTGCACATGACATTCGAAAATCTTTAACAACATATAAAAAAAAATGACAAAACAAACCTCCCTATTTTTCTTGCATATCATCCAAATAAAAAAAAATCCAACTAACATTCAAATAAGACAATTCAACTGACATCCAACTAGAAATTCACATAAAATATTTGAATAACATCCAAATATCCGAATAACATCCAAACATCAAAATAAAACATCCAAAATTCCTTACAAGTATTGTCCTAAAAAAATATCATCCACACTAAACAATGAGGAGGAAATGGTGGCCTAAGAATGAGTAGGTGGAGGTGAACATGGATTCAGATGGGCATACTGTATAGCCTGCTCTTGCTCCAACCAAGCTACACAGACATCATCATTGGGAAATCCCATAAACACCTCCCTGTTTGCTGGTTTTGTGATAAGTCTAGATCTTATCAAGTACAATTGATCACCAACTGAAATCCCAGGTAATGCTCCCAATTTAGTAAGACAGTCATTAATCGTAACATTCTGGCTATAAGAATTAACTAACTTCCCAGACTCTTTACAACTGTCAGTATGCGTTCCATGGTATTGGCAATCCAGTCTGCTTTTGAAACTTTCTTCTTTCCCTTTGATGACTTCTTACCAGCAAGTGACTTCACCCTCTTACCGCCACGTTGTACCTCTGTCAAAGTGTTACCACCATAACAGTTACCACTAGGAGAACCATGTCCCCCTTCCAAGTTAACTGGTAGCTCTTCAATGCCAAAAGTGTCATCGTCACAGGCTAGGATATTTGTCTTCTAGGCTGGGGTATCTATCTCCCTATGGCTCTTATCAATGAGCTGGCATGGTAGTAGATCCTCACCAGTTGTCCATTGTGTCTTCCCAGTTGCTGTCAATCCGCCAAACACTTGATCCATTAAGTCCTCATGCTCAAGTCCCCTCTGTTGGGGGCTGCAAAATTTCTTATGACCTGGCTATAGTGCATACACGTACTACCAAAAATTCTGATATGATTAGCATAGCCTAATATACGTGATTAGAATCATACCTTCGAGATCTCTTTGGTTTGATCCTGAATAACAACTAACAACAAGCACGAATCAAGTAACAGCAATAAGCACAAATCAACTGCTCGAACTCAACCTTCGGACTTCTAATGTATCTCTCGTATACGTTTTACTATAGAGAGAGTGGACTCGTAACTACTAAGGTTTCTCTTCCTCACAAAAAACATGTATCTCTCAATTATGAGCAAGCGTAACCCTAGCTGCTTTTAGAGTGCGTATATATAGAGGCTGTAACAGGGACCATAGGATTAGTATAACTAGGGCTTCCTACGCAAATAAGGATTCCTAATCCAACCAAGATTAACCCCTATTTATGTAAATTATAATTTATACCACTAATGAATTATAATTGCACTTCCTGTCATATTAGGAATTATATTTCGAGCTTTATATTATTAAATGCTGATTTATCTCCCCACGTTAAGATCACAGATACCCTTCTGTTAAATTAAATTACTGAAAATTAAATTTAATGGACTTATTTAATTCCTTTAAACCTTCCATTTAACTTATTTGATATGTCGGATTCATAATTCACCTGTAGAGTTTGACATAATCAAAACTTATAAGCTTCCTTAAGGGGGTATCATCAATCCCTATCCTGGGATGTGGATTCCATCAATAATTAATATTCACCATACACGTAATGCTATTGTCCAACTCACTGAGTTTATTGACCCATAAAAGAATCTCATTTTTCTGTGAATCAAAACAATAAACATTATATGCACGTGTTTATTTATTATATTAGGATTAAGAGTATAAGCACTCATAATAATCATGAGGTATTAATTATTTTATATAGTAAGTATAAAAATAATTATCTCAACACGGTCCTGTTCAATATACACAAAGTGTACTAGTGCAAGGAGTTAAAACTATACGGTTCCCCACAGTCAACATAAACCTATTAAACCGTGTGCTACAGTCTTACTGATGGTGTGTCTAGTTTCATTTAAGACTGTAAACGATAAACTTATATTCTATAAGAGCCGATGATCTCATCTTCCGAGTGTAAGCCGTACTCTACACACCAAATCATCTACTATATAGAATCAGAGACACACATGCATAATCATTAAATAAATAACGCAATGCAAACATTGCTCACACAGATTCTCATTAAAATAGAATAACTAATTTATTAATAAATACTAAAGCCATTACACAAAGCATGTTTTTTAGTATAAATCTCTAACACTCTCTCCCTAAATTTTTCGTAATATTTGTTAATCTAAAATTAAATTAAGAGGAAAGAAAATAAAATTTCCAAATTTCTAAACAAATTAGATAATAAAAATACTATAAGGAGAGGTTAAGTGTATGTTTTCCTCGCATCATCCCAACCAAGTTGTCGCGTCCAGATTTTTCGCACTCGAGGAATACTCATACAAGCGGGAAAAATACTGTACTCTCTCATTAGAACTCACCCTCCTACAAGAATGAGTGCGACTAGGTTTGAATTGAAAATAGATTTGGATAAAAGGCTTTTAGAAAAGATTTGGAGTCACTACCTAACTTGATTAAGGTGAGTTAGGTCACCTAAAAACTAAGCATAATCAGAAAACTACACTTAGTGTTTTGAAAAATAATTTTTGAAAATACCACCTCAAGAGAGGGTTTTTAAGAAAATAGGTTGTTTCATAACCTTTAGAAAACATTTGGCCATTTTTTGAAAATAACTCCGTTTTGGTCTTTCGAAAACAGTGATTCTAGGTTCGGAGGTTGGTTACGTGTAGGGAAGATGCACTAAGCCATCACCCTACCCTGCCCTTTCGGTACCTACATGTCAATCTACCCTAGATTCACCTATGAGAGTCTTCAACTAACTATTGTTCAATCCTATCCACTTTAGAAAACAATGTTTAAAAAAAAAAGATGATACATGATATGCAAGTGCAAGAAAAGAGAATTGATTTGGAAATAGATTTGAAAAGAAGAATTTGATTTGATTTTAGAATAGATTTAAAAAGATAGATTTGAAATTGGAAAGTTTTAAAATTTGGAAATTGAGATTTGAAACTAGATTTTTGGAATTGGAAATTAGAATTAGAACATAGAATTGGAAACTTGAAGAAGATTGTAGAATTGGAGATTCGAAAGAAGTTGTGGAATTAGAAATTTGAAAAAAATGTGGAGATCGCACCCATGAGGGTTGCCTATGTATCCTTTTGGAGGAATCAGGTCAGTCGTAATTCGGACAAGAGTCTGATAGAAGATAGAAGATTAGATTTGAAAAAGGATTTGATTTGAATTTGGAATAGGAGATTGGAATTTAGAATTTTGGAATTTGAAAAGATTAGACTTTGATTTGAAAAGATAGAACTTGGAAGAAAGATTTAGACTTGTTTTGGAAAGATTGAGGTTTGGGGAAACCTAGACTTAGGAAAGAAAAGAGACTTAGGAAAGATTTGACTTGGAAAGGTTTTAAGAAAAGATTTGATTCGAAGATTGGACTTGGAAGATCGAAGAAAGATTGGATTTAGGAAATGTTCGAATTAGAAAAGTTTTATTTTAGGAAAGTTTCGTTTTAGGAAAGTTTTCGAATTAGGAAAGTTTTAAAATTAAGAAGTTTTGAAAGTTGGAATGTTTAGAATGTAGAAAGTTTCAACTTAAGAAAATTTTAAATTTAGAAAGTTTTGGATTTGGAAAGATTTGAGATTTAGGAAGTTTAGAATTTTAGAAAGATTTAAATTTAAGAAAGTTTAGAGTTTTGGAAAGATTTGAAGATTTAGATTTGGAGAGTTAAGATTTGGAAAGGTATGGAATTAAGAAAGGTTAGAATGAGGAAAGGTTTAGACTTTGAAAGATTTGAAATTTAGGAAAGTTTAGAACTTAGAAGATTTTAGAGTTTGAAAGTCTCGAATTTAGAAAGTTTTAAAGTTTAAATTTTAGAAAATCTTGAGATTAGAAAAGGTTTGAGCTTAGGAAAGATTTGAAAACTTAGATTTGGAAGGTTAAGATTTAGAAAGGGATAGAATTAGCAAAGGGTTGAATTAGGAAAGATTTGAATTTTGAGTTTTAAAATTTAGGAAAAATTTTTATGTTCAAGTTTTGGAAACTTAAAATTTAGGAAAGTAGAAGATTAGGAAGGAGTTGAATTAGGAAAGATCTAGACTAGGAAGGGTTAAGATTCCTATTTCCTAAAACAAGGGATTGGATTTTATTTCTAAAAGAGAAGGTTTGATTTTGTTTCAAAAAATGGAGGATTGGATCTAGTTTCCTAAACGGGAAGATTGGATTTGGTTTTCTAGAGGGAAAATTTGATTTGACAAGGATTTGAAAAAGGAAGTTTTAGAAACCCTAGATTTGGAAGTGTATAGTTTTGACGTAGAAAATAAGTTTTGGAAATATGTATAGTTTTGATGTAGAAAATAAGAGGTTTTGAAAACTTAGGTTTTAAGGCAAGTTTGAAAACTATGTTTTTGGAAAGAAAATTAGGGTTTCCTAATTGTTAGCTCTAGGGCTTAACTTTGGCACCAAGAAAAGGGATTTTTGGAAAGTGAGTTTTTTGAAAGGAGGTTTTTGGGATGGAAATCCTATGGAGGAATTTCTAGAAGGTGAATTTTGAAGAGGGAGAATTTTTGGAAAGAAATCCTAATGAGGAGTTTTTAGAAAGTGAATTTGAAAAGAGTTTTAGAAAGATTTTTGGAAGGAGGTTGTTGGAGAGAATTTTTAGAAAAGAGATTTGGGAAGTGTTTTTAGAAAGTGGATTTTGAGGAGAGTATTTTGGAAAGGAATTTAAAAAGAGAAGTTTGAGAAAATAGATTTTTGGAGAAGTTTTTAGAAAACAACTTTGGAAAGAAAAGTTTTTGGAAAGCATGTTGGAAAAGAGATTTTTAGGAGGAGATTTTTGAGAAGAGATTTTGGAATGTATATAAAATATCTCACTTTCCTAAAACGATTCTAACCATAAGAGGGCTAAAACCATTTTAGGATAATGGTTTTGAAAATATGGACCATGAAAGTCTCTTTAAATGTAACACTTTCCTAAAGCAATCTTAGCCATGGAAAGACTAGAATCACCCTAGGATTGTGATTTTGAAAACATGTTTTGAAAAATGAGATTTTGATACAATTTTGAAAACAAGTTTAATACAAGCTTTGAAAATGAGTTTGAAAGCGATTTTTGGAAGAATGCAAGATAATGATATGCACAATGCAAATTGGGGTTATGAACATACAAGATTAAGGCTTCACCACATAATCAAGGGGGCCGAACCCACGTGATCTCCGGTTAGACTAAAAGAAAGCCCCCGACACGGTGACCCTCCAATAGCCTAATTCTACACATGGACTGGGAATCCCCTTGTTTCAAACATATAAAGAAGGGGGGGGGGGGGAAAGAGATGGGGGATTAAAATAGAGAAAACCCAAGTGGGTGAGGAGAGAGAAGAGAGAGGGGGAAGTGCAGAAATTTAAATAAGAAACCTACCTTGTGTCTTCTTTATTTTGCTTGGCTTTGCGCGCCTTGCTTTTCTTGCTTTTCTTCAATCTTCGCTTCACTTCAATCTTCGAGGGCTTGTCTTTGGTCTTCAACTCTTTGTAGTTGCAACAATCCATGTCTTCAATGGAGGGTTGGAGACTAGTGTATAAGTGTATAGGGGTGTGTATAAGTGTATAAGAGGCTAGGGTTTGGTGTATGGTGGCTAGGGTTTGGAAAACCTAGGGAGGCTATGGTTTTAGGAGTGTACGAGCTCTGTGTATCAAAAATTAGGGTTTTTAGACTAAGTTTGCGGACCTCTTTCACGCTGGAAGAGGCTCTGTATTTATAGAGACGAGATAGACCTGGCGCCTGTTGCAGTGGCGCCAGACCAAAATTCCTTTTGGCGCCACTAGGAGTGGCGCTAGCCAGTTAGGAAAGTTTGTTAAGTCGGCAAGCAATGTATCTTGAGAAGATTTGAGCGCCTGTACTAGTGACTGCCATGCAATTTTTAGCCTGGCTTCACTTGGAGTGACTCCGAAAAGTTCGAAAAGGATTTGAAGAGGCCGGGAATGACCCGGAGAGCCGAAAAAGGGCAGAAATACTTGGAGTAGCATCCCAGAGGTATTTGACTTGAAAAATGAGGATTGGATGTGTCGGAAGGATTGACCAGGCCGTTAGGGGCAAAACGGTCAATCAAGCTGGAAAGCTACCGGGACAGACCTAGAATGTCTCGAAAAAAGACTCGAGATTTGGAAACATTATTTAGAATTTTCCCGAAGGTTACCGGTTTGATACCCAGAGCCGGTGTGGTTGGAAAAGACGACCGGCCCACTAGGGGCAAAACGGTCATTTTGTACCGAGTTTGCCGGAACTAACTTGGAATGATCCTAAAAGGTAAAGAGAGGTTGAAAATACAATAGGAAGCATTCTCGGGAGGTTACCAGTTTGATACCCAGGGCTGGTGTGGTTCCCGGGGCATTCGAATGCCTAGGGGCAAAATGGTCATCTTGACCGAAAAGTCTCGGAATTGGCCCGAAAGTAACTAGAAGGCGCCTAATTATGCCGGATTGCCTTTAAGACAATCTTGGAAGGTTGGAATTACCGTTCTAAGGATTCAAATGTGTTCTCGAGAAACTTGCCAGGCCTTAGGGGCAGTTTGGTCATTTTTCACCGAAGTGGGCTAGCAGGCACTGGTGTTGACCTGGGTTTTGAGTGTTTCCGCCACTCTGACGGTGGTCGCGTGATACAGGGGTTTGTTGGCAATTTCCTATATTGACCTGTTTGCGAGTATTTCTGCTTCTCTGATGGTTGCAATGTTTGCGAGTATTTCCGCTACTCTGACGATTCGCGATCATTCCCGAGACTGTCTGATCTCGGGAAGCTGCTAAAGGGACTTAGTGCCGGAGAATCAACTTTCTCAAAAGGCATGCCTAAACGGACATTTCTGCATTGGCGGGCTAGCAGGCGTCAAAGGTGGACTGTTCTACCATCTAGGGGACTTGGGGTCTCGTCCCGGTCGACAGGTTTAAAGGGACTTACCGCTCTAAAGAGATTTTTTTCGTAAAACGTGCCAGACCGTCTCGAGGAATCAACTGTCTCGAGAGAGGGATTGGAATTAGAATTGGAATTGAAAAGGGGACTTACCGTCTTTAGAAAGACGAGCCTGATTTGGAGTTGGAAAGGAGACTTACCGTCTTCGGAAAGACGCACTTGATTTGGAATTGGAAAGGGGTCTTATCGTCTACGGAAAGATGTGCCTGATTTGGAATTGGAATGGGGACTTACTGTCTTCGGAAAGACGTACCTAATTTGGAATTGGAAAGGGGACTTACTGCCTTCGGAAAGACGTGCCTAGTGGGACTAGAACGAATGATGCCCCTGGGGGCATTTTGGTCATTTTGCCTATATTTGGGCCCAGTAGGGCCCGTGAAGCGATGAATTGGTGAGATTAGACTTAGAAAGTTGATTTTGATTGAAATACGTCCATATTGACTTGAGTACAAGTCTGGACGGACCGTAAACTGCCGAGCGGTCAAAAATGGGGTGCTTACACAAGTCCTGTGCAATGATTCTTAGGATTTTTTTATAGTCCTCCATGTGGTGAAATATCTAATCTGCACATCAATTGGTGGCTAGAATGTTTTTTGCTTTCCAGTACCCTTAACCTTACCCTTCTCGTTAGATGAAACCCCTTGCTTTTGTGATTCTTGTGTTGCCATTGGACTAATTAAATGCAATAATCATCATTAACAAAATTGCCATCAATAATTAACAATAATAAATTCACAATGGTCTTATTCATTTAACAAAACAATCTACAGATTAAATTGAGTTTTAACAATATTTCTAACAGCCACATCAGTTTTAGGCAAAATAGAAAATGCTTGGGATTAGTTCTTCCCAAATCTCCTTCAAAAAATTATCAGATTTTATACCATTAAAAGCAAAGGACCAAAAGGGTTGTCATTCTACAAGCTTAGAATCAGCATCAAGTTAAACCATTAACCCAACAAACAAAGAATTTATAGTAAAATGGAATTAAATGCCATCCATTTAGGATTAACTTGAATACAAGGGAATTTTGTTTGTTTTTGTTAAAAAAAAAAAACAGTATGGAATACAATGATATCAGTTCAATTGAAAGTGAACTGATAATGCCCCTTTCAATTGCCAATCCACTATCTTTATAATTGAAATAAATAAGAGCTGTTTCCTTGTAATAAACCTTTAAAATCAAACTATAAACTACCAAATCCAATGTACTTGGTAATTTAAAGCCTCCTTTGCATAATTCTCCATACACACTCACAGAAAAGAACATATATTTTTAAAAAATTGGAAGCCAATGTTCTAAATACCATTGAATAATACCTTTCTTCTATCTAGACATCTTAGAACCTCTCATCAGTTTTTCACTAGATAAAGGAGCATAATAGGTAAGTATCCCACCGATCTCCCATTTGGACTCTAGGAAGCACTTTTTGAAATTGGGTTAGACAACAAAATCCCAAATAATTTTACTTCTATCTTGAACCCTAATCTTTATTTCATCACACAATTTCGAGTTTTATTAGACAAAACCAAATACATATGAACACATGCACATCACCTCTGGACCCAAAAACCAAAAGCCAAATCATAAACACATGGAGAAGAACTCACCAGTTAAAGGAGCAGCAATGGATAGAGAGTTTATCCAAGGAGCGTCGTCGGAGAGAACTGTATCAAAGCTAGGCAAGCCACGGCAGCATCGTCGTCGAAATCTTCAAGAGAGAGCATCTAGTGATAAAAGTGACCTATAGGGTGATGAAAGTGAAGTAGATCGTGATTGTCTCAGGGATAGGAGATGTAATTTCTAAAGTTTATGATGGGCATTTTGGTCAGTTCATAATATTCATTAAACGTACCAACATTCCGTGTTTGTAATTAAGCAAAAAAAGCTTCGAATTTTTAGTTTTTTGCTTATAAGCTTATTAGGCTAAAAAACGTTTTGAAAAAAAAGCTTGCTTTTTTTAAGTTAAAAAAGCACTCAACCAAACACTTAATACTTTTTTTTAAGCATAAGCTTAAAAAATAAGCTGTTCCCAAACGGGCCCAATATAAGATTGTAAAAATTCTTTCTGAACTTAATATCTAAAAAACTTATTATAATTAAATAAAATACCATATATATCTACTTACTTTTTAGATTAAACAAAATGATTGTTAGGACTCTTTTTCGTTGTATTCTTAATTATTGTGAATTTTAGATTAACTACTTATGATTTGAACAACTCTCACTCTATGTGCATTGCACGGGTTGACACCTAGTGTTATAATATACCAAAATGAACTAGTAAAAGATAAAATGAAAATTTTAAAAGCAATTAAAATTTGTTATTCTATTTTCTATCATTATTTCATAGAGACCTCCTATGGAAGTTGAAAGCGTAGGTGTGTTCAGGGATAGAACTAGTAACTTTGTTGAGGGGGCCATGGAAAGCTAATGTAAAATTTTTCAATTATTTTCAAGGGCTAAGACAAAAATTCTTCAATTTTAGAAGGTTAAGGTAAAACTTTTTGGATCTTATTAAGGGGATAAAGCAAAGATTTTTGAATTTTGAAAAGCTTAAGGTGAAAATGTTTCAATTTTGTTGGGGTTGGGAAAAAATTCTTGAATTTTAGAATGTCAAAAGGCAAAATGTTATAAGTTTGAAGGGCCAATATCCTTTTTAGTGTAAATGTACTCAAAATCAATGGGGTTATTTGAAATTTTGTCAAAGAAGGGGAGCCATGGCCCCCTATTGTCCAAGAGTAGTTCCGCCCCTAGATGTGTTAACATCACCAGAGGAACCAAATTTGGTCCGACAGAATAAGAAAAAGGAAAAATGTTGCCATGAAGGTGAGTTGGAGGAGGATGGGCTGGATGAGATAGTGGAGGATGGTAGTGAAAAGCTAGCTGGAGAAGGGTGCAAACCTCGAGGAGGAGTGAATCGAATGCCAGAAACCATCATTAAGGAGGATTTAGCCGAAGCATGGTTGGATTTCTATACTAGCTCTGATGACAAAGAGGATAACCCCAATAGTATGGTTATGGAGGGCAACCCAAAGAAGTCTTCAGAGCATGATGTGGTGGTAATAAGGGTCCAAGGACCGCAATTGACTGTATCAGAGGAGGAACTTCGCCACTTTTGTGCCCTATGGAGGAAGGCTCTTATTGTCAAACTATTAGGAAGAACATATGGATCCAAAGTCTTTTACCAAAGAATGCAACAAGCCTGGCAACTTAAAGCATCTTTCGAAGCAATCAGGCTAAGAGATGGTTACTATTTGGTAAGATTTGTTAGCAAGGAACATTACTCTCACGTTCTATTTTATGGACCCTGAATTATCTTAAGACACTATCTAACGGTTTGAAAATGCTGATAGGATTTCAAACCAACTATTACAGATATTCCAACTAATCTAATATGGGTGTGATTCCATGGTCTCCAAACTAAGTACTTTGATAAGCATATTTTGGTAAATATAGGGAATCTAGTGGGTAAAGTTGTCAAGCTTAAAAAAACACCAGCTAGCAGAACGAGAGGTGAATTTGCTAGGATTTGTGTGGAGATTGATCTCAAGCGGAGTTTAGTTCCTCAGGTATTGGTGAATTCTAGAGCTTATTTAGTAGAATATGAGGGACTCCATTCCATTTGTTTTTAGTGTGGTTGTTACGGTCACAAAAAATGAGGATTGTCCGACTCTACATAAAGAAGCAGAAGGTGTGTCAGTCACTAGAAAGACCACTGGTGTCTCTGGTTGTCTAGGTCAAGAAGATGAATCCATAATGGAGTTGTGTCAAGCTGGGTTTGGCCCTTGGATGCTAGCTAATAGACGAAACCCTAGGGGGCCCAATACGTATGTAGCGCACATGCTAGGTTGTTTAGGTCGAGATTCTAAGATGCATGCACATTCTAGTGGGTCTATGGGCCAGGTGGTAGGAACATTTGGTGTAAGATTTGATATTTTTTCACAACATCATAGTGGTGTACATGCGAAAGCATCTTATAGGCCAAGGTCCCCCATAAGACATGTTCCTGGAGAATCATTACAATTTACAACTACATGTAAGGACACTTCAACCCTTTGTATGAAATCTAATGACAATACAGGTGAACACTTGGCTCATGCATCGTCCTCCAATTTGAATCGTAAGCATAAGTCTGGTAGTGTGTGTTATAATTCTAGATTTAGCACATCAAAGAACTAGAAAACCATTCATCAGAGCTTCAAAGGCTCTGTTGCCCAGACTTCCTTCAAAGGAAAAGATATTTTAGCTCATTTCAATCCCCCTTTTTTGCTCTCCTCAACGAACTTCCCTTCCTTATCGTCCAAAGCTGCAACCTTTAGGCTAGTGAGGAAGGATGATGGATAGTCTATTTCACATGCTCCAACCCCCTTTTCTCCCTCCCCCACCTCCTGATCTCCCACCCTTTCCGATAGTTAACTACATCAATGTTCTCGTAGTTTGCCTACTAGTGGGGAACTCAACAGATCGTTGCTATTTGGTCATCCCTAACCATTGGATAAACACATTAGAGATTCACTAGATGGAGCTCCTAAGTCTTCCACCAACCCCAAACTGGGAATTTGAATGATAGCACTATTGTTGAATGTAATGAGATAGATGAGTCAGTTGTAGAGAGCAAGCTTGTCTCTGTTAGGAATTTATACTAAAAGACATGCTTTGTGTAATAGCTTTAATATTTATTAATAAATTAGTTATTCCATTTTAATGAGAATCTGTGTGAGTAATATTTTTCGTGCATTATTTATTTAATGATTATGCATGTGTGTCTCTTATTCTACATAGTAAATAATCTGGTGTGTAGAGCACGGCTTACATACGTAAGATTAGCACATTAGTTCTTATAGAATATAAGATTATAGTTTACAGTCTTAGATGGAACTGGACATACCATAAGTAGAATTGTAGCACAAGGTTTAAATAGGTCTGTCTTGACTATAGAGAAAGATATAGTTCTAAATCCTCATACTAATACACTTTGTATTGAACAGAATCATGTTGAGATAATTATTTTTATACTGACTACATAAGACAATTAATATTTCATGATTATTAAGAATGCTTAACCCAAAGGAGTCTAAAAGACATGCTTTATTTTTATTTACAAAAGAGTGAGATTTTTTATGGGTCAATAAACATAGTCAATTGGGCAATAATGTTACATGTATGGTGAATATTAATTATTGATGGAATCCACGTCCCGGTGTAGGGATTGATGATACGCCTTCGAGGAAACTCATAAGTTTTTATTACGTCAAACCTACAGGTGGATTATAAATTTAACATATCAAATAAGTTAAGGTCTCAAGAAATTAAATAAGTCTATTAAATTTAATTATCAGTAATTTAATTTAATAGATGAGTATTTGTGATCTTAGCATGATGAGGCAAATAAACATTTAAATAATATGATGCCCGAAATATAATTCTAACAGGGAGGGAAATTATAATTCTTTAGTGGTATAAATTATAATTTACATAAATAGGGATTAATCCTAGTTGGATTAGAAACTCTTACTTGTGTAAGAAGCCCTAATCATACTAATCCGGTGGTCCCTGTTGCAGCCTTTATATATATGCACTCTATGAGCAGATAGAGTTACACTTATTCATAATTTCAGATACACGTTTTTATGAGAGAAAGAAACCCTAGCAGCTGCGAGCCCACTCTCTCTAGAGTAAGGTGTATACGAGGGATATACTGGAAGTCTGAAGGTTGAGTTCAAGTGATTGATTCATACTTCTTGTTGTTGCTTGTTATTTGAGATCAAAGGAGACATATTTTGAAGTTAATACCTATTTCTATTCAAGATAAAAATGGAGAGATCTCGAAGGTATAATACTGATCATGTAGATTAGTTTATGCTAAACAGATCTGAATTTTTTTTGTATTACACGTATGTACTATAACCGGGTCCAGTGCTATTTTGTAGTCCCCCAACAATTGGTATCAGAGCCTCAGTTGATACTGCATATGGATAATACTTACCACGTTCTCTAAAAATTGATTCCATGCATGCTTAGAGTAAAACGTGGGTTGTACTAACCTTTGTTTTGTAACATTCTGCCTTGTTATTATGGTCATACGAATGTATGTTGTGTGATTGTGGTTTTTACATAATTCTTAGATTGTCAACTGTTGGTTTTAGGAGGTATAGAATCAGATGTAATAATTAATCTTTATGAAGCTTGCGAAATTCCATGTTTGGAGAATTTGATTTGTTGTATTCTAGAACTCAACTGTTTTGGAGAATACGATCTGTTGTAATCAAAGACGAAAGATGATCAATAGAGGCGCATGAACAGTGGCAGAAAATAGGAAAAACCCTATGAATGTGACCGGGCAGGTCGATCCCTATCAGCGAAGTGGCAAATAAGGATTTTCGGTGTCATGGTACGATTGGACTCCTTATCACTTTGGAGTTACTATTTGACCATAATAGCCGAAATCTTGATTGTATATTGTTTATCTTGTTTATTCATGATTTTTATTTTTTATGTTCTTGTTGTTATATTACTAGCTTAGGAGAACATGGATAATAGATAAAGGATCTTTAAGTTGTGTTTTAATTATATAAATTTAAATTTTTAGTTTTAGTTTATAAATGTGCAACTAAAGAGTAAAATTAATTCCCATATTTAATTTAAATATTTTTTCTAAATTTAAAAAATTTAAAATTTTATTTGTTGCACATATATGAGTCACCAATATTGGAATATTATATTTATTAGATAATTAAACACATGTTTATATCCCTCATGTATTAAATAACTAAGTGGGTGAGAGAATTTATTAAATGATGGTATCATAGGGACCACATTTTAATGATTGAATTCTAAGTTTATTATTGCTCATCATATTTTGTTATAATATGTGATTCTCAGGATTAAAAATGACTTTCAATCTACTTACTGTTATTCTTAAAAACAAAAAAAACAAACTAGTTGGAACTAATTGTATTGACTGGAAAAGGAACTTGAATATTGTACTAACTGCGGAAGAGTACAAGTTTGTACTCACAAAGGTCTGTCCATAGTAACCTAGTGAGGGGACAACGATGAGGAAGGGCTTACTAGAAGTGGATAAAGGTTAATGGGATGTCACGGTGTTACATTTTGGCATCTATGTTAAATGTTCTGTAACATCAGCATCAGTCTATGCGCACTGCCTATTATATGATGACGAGCCTTAAAAATATGTTTGGGGGATTAAAATTGTGCTACTAGGCTGGTTGCCATGAGAGACCTCATGAATGTGACTTTAGCTAAAGGGACCCTCATAAGGAATTATTCTCCAGTCACTACTTGATTCCTTTAAGCAGTTTTGTTTGAATTATAACATGAATAAGTTTTCTTATTTAAGAGCAAAGCTTTTTAAAGAGTTTCAAGCAGCCAAGACTTCGTTAAGAAGCCAATTATTGCTCTAATGATTGAGAAAGGTTATGTTTCTAAATTGAAAGGTAAGCAGAAGCAGAAAAAGGTTTCGAAACAAAAGGCAGTTCCTCAAGCACCTCATAGGCCTCAAAGAGGAGTGAAAAACCAAGGGCAAGTGTTTCACCTATAAGTAGTCAAGGTATTGGAAGTTACAATGTCTAGTTTATCTAGTCAAATAGAATAACAAAGGTGAATCTCATTCACTAGTAGTTGAAACATGTTTAGACTATCTGTCAACACCTGGTGTGTAAATACGAGAGTCACTAATCATAAATGCAATTCTTTGTAGGGAGTTCTGTAAGCACCCCATTTTTACCAGCTCAACAATTTCCAGTCCAGCCAGACTCACATTCAAACCAACATAGACACATTCAAATCAAAATAAGTTTTTTAGACTCAATCTAGTCGCTCAATGTTTTTGCAAGCCCGTTGGGCCCAATAGAGGCAAAATGATCCAAATGCCCTTGGGGCATTGTTAGATCCAATTCCGATTGGCACGTCTTCCTAGAGATAATAAGTCCTTATTTCAACCTCAATTCCAATTTCAATTCCAATTCAAACCAATCAAATTCAATCTGGCACGTCTTTTGAGAAAGTTGATTCCTCAAATGATAAGTCCATAAAGTCCGGCACATTCTCCGAGAAAACTCCTTGGAATAGCAAGTCCCTTTAAACCTGTCGACCAAAACAGAACCCAAGTCCTCAAGATGGTAGAATGGTTCACTTTTGGCGCCTGTTAGCCCGCTTATATAGAATGTCTATTATTCAGTGCGTCTTTCGAGAAAGTTGATTCCTCAGATGATAAGTCTACCCAGCAGCTTCCCAAGATTAGGCAGTCTCCAGAATAAACGCACCCCATTAGAGTGGTGAAAATACTTGCAAACATCGCAATCGTTAGAGTAGCGGAAACACTCATAAACAGGTCGACATTAGAAATTGCCAACAAAACTCCTATGACACGAGACCGAACTCGCCTCTTAGCCATGGAACGTTTACCAAAGGACAAAATTCCTTTGGAAACCAACTCGTCACACACTATCAGAGTGGTGGAAACACTCAAAACCTGGGTCAACATCAGTGCCTGCAAGCCCACTCTAGTGAAAAATGACCAAACTGCTCCTGGGTTAACATCCAGTCAAAATAACCATTTTACCCCTAGGCATCTGATCGCCTCCAGGAACCACACCAGCTCTGAGTATCAAACTGGTAACCTCCCGGGGTGTTTCCAATAGTATTCCTAACCTTCCAACACCTTTCTGGATCATTCCGAGTCCATTCTTGCAAGTTTTATGTGAAATGACCGTTTTGCCCCCAGTAGGCGGGTCGTCTTTTGTAACCACGCCGGCTTGGTGTATCAAACCAGCAATCCCTCATAACATTCTAGATAGTGTTTTCAACCTTTAGGCCTTCCCATGGGACATTCCAAGTCCATTCTGGTGGTTTTTCGGTCCAGTTGACCGTTTTGCCCCTAGTGACTCGATCGAACATTTCAACAATCCTAATACTGTTTCTCAAAGCTCCTTACCCCTGGGACACTATTTTAAGGGTTTCTACCCATTTTCAACCTTCCGGATCATTCCCAACCTCCCAGAACATTCTTGGACCTTTCGGAGTCACTCTTAGTGGAGTCAAGATAAAAATTACATAGTAGTCACTAGTACAAGTGCCCAAATCTTTTGCCTTGTGTATCAAGGGTCGAAAGATACATTTCTTGCCACCCTAAAAACTTCCTTAAGTGGCTAGCGCCACTAGTAGTGGCGCCTGTGTAAATTTAAGCTTGGCGTCATTACAACAGGTGCCAGGTCGGTTTAAGTTGCATATAAATACAAACCCTCTCTCTGTGAGAAAAGGTTCCACAATCTTAGTCTAGAAATGTTGCCTCTCTGAAAACAAAGCTCGAATCCTCTCCAAACTCTAATTCCTTCAAGTCTTTTCAAGCCCTAGCCTCCATACACTCTAACCCTAGCTTATACACACTCTATACACTCATACACCAGCCTCAAAGTAAGCCATTGAAGACACAAGTGTTGGAAGTTTGAAGCTCTCGAGGTCCAATTAAAGAAAAGCAAGCAAAGCAAACAAAGCAAAAAGAATCCGAGGTTAGTTTTCTCTTTATGTTTATGTACTTTTCCCCTCTCTATTCTCTCTCCTAACCCACTTGGGTTCTTTTCTATTTTAATCCCCATCTTCTATCCCCCTTTCTTGCATGCTTGAAACAAGGGATTCTCTGATTCATGCCTAGGTAGAATTGTTGAAAGTCACCGTGTCGGGAGCTTTTTTCTAGTTCAACCTTAGACTGTGTGGATTTGGCCCCCTTGCATTGTCAATATCATATTCATACATTTATTCAAATTCGTTTTCAAAGTTATTTTAAAACTTGTATCAAAACTCTTTTTAAAGTCTTCTTTTTCAAACTTATTTTCAAAATAACAATCCTAAAGCGATTCTAGTCATTCCATGGTTAGGGTTGTTTTAGGAAAGTGTTATATTCATTGTGATCTTAAAGGTCCATATTTTGGGTGTAAACCCTCAATTGTTTTTCATCAAAATCACAATCTTAAGATGATTCTAACCATTCCATGGTTAGGGTTGTCTTAGGAAAGTGTGATATTCAATGTGATCATTATGGTCCATATTTCAAAATCCTTCACAAACCTAGAATGGTTCTAATATTTTCATGGTTAGAATCGTTTTAGGAAAGTGAGGTATTCAAAAGATTTTCAAAAGTTCATATTCAAACCTCTTCCTAAAAATTGTTTTCAAATTCTCTTTTCAAAAGTTTACTTTCTAAAAACTCTTTTCCAAAAACTCTTTTTCTTGGAGTCCAAGTCAAGCCTTAGAACCCATAGTTAGAAAATCCTAGTTCCCTTTCCTAAAAATTATGTCATCCTATTTTGCCCCAAATCACAGATTTCCAAATCCTAAATTTTCAAAATTCAATTCCATGTTAAATCAAATCTTACCATTTAGGAAACTAAATCCAATCTTCCCGTTTAGGAAACTAGGTCAAGTCCTCCAATTTTAGAAACCAAATCAAATCATCTACTTTTGGAAATAAAATCTAATCTTCTACTTTAGCAAATAGGAATTAAATCTTCCTTAATTTCAAACCTTTCCAAATCTTAGCTTTCTAAATTTAAAACTTTCCTAAATTGAAATCTTTCCAAAATCAAAACTTTCCTAAAATGAAACTTTCTTAAATTCAAATCTTTCCTAATTTGAAAATTTTCTTAATTTGGCACTTTCCTAAAATGAAACTTTCCTATTTTGAAACTTTTCTAATTCAACGATTTCTAAAAATCTAATCTTTCTTAACCATAACTTTCTAAACTTTTTCAAATCAAATAATCTAGTCAAATCTTTACTAGTCTTTTCAAGTCAAGTGTTTCTAAATAAAATCAAATCTCTTTCCAAATCTTTCTTAAATCTAACTTTCCTAATTTGAACCTTTCTTAAATCCAACTTTCTAAAATCAAACTTCTCAAGCCTAAATAAAATATTTCCAATTCAACTATATGTTCCAATCTTAGGTTACCTAAACCTTAGGACACCTAAACTCTAGTTCAACCCTAATCATAAGTTAGGAAGCTTCAACTCTTTTTTAAAACTCCTTTGTAAACCAAGATGATTTTTCAATTTCAATCTAAGTCAAAAAGTTTTCAAAACTCAACTCCTTCTTTCCTAAATCAAGTCCAAGTTCTTTTTCAAGGTTCAAACCCTTTTCTAAATTCAATTCTAAGTCTAGGTTCAATTTCAAATCAAATCTCGATTTCAAATCTTCTATTCCAAGTTCAATTTCCAATCTTTATTTAAAATCAAATCAAACTCTTTTCAAATCAAATCTTTTTAAATCAAACTTTTCAAAAACTTCAAAGTGTCTATTTTCAATCGAACACTTGTCCGAACTACGACTGACCTGATTCCCAATAAAGGGATATGTAGGCAACCCTCATGGGTGCGGTCACAACCTTTTTCAAGTTTTCAATTCCACAACCTTTTTCAAATCTCTAATTTTTCTCGTCTTTTTCAAATCTTTAATTTTCACAACTTTTTTCAAATCTCCAATTCTATAATCTATTTCAAGTTTCTAATTTTAAAAATCTCTAATTCCATAATCTATTTCCAAATTCTAAAACCTTCTTTCAAACTTTAAATCAAGTCTTTTCAAATCTATCTTCAAAAATCAAATCTTTCTTTTCAAATCTATTTTCAAAATCAAATCTTTTTCTTGCACTTACATATCATACATCATATATAGTTTTTTTCAAAGTGGATATAATTGGACTTTTTTTAATCGAAGATTCTAATAAGTGAACTTAAGGTGAATAGACATGTAGGTACTGAAAGGGTGGGGTGGGGTGGGGTGATGATCTTAGGATATATTCCCTACACGTAACCAACCTCCGAGCCTAGATCACTGTTTTTAAAGCTCAAAATGGAGTTATTTTCAAAAAGAGCTTACAACTTTTGAAAGGTTTCCAATAACCTATTTTCTTAAAAAATCCTCTCTTGAAGAAGTTTTCAAAATCTTTTCAAAAACTATAAGTGTAATCTTTGAATTGTACTTAGTTTTACGTGACCTAACTCACCTTAATTAAGTTAGGTGGCGACTCCAAATCTTTTTTCAAAAGCCCCTAATCAAATTAATCTTAAATTCAAACCTAGTCACACTCGTCCTTCTAGGAGGATGAGTTATAATGAGAGAATACTGTGTTTTTTCCACTTGTGTGTATTTTTCTCGAGTGCGAAAAATCCGGGCGCGACAACAACCTGTGCTCTAAAAAACCCTCTTTTAAGGAAGTTTTTAAAGCATTTTGAAAAACCCTAAGTTTAATCTTTGGATTGTACTTAGTTTTAGGTGACCTAACTCACCTTAATCAAGTTAGGTGGAGACTTTAAAACCTTTTTTAAAAGCCTTTAATCAAATCAATTTCTAATTCAAACCTAGTCGCACTCGTCCTTCTAGGAAGATGAGTTTTAATGAGAGAGTACCGTGTTTTTCTCACTTGTGTGTTTTCTCGTGTGCAAAAAATAAATTTTTTGCACTCGAGGAATACACACACAAGTGGAAAAAATACTATACTCTCTCGTTAGAACTCATCCTCTTAGAAGGACGAGTGCGACTAGGTTTAAATTGAAAATTAATTTGAAAAAAGGGCTTTTGGAAAACAATTTAGAGTCGCCACCTAACTTGATTAAGGTGAGTAAGGTCACCTAAAAACTAAGCACAATCTGAAGACTACACTTAAGGTTTTTGAAAATGATTCTGAAAATACTACCTCAAGAGAGGGTTTTTAAGAAAATAGGTTGTTTGGCAACCTTTAGAAAATATTTAAGCCCTTTTTGGAAATAACTCTATTTTGGTCTTTAAAAACAGTGATCGTAGGTTCAGAGTTGGTTACGTGTAGGGAAGACGCACTAAACCATCACCCTACCCTGCCCCTACGGTATCTATATATCTATTCACCCTAGTTCACCTATGAGAGTATTCAACTAACAAATGTCCAATCCTATACACTTTAGAAAAGAATTTTTAAAAGAATGATGCATGATGTGTAAATGCAAGAAAAAGAGAGTTGGAAAATAAATTTGGAAAAGAAGAATTGAAGAGAAATTGATTTGATTTGATAAGAGATTTGAAAAGATAGATTCGAAATTGAAATTGAAAGGAAATTTGAAAAGATAGATTTGATTTGATTTTGAAAATAGATTTGAGAAAAGAGATTTGAAAAGAATTATGGAATTGGAAATCAGAAAAATGTTGTGACTGCACCCATGAGAGTTGCCTACGTATTCTTTTGGAGAAATCAGGTAAGTCGTAGTTCGGACAAGTGTCCAATAGAAAATAGAATGCTTGGTTTGAAAAAAAGGATTTGATTTGAACTTAGAATAGAAGATTGGAAATTGAAATTTGGAATTAGAAAGATTAGAGTTTGATTTGGAAAGATAGAACTTGGAAGAAAGATTTGGACTTGTTTTGAAAAAATTAAGGTTTAGGAAACCTAGACTTAGGAAAGAGAGGATTTAGGAAAGACTTGAGGTTAAAGAAAGGTTGGACTCGAAGGAAGTTGGAATTTAGGAAAGATTCGAATTAGGAAAGTTTCATTTTAGGAAACTTCCGTTTTGTGAAAGTTTTGAAATAGGAAAGTTTTAAAATTAAGAAAGGTTTTGAAAGTTGGAAATTTTTTGATTTAGGAAAAGCTTTGGATTTAGGGAAGTTACATTTTAGGAAAGTTTCGATTTAGGAAGGTTTTGAAATAAGAAAGGTTTCATTTTAAGAAGGTATTGGAATTGGCAAGTTTTCAATTTAGAATGTTTTGAAATAGGGAAGTTTTGAAAGTAAAAAAGTTTTGAGTTTAGAAAGTTTTAAATTTGGAAAGATTTGAAGTTTAGGAAAGTTTAGAATTTGGAAAGGGATGGAACTAGGAAATTGTTGAATTAGGAAAGATTTGGAAGCTTAAAGTATAAGGAAAGATTTAAAAATTTAAGTTTTGGAGACCTATGGTTTAGGAAGGTATGAGATTAGGAAAGAGTGAATTAGGAAAGGTTTAGACTAAGAAGGATTGAGATTCCTATTTCCTAAAACAAGGGATTGGATTTTGTTTCTAAAAAATGTGTTTTGATTTTGTTTCAAAAAATGGAGGATAGGATCTAGTTTCCTAAATGGAAGATTGGATTTGGTTTCCTAAAGGGAAGATAGGATTTGGCATGGATTTGGAAGGAGAAGTTTTAGAAACCCTACATTTTGAAGACTATAGTTTTGACATAGAAAATAGGTTTTGGAAACTTATGATTTAGATGTAAAGGAGGAGGTTTTGGAAACCTAGGTTTTGAGGCCAAAATAGGGAATTGGAAACTATGTTTTTGGGGAGGAAACTTATGGTTTCCTTATCGCGGGTTCTAGGGCTTGACTTGGGCTCTAAGGAAAGAGATTTTAGAAAGTGAATTTTTTGGAAAAGAAAATTTGTGGAAAGAAATCTTAAAAAGGGATTTTTGGAAAGTGAACTTGAGAAGAGTTTTAGAAAGAAGATTTTGGAAGGAGTTTTTAGGAAAAACGTTTTTGGAAAGAGCTTTTTAAGAAGGAAACATAAGGAACGTTTTTAGAAATTAAATTTTAAAGAGAACATTTTGGAAAGGAATTTAAAAAGAAGTTTTGGAAAGCGAATTTTGAAAAGAGATTGAAGAGAATTTTTAGAAAGTGTATTAGAAAAAGGGATTTTTAGAAAGAGAGATTTTCGAAAAGGGAGTTTTTGGAGAGTTCATAAAAATATCTCACTTTTCTAAAGCGGTTCTAACCATAAGAAGATTAGAAAAACTCTAAGATAGTGGTTTTGAAAACAACAGTGTTTTAAAAATATGGACCATATTGGTCACTTTAAATGTAACACTTTCCTAAAGTAATCCTAACCATGCCAAGGCTAGAATCACTCTAGGATTATGATTTTGAAAACAGATTTTGAAGAAGAAAATTTAATGCAAGTTTTGAAAATGATTTAGATGCAAGCTTTTTGAAAACAAGTTTGAAAATGAATTTTGGAAGAATGCAAGATCATGATATGCACAATGCAAGTTGGGGTCGTGAACATACAAGGTTAAAGGCTTCACCACATAATCAAGGAGGCCGAACCCACGTGGTGTCTGGAAGCATAATTAAGCCCCCGACACGGTGACCTTCAGTAGCCTAATCCTACACATGGACCGGAAGTCCCTTGTTTCAAACATGCAAGAAAGGGGGAGAAAAAGATAGGGAATTAAAATAGAAGAAAACCCAAGTAGGTTCAAAGAGAGAAGAGACAGGGGGAAGATGTGTAAACTTAAATAGAGAGCCTACCTTGTGTCTTCTTTATTTTGCCTTGCTTTGCGCACTTTGTATTTCTTACTTTGCTTAGGTTTTCGTTTTAGTCTTTGTCTTGATCTTCGGGAGCTTGTCTTGATCTTCGAGAGCTTCGAAGTTGCAGTACTTCAAGACTTCAATGGAGGCTTTGAGGCTAGTGTATAAGTGTTTAAGAGTGTATGTGAGTGTATAGGAGTGTATAAGAGGCTAGGATTTGGTGTATGGTAACTAGGGCTTGCAAAACCTAAAGAAGACTAGGGTTTAGGGAGGCTACGAGCTCTGTATGTCGAAGAGTAGTTTTACTTGGTGTAGATGACCTAGCACATCTTTAAATATGTTAGGTGGCGACTCTAAAAACCTTTTCAAAAGCCTTAATCAATTTCATTCAAACCCTGTTGTATTCATCCTTCTAGGAGAACGAGTTTTAACGAGGGAGCACCGTACCTTTCCTCCCAAGCGAAGAAGGCCCGGCGTCCGAAAACGAGGCACTACAACAGGTGCCTAAATATTTTGTTTTGTGTACCAAGGGTTGAAAGACACGTTTCTTGCCGCCCTAAAAACTTTCCTAAGTGGCTGGCAATAAATGGCCTGGAGTGGTGCTAGTGGGAAATTTGCCGTGGCGCCGTTACAACAGTTGCTAAGATGGTTTGGTTTTGCCTATAAATACAGATGCTCCCCTTGTGTAAAAGAGATATGCAAATATAGTCCAAAAACTCTGTCTTTTGAAATTCAGAGCTTGAAATCTCACCCAAACCTTAGCCCTCTCAAGTCTTTTCAAGCCCTAGCCTCTATACACTTAAACTCTAGCCTCTATACACCTTATACACTAAAAAACAAGCCTCCAAATCATCCATTGAAGACTCAAGCTCTGCAACTTTGAAGCTCTTAAGGTTAAAGTCAAGTAAAGCAAAGCAAGAAGAAGATAAGGCAGACTTTCTATTTATTTTTTATGTAATCCCCCTCTCTATCTTCTCTCTCCTAACCTACTTGGGTTTTCTTCTATTTTAATCCTTTTTGCATGCTTGAAACAAGGGACTCCTCAATTCATGCCTAGGAAGAATTGTTGAAGGTCACCGTGCTAGGGGCTTTCTTCAAATTTAACCTTTGATGGTGTGGGTTCAGCCCCTTTGATTATGTGTTGAAGCCTAGCCTTGTATGTTCATGACCCTTTTTGCATTGTGTATATCATATTCATACATTCTATTAAAAATTGCTTTCAAAGTTGTTTTCAAACTTGCATCAAAACTCTCTTTGAAAATTTGCATTCAAAATCTTCTTTTTCAAACTTATTTTTTAAATCACAACCCTAAAGTGATTCTAGCCATTCCATGGTTGTTTTAGGAAAGTGTTATATTCATTGTGACCATCAAGATCCAAATTTTGGGTGTAAAGCCTAATTGTTTTTATCAAAACCATAATCTTAAGGTGATTTTAGCCATTCCATGATTAGGGTTGTTTTAGTAAGGTTTGATATTTAATGGGATCATTATGGTTCATATTTAAAATCTTTGTTGTTTACAAAATCACAATCCTAGAGTGATTCTAATCTTTTCAAGGTTAGAATCATTTTAGGAAAGTGAGATATTCAAGAGATTTGTAAATTCCGTTTTCAAACCTCTTTCCAACTTGTTTTGCAAATCTCTTTCTAAAAACTCTTTTCAAAAATTTATTTTCTAAATTTTTTTTCAAAGATCTCTTTTCCAAAAACTTTTTTTCTTGGAGTCCAAGTTAAGGCCTAGAATCCATGGTTAGGAAACCCTAGTTCCTTTTTTTAAAATCATGGCTTCCTATTTTGCCTCAAATCGTGGGTTTCTAAAACTATTTTCTACATCAAATCTTAGATTTTCAAAATCTCTTTTTTTACACCAAATCAAACCTTTCCAAGATTTTCAAAATCAAAACTTTCCAATTTTATATCAAATCTAATCTTCCAATTTAGGAAACTAGATCATACCTTCCATTTAGGAAACTTGATCAAATCTTCCAATTTAGGAAACCAAATCAAATCCTTCAATTTTGGAAACAAAATCAAATCATTTATTTTTGAAAAAACAATCCAATCTTTTACTTTAGAAAATAGAATTCTAAACTTTCCTAATTCTTATCTTTTTTAATTCAAGTCTTTCCTAATCCAAACCTTTCAACCTTTCTTAATTTCAAACCTTTCTAAATCTTAACTTGTTAAGCTTAAACTTATTAAATCTTTCAAATCCTTCTTAAATCTAAGTTTTCAAATCTTTTTTAAATTCAAACTTTTAAATCTTTCTAAGTTCAAAATTTTCTAAATTGAAAACTTTTCTAAATTCAAAACTTTCTAGAGCCAATTGTTTCCTAAAATAGGACTTTTCTAATTTGAAACCTTCCCTAATTTGGTACTTTCCTAAAATGGAACTTTCCTATTTTGAAACTTTCCTAATTCAAAGTTTTCTTAAATTCAATCTTTCTTAAATTCTAACTTTCTAAATTATTTCTAATTAAATAACCAAGTCAAATCTTTACAAGTCTTTTCAAGTCAAGTGTTTTTAAATCAAATCAAATTTATTCTAAATCTTTCTTAAATCCAACTTTTCTAATCCGAAACTTTTCTGAAATCAAACTTTATTTAATCCAACTTTTCAATATCAAATCAAACCTTTCTAATTCAATAGCATGCTTCAACCTTAGGTTACCTAAACTTTAGGAGGCTAAACCCTAATTCAACCCTAATCCTAAAGTTAGGAAGTTTAAACTCATTTCAAAATCTCTCTTCTAAAACTCTTTTCTAAACCAATATGGTTTTCAAACTTCAACCCAAGTCAAAATGTTTTCAAAACTCAACTTCATCTTTCCAAATCAAGTCCAAGTTCTCCTTCAAAGTTCAATCTTTCCAAATCAAAATCAATTTCAAATCCTCGAGTTCGATTTCAAATCAAAGTCAATTCCAAGTCCGATTTTAAATCTAAGTTCAATTTAAAATCTTTTATCTAAAGTTCAAATCAAATCTTTTCAAAGTTAAACTTTTTAAAAATCTCAAAGTATCTATTTTCAATCGGACTTTTGTCCGAACTACGACTAAACTGATTCCCAACAAAGGGATATGTAGGCAACCCTCATGGGTGTGGCCACAACCCTTTTCAAGTTTCTAATTTCACAACCTTTTACAAATTTCTAATTCCATAATTTTTTTCAAGTTTCAAATCCTCTTTTCAAATCTATTTTTAAAATCAAATCTTTTTCTTGCAATTGCATGTCATACATTATATCAAATTTCTTTCTAAAACTCTTTTCAAAGTGGATAGCATTGGACAATGGGTAATCAAAGATTCTAAATGGGAGAACCTAGGGTGAATAGACATGTAGGTACCGCAAGGGCTGGATAGGGTGATAATCTTAGGATATCTTCCTTATACATAACCAACCTCTGAACTTAGAATCATTATTTTCAAATACCAAAATGAAGTTATTTTAAAAAAGGGTTTAAATCTTTGCAAAGGTTGTTAAATAACCAATTTTCTAAAAACTCTCTCTTGAGGAAGGTTTTCAAAACCTTTTCAAAAACCCTAAGTTGAATCTTCAGATTGTATTTAGTTTTAGGTGAACTAACTCATTTTAATCAAGTTAGGTGGCTACTCAAAACATTTTCCTAAATCCCTTAATCAAATCAAAATCAAGTTCAAACTTAGTTGCATTCATCCTTTTAGGAGGATGTGTTCTAATAAGAGAGTACCGTGTTTTTCTCATTTGTGAGTTTTCTCGAGTGTGAAAAATCGGGCCATGACAATTGGCAACTCCACTGGGGATGCTTAGAGGGTTAGGCCATTCTTATGTCTCTTCATCTTCACTCATCTAGAGTCTTCGACTAACTTGTCAAATTCTATCAATTTCAAATTTTCAAACTTGAACTTTTCAAAGCTGTTTTAAAAAATATGTCATTGTTTGTATTCAATTACATTCAACCATTCTATTTTGCATTAAGTTTGTCATTCATGTACTACATTTTTGCATCTTTATTTTTGTAGATGGACTTTTGTTCACATTTTTATTTTATGTTATATTAACTACCCTGTATGTCATGAATGAATGGAATGGACAGGATGGATGAAAGTTGTTGGACCCTTTTCTTTGCTTTTCAAAACTTCACACACACACACACTGCACGTGCACTTACATTTGTATACTTGTATTCTCTACTTGAATATGTCCCTTTTAGTTAGAAGAGGGAACGGTATATTGGTTGTGGGTGGATACTGTGTCAATTTCTTAGCCTACGGCCTCTTGATAGTTCTCCCTCTAGGATCATCAACCTATAATGGCACCATCTCAGGGAGTAAGCCTAGGTTTGAAGATCTGAGAACCGAGCCTTCTTAGGAAGCATTAGTAAACCCTCAACCTCATGCTTATGTAGAAACCATGCATAACCGAACCTCTGCCGGATTTAAGACGTGCACATCAATTTCAAAATCATAGAGGAAAGGATGACTATTTTACTTTCCTTTATTTCTTGTCTATTCTTGTTGTTATAATGCTTGTATAACTGCTCATGCATACATGTTTACTTTATAATTGAACTTTCTCTCTCTTTACTTTATGTGTACATATGCATGCATTCAATATTCCATGTCTAGATAAGAGTTCGAAAATAACTCAAGTCACTGCATCTTTATGCATATGATCAATCTAAAAAGAGTGACACTAAGGTTACTATCCCTTGCATTAAACCTACTAGAACCCTAAGGGTTTCTACGTAATTTTAAGGACTCATGGCATGCATTTCAATTCATTCCATAAAGAGGGCCTCAATCCCTTTATGCTCACAGAGATAGGGTTGCTAAGAAGATAAGGGGCAATCAAACAACAAGGTTTCTCAATGACCTCCTCAACATCAAACTCAAAGATGACGAATTCGAAGACTCAAAAGTGGTTTAGGATCTCAAATGAAAAAGCAGATACGTGAAAGTCTCAAGGAAAAATCTTCCCTATTCCCTTATTAAAATGTACTTCGATTGTAAGCTCTAAGTTCAATGTACCCCTCTACTTTTTGTAAATCAATGAATAAATGAATATATGTTCTCACTCAATGGTAATGTATCTACATATAGAAGCAGACCCCCTATCTCACAAAAGTGAGCCAAATGCATCATGTTTAGCCTCCCTCTCAAGTAGGGACACCCTTAAGGCATACATTGTATAAAAACTGTTAAAACAAGGTACTAAGTTTTTCTTTTTTCTTGTTTTATGACTTTTTTTCCCCCTACATTGCTATAGATCAAAAGCCAAGTCCACATTGGAAAACACCCATGGAGCCACTCAATGCGTCATCGAGTTTGGTCCTTGAACAAAACAATACCCAGATACAAGAAGAAGTAAAAGGAATTAGGAAAAGGTGACCAAAATGGAAGCAATGCTCTCCTTGATCCTATCCCATGTAGGTATAATGACCAATGAGTAGGCAGAGGCTCCTCAAGTCCAAACCTATGAGGGGGCATGTGTCGCGCCCAGATTTTTCGCATTTGAGGAATACTCACACAAGCGGGAAAAATGCTGTACTCTCTCGTTAGAACTCACCCTCCTAGAAGAATGAGTGCAACTAGGTTTGAATTGAAAATAGATTTGAATAAAGGGCTTTTTGAAGAAGATTCGGAGTCGCCACCTAACTTGATTAAGGTGAGTTAGGTCACCTAAAAACTAAGAATAATCCGAGGACTACACTTAGGGTTTTTGGAAAACAATTTGAAAATATCTCCTCAAGAGAGGGTTTTTAAGAAAAACAGGTTGTTTGGCAACCTTTGGAAAACATCTAGCCCTTTTTGAAAAATAACTCTTTTTTGGTCTTTGAAAACAGTGATCTAGGTTCGGAGGTTGATTACGTGTAGGGAAGTCGCACTAAGCCATCACCCTATCCCGCCCTTTCGATACCTACATGTCAATCTACCCTAGATTCACCTATGAGAGTCTTTAATTAACATATGTTCAACCCTATTCACTTTAGAAAAACAATATTTGAAAAATATAATGCATGATATGCAAGTGCAATAGAAGAGAATTGATTTAGGAAATAGATTTGGAAATTAATTTTAAAAGAAATTGATTTGATTTAAAAGAGATTTGAAGAGGTGGAACTGAAATTGGAAAGTTTTAGAATTTGGAATTAGAAATTTGAAATTGAAGATTTGGAAATAAATTGGAGATTTGAAAAGATTTTGAAATTTGAAATTTGAAAGATATGGAGGAATTTGAAAAAAAGTTGTGACCGCACCTATGAAGGTGGAATTGAAAGTTTAAAAAGTGTTGTGACCGCACCTATGAAGGTTGCCTACGTATCTCTTTGGGGGAATTAGGTCAGTCGTAGTTCGGACTGGAGTCCGATTGAAAAGAGATTGATTTGAAAGAACGAGATTGAATTGGAAATTGAAAGTAGAAGATTGAGAGATTGAACTTTGAATGGAGGATTGAAATTTGAAATTTGGAATTTTAGAATTGAAAAGATTGAATTTTGATTTGGAAAGATAGAACTTGGAAGAGAGAGATTTAGACTTATTTTGAAAAGATGAAGGTTTAGGAAACCTAGACTTAGGAAAGAGAAGAGACTTAGGAAAGATTTGACTTGGCTTGGAAGATTTAGGAAATTAGGAAGAATTGGATTTAGGAAATGTTCAAATTAGGAAAGTTCCAAATTAGGAGAGTTTTGAATTAGGAAAGTTTCAAATTAAGAAAGTTTTGAATTTAGGAAAGTTTCATGTTTGGAAAGTTTTGAAATGGGAAAGTATTGAATTTAGAAATGTTTTGAATTAGGAAAAGTTTAGTTTAGGAAAGACTTAGAATTTAGAAAGTTTCAAGTTAAGAAATTTTTGAATTTGGAAAGGTTAGAATTTGGAAAGATTTGAAATTTGGAAAGTTTAAGATTTGGAGAGTTTTAGAGTTTGAGTTTTAGAAAATCTTGAAATTAAGAAAGGTTTGAAAAATTAGATTTGAAAAGTTGAGATTTGGAAAGGGGTAGAATTAGGAAAGAGTGGAGTTAGGAAGGATGTGGAAATTGAGTTTTAAAATTTAGAAAAAATTTTTATGTTCAAGTTTTGGAAACTTAGGATTTAGGAAAGGAGAAGCTTAGGAAGGATTCGAATTAGGAAAGAGTTGGATTAGGAAGGGATTGGATTTTGTTTCTAAAAGGGAAGGTTTGATTTTGTTTCCAAAAACGGAGGATAGGATCTAGTTTCCTAAACGGGGAGATTGGATTTGTTTTCTTAAAGGGAAGATTTGATTTGACAAGGATTTGAAAAGAAGATTCTAGAAACCCTAGATTTGGAAAATTATAGTTTTGACGTAGAAAAGAGGTTTTGGAAACATGTATCGTTCAGATGTGAAAACAAGAGGTTTTGGAAACCTAGGTTTGGGGCAAAGTTTGAAAATCATGTTTTTGGGAAGAAAATTAGGGTTTCCTAATTGTGGGTTCTAGGGCTTGACTTGGGCTCTAAGGAAAGAGTTTTTGGAAAACGAAAATTTTGGAAAGAAATCCTAAAGAGGAGTTTCTAAAGGGAAGAATTTTTGGAAAGGATAATTTTTGGAAAGAGATTTTTTTTTAAAAAAAGGAGTTTTTGGAAAGTGTGTTTTTGGAAACGAAGGTTTTGGAAGGAAATCCTAGAGGGGAATTTCTAGAAGGAAGATTTTGAAAAGAGAGTTTTTGGAAAGATTTTTGGGGAACGTTTTTAGAAAGTGGATTTTGGGAAGAGGATTTTGGAAAGGAGTTGAAAAAGGAGGTTTTGAAAAATAGGATTTTGGAGGGAATTTTTGAAAACAATTTTGGAGAGGAAAGTTTTAGGAAAGTATGTCGAAAAAGAGATTTTTAGGAAGAGGGATTTGGAAAAAGCGTTTTTAGAAGGTATAAAAACATCTCACTTCCCTAAAGCGATTCTAGCCATAAGAAGGCTAGAACCACTTTAAGAAAGTGGTTTTGGAAAACAATAAGATTTGAAAATATAGACCATAAAGGTTACTTTTAATGTAACACTTTCCCAAAGTAACCCTAGCCATGGAAAGGCTAGAACCACCCTAGAATTGTGGTTTTGAAAACAAGTTTTTGAAAAAGAGATTTTGATGCAATTTTGAAAACAAGTTTGAAAATGATTTTGAAAACGAGTTTGAAAACGAATTTTGGAAGATGCAAGACTATGATATGCACAATGCAATTTGGGGTCGTGAACATACAAGGCTCAGGCTTCACCACATAATCAAGGGGGCCGGACTCACGTGGTCTCTGGTTAGACTAGAAGAAAGCCCCCGACACGGTGACTCTCCAATAGCCTAATCCTACACATGGACCGAGAATCCCCTTGTTTTAAGCATGGAAAGAAAGGGGGGAAAGAGATGGGGGATTAAAATAGAGAAAACCCAAGTGGGTTAGGGGAGAGAAGAGAGAGGGGGGAAGTGCGGAAATTTAAATAGGGAGCCTACCCTATGTCTTGTTTATTTTGCTCGCCTTGCTTGTCTTCGATCTTCGATCTTCGTCTTGACCTTCGCCTTTAGTCTTCAAGAGTTGTCTTCAAGCTTCAAACTTCAGATTACAACTCTTCAAGTCTTCGAAGGAGGGTTGAAGGTTAGTGTATAAGTGTATGGGGATGTATAGGAGTGTATAGGAGGCTAGGGTTTAGTGTATGGTGGCTAGGGTTTGGAAAACCTAGGGAAGCTAGGGTTTAGGAGGTGCTCGAGCTCTATATATCGAATTATATGATTTTTAGGTTGAATTTGCAGGCCCCTTTCACATTGAATGAGGCTCTGTATTTATAGAGGTTGGACAACACTGGCGCCTGTTGCAGTGGCGCCAGACTAAAGTTTACACTGGTGCCACTAGGAGTGGCGCCAGCCCAATTTTTGGCTTGGCGCCACTACTAGTGGCGCCAGCCATTTACGAAATATTTAAGGTCGGCAAGCAACGTATCTTTGACTAGATTTGGGCGTCTGTACTAGTGACTACCATGCAATTTTTAGCCTGGCTTCATTAGGAGTGGCTTCGAAAAGTCCGGGAATGATTTGAAGGAGCCGGGAATAACCCGGAAGGCCGGAAAGGAGCAGGAACACTTAAAATAGAGTCCTGGAGGTATTTGACTTGAAAAGTGAGGATAAGATGTGTTAGAAAGGTTGACCGGGCCTTTAGGGGCAAAATAGTCAATCGGACCGGGAAACTGCCGGGACAAACTCGGACTGTCCCAGAAGAAGACTTGGGATCTGGAAACATTATTCAGAACGTTCCCAGAGGTTGCCGGTTTGATTCCCAGAGCCAACGTGGTCGGAAAAGATGACCGGCCCACCAGGGGCAAAACAGTCATTTTGCACTAGGTTAGCCGGAACTAACTCGGAATGATCCGACAAGGTAGAGGAAGGTTCAGAATACTATAAGAAGTATTCTCGGGAGGTTACCGGTTTGATACCCAGAGTCGGTGTGGTTCCCGGGACGTTCAAATGCCTAGGGACAAAACGGTCATTTAGTTTCAAGTGGGCCCTACGGGTCCGAGAAGCGATTGGTGGACTAAATTCAAGTTAAAAAGGCGGGCTTAGAGTCTAAATATGCATGTGATGTGTGAAAGTGAGCTTGGTCAGCTCAGAGATTGCCGAGCGGGCAAAAATGGGGTGCTTACAACATGCTATTTTGTGAAAAAGAATCAAGGGAGAAGAGTGAGATTACACTCCATTGGACTGCCGACATCTTTGCCAAGCCAACCACCTTGTTCCGATGCATTCTAGGCCTGTCTTCAACCGAGTGCCCCAATCATATAATCCTAATCTATCATATGAATCCCATTCTAACTCACCTGGCCATGACATAAAAAATGGTCCCACTTTGAAAAGCAAAATAAAAAACTTCCTTGACCTCCAAGCCATCAACCCTACTATTATCATGCCAGAAACTGATCCTTGGCCTTCAAAAACATCTAAGACACCCTTTTGACCTAAAAGGGGAATTGGGAAAGACAGAGTTTTTACTAAACTTGCATGCACACAAACCATAGTCTATTATGACTTTTTAGCATCAAGATACCTAAAACCTATACCCTCCAAACCTCTGCCCATTCCGTTACCACCTAAATTCAACCTGGTAATTTGTGAATACCATTCGGGAGGACAAGGGCATGACACTGAAAGTTGTTTCTCCCTCAAGCACAAAATTCAAGACCTAATAGACAATAAAACCATCGACATACAACTGGAGAACCCTACCTCTGCCCCTAATTTAACCACAAATCCTTTATTGGACCACACTATTAACTTGATATTGGAGGAAGTAGAAGAGGATGATGGGTTGGAAATGGCCATGATCGAAAATTATGATGGGGACTAGGAGACTAATGAACAGAATGACTGGGAGGAGGAATTCCCACCATGCCCAATCTATCTCTGTGATCCCAATGAAGTATATGATTATCCAGACTGGCCGATTGAGGGGCCTATACTTGTAGAGGAGAACCTTGCCAAAGACATGGCCATTGACGGTTGGGGTGATGAGTTTCTACACCCTAGGTATGCCGCGGTTGAGCGCCACCTATTAGAGAGCCCTTGGCCCACGACTGAGATTAACTACGAAGACATGTGTTAGGAACTGGAAGAGCTAAAAGCACCGGCAGAGCCATTTGAATTAGAGGGAAGCGAGCTAGCTAACCTATTTAGAGGAGAAACTGAGGAGACAATGGAGGAGAGCAATGAGATTAATGAAGCTGACAACTGCACTGTCACTGTCAACACACCCGGAGCCCTAGAAGAGGTCTTTGCCTGCCTTGCCTTGGCCACAGATCGCAATGATGGATGGAGCATCAGAAATGTGGGCATTGTCCTAAAACCATACTGAAAGGGATTCTCTTTAAAAGCGTACAAGAGAGGGGTGTTTTCACCCATTTTCTTTTTATCCCCTTTATTTTTTGTCTTTAAATTGATATTTGTATTTCTATTCTGCTAAAGAACTCTATGCTTTTCACTGCAATAATAAAAAGAAAGTTTTTCATTCAATTGATGTTGTCTCATATTTTTCTTGTGAATGGTGAATGCTACCTAAACAAGGGATGCGTTCTATCTTATGGAGGACCTGATTTGAAGGGTGTGATAGCATGAGTTAACCACTTGTTGAATGATCAACTTTTCAAAAAGAGAGAGGATAAGGATGAGTGTGGAAACTACCCAAAAGCAGCACTTACAAGACACCGAAGCTAAGCGATGGGTGACCAGACTATCAAAAGGAAGAGGAGCCATCTTTCATTTATCCAAAAAAAAAAAAAAAACCATGTATATCCCTTTGCTCAACCCACTGGTGCCTCACGAAAAACGAAGATTTCTTGTCAACCCTGATCCAACACCATCCCCATATTGGGGTAGACATATAATTGAGGATTCAACAAAGAATGTCATCCATCCTCCATCAAGCTGAAGCAACGTGAATGCTCTATGGATTAAGCAATTTGGTCCAAAAGGAAGAGGGGCTCTCATTGCATTTCCCATACAGTCAAAAGTAACCATTGTCAAACCTGTTAAGTTGATTATGTTCATTTCCAAGAAAAAGCCAATCTAGGGATCACTACCCATAATAGGTTAGAATGGAACACTAAGGAAAAAAAATCTGAAAGAAAGGAAATGTTGAGCTATCTACCTCACAAAAAGAAAGAAGAGGAAAAGCAAAGAAAAATAAGGAAAAGTAGTTATCAAAGGGTAAGCTGCCCTAAAAAAAAAAGTAGTCATTTCATGCCATCTTGAGAAATATATAGTAAAGGTAAGAAGGAAAATTTAAAGGTGATCCTAGGTGATAAAGAAGCCCAGTAGAAGCTATAAGTTCGAGCCTTTACCTTCTCTTGTAAAACCCTAGAACCATGGCCTACATTACAACTCTATTAAAGTCTTCTTTGATTGAAAAGAGATTGCCTGATCTAAATGAGCTAGACGTGTGTCATGACCTGATTTTTGGCACTTGGAAGAAAATACGCACAAGTGAGAAAAATACGGTACTCTCTCGTTAGAACTCATCCTTTTAGAAGGACGAGTGCGACTAGGTTTAAATTTGAAATTGATTTAATTAAGGGCTTTTGAAAAATTTTTAGAGTCGTCACCTAACTTGATTAAGATGAGTTACATCACCTAAAACTAAGCACAATTCAAAGATCAAATTTAAGATTTTTGAAAAGGTTTTGAAAACTTCCCTAAGAAAGGGTTTTTAAGAAAATAGATTGTTTGACAACCTTTGAAAAAATTTAAGACCTTTTTTAAAATAACTCCATTTTGATTTTTGAAAATAGTGATTTAGGTTCGAAGGTTGGTTACGTGTAGGGAAGACGCACTAAGCCATCACCCTACCCTGCCCTTGCGGTACCTACATGTCTATTTACCCTAGGTTTACTAATTTGGAATCTTTGATTAATAAATGTCCAATTATATCCACTTTGAAAAGAGCTATATGATGCATGATATGTAAGTACAAGAAAAATGTTTGATTTTGAAAATAGATTTGACAAGAAGATTTGATTTTCAAAGAAGGTTTTAGAAATTAGAGATTGGAAATAGATTTTAGAATTAGAAACTAGAAATCGATTATAGAATTGAAAGTTTGAAAAAGATTGTGACCGCACCCATGAAGGTTGCCTACATATCTGTTTTTAAGAATCAGGTCAGTCGTAGTTCGGATAAGAGTCCAATTGAAAATAAACACTTTTAGGTTTTTGAAAAGCTTGATTTCGAAAAGGTTTGATTTGAAAAGAGTTTGATTTGAAAAAAGATTTGATTTGTATTTAGAATAGAAGATATGAAATCGAGATTTGATTTGAAATTGAACTTAGACTTGAGAAGGGTTTGAACTTGGAAAGAAAACTTGGACTTGACTTAAGAAAGAAGGAGTTGAGTTTTGAAAACATTTTAAAGTTTGAAATTGGGAAACCATCTTGGTTTAGAAAAGAGTTTTAGAAAGGAGTTAAAGCTTCCTAAATTGGGATTAGGGTTGAACTAGGGTTTAGGTACCCTAAGGTTTAGATGACCTAGGGTTGGAGCATAGACTTGAAATAAGAAGGTTTGATCTAGATTTGCAAAGTTTGATTAAATTTTAGAAAACTTAGAATTAGGAAAGATGAGATTTAAGAAAGGTTTGAAAAGAATTTGATTTGATTTTAGAAAACACTTGACTTGGAAGGATTTAGAAAGTTTTGGCTTAGGAAAGGTTAGATTTTAGAAATTTTTGAATTTAGGAAAGTTTCAAAATAGAAAAATTTCGTTTTAGAAAAGTGCCAAATTAGAAAAGTTTCATTTTAAGAAAGTTTTGAATTTAGAAAGTTTGAACTTAGGAAAGTTTTGATTTTGGAAAGATTTCAATTTAGAAAAGTTTTGAATTTAGAAAGATTTGAACTTTGGAAAGGTTTGAATTAAGAAAGATCTGATTCTTGTTCGTAAAATAGAAGATTAGATTTTATTTCCAAAAAGAGATGATTTGATTTGATTTCTAAAATTAGAAGATTTGATCTAGTTTCCTAAACTGGAAAATTAGATTTGACATGGAATTGGAAAGGTTGAATTTTGAAAATCTTGAATTTGTGTAGAAAAAAAGATTTTGAAGATCTAGGGTTTGATGTAAAAGATAGTTTTGAAAATCTATGATTTGAAGCAAAAGAGAAATTCATGTTTTTAGGAAAAAGAATTAGGGTTTTCTAACTATGGAATCTAGGACTTGACTTGGACTCCAAGGAAAAGAGTTTTTGAAAAGTAGACATTTTGAAGAGAGTTTCTAGAAAGAAAACTTGAGGAGAGTTTTTAGAAAGTAGATAATTTTTGGAAGGAAGTTTAAAAAGAGTTTTTAGAAAGTAGCTTTTTGAGGAGAGTTTTTAGAAAGTAGCTTTTTGAGGAGAGTTTTTAGAAAGTATTTTGAAAAGCAATTTTGGAAAGGGGCTTGAAGAGAGCTTTAAAAAGGAATTTAAAAAGCAATTTAGAAAGGAGTTTGACGATAGACTTTTGAGATCTTTCGAATGTATCACTTTTGTAAAATAATTCTAACCATGAAGAGATTATAACCATTCTAAGTTGGTGATTTTGAAAACAACATAGATTTGAAATATGGACCAATATGATCACATTGAATATCACACTTTTCTAAAACAACTCTAACCATGGAATGGCTAGAATTATCTTAAGATGGTGGTTTTGATGAAGAGCAATTTAGGATTTATACCCAAAATATAGACCTTAATGGGCACAAACAATATAACACTTTACTAAAACAACCCTGACCATGGAATGGCTAGAATCACTTTAAGATTGTGATTTTGAATACAAAATTTTGAAAAAGAGATTTTGAATGCAAGTTTGAAAGAGAATTTTCATGCAAGTTTTGAAAACCACTTTCAAAACAAGTTTTAAAGGGATGTATGAATGCAAGTAAGGTTGTGAACATAATCAAGGGGGCCGAATCCACATGGTCTAAGGTTGAACTAGAAGAAAGCCCCAACATGTTGACTTTCAACAGTCCTTCCTATACATGAATTGGAGAATTCCTTATTTCAAGCATGTAAGAAAGGGAGGTAGAAGATAGGAGATTAAAATAGAAAAAAATCTAAGTGGGTTAGGAGGGAGAAGAGGAGGGGGGGGGGGAAGTACGTAAACTTATAGAGAAAGCCTACCTTGTTTTCTTCTTGTTTTGCTTGCTTTATTTGCTTTACTTGATCCTTGAGAGTTTCTAAGTTGTAGCACTTCGAGTCTTCAATGGAGGCTTGTGTTTAAGTGTATAGAGTCTATGGATGTTAGGGTTTAAGTGTATGGAGGCTAGGGTTTGAAGAGACGAGAGAGAGCTAGGGTTTGGAGAGATTTTGAGTTCTGCATTTTGAAAAATAAAGTTTTTGGACTGAATTTGCAGACTCTTTTCACGCAGTGGGAGGCTTTGTATTTATAGACAACTAACTAACCTGGCGCCTGTTACAGTGGCACCAAGGCAAATTTCCTACTAGCGTAACTAGGAGTGGCGCCAGCTATTTAGGAAACTTTGTAGGGTGCCAAGAAATGTATCTTTCGACCCTTGATACGCAAGACAAAAGATTTGGGAGCCTATATTAGTGACTACCATGCAATTTTTGACTTGGCTCTACTAGGAGTGATTGTGGAAGGTCTGGGAATGTTCTGGGGGGTCGGGAATGATCCGAAAGGCTGAAAATGGGTAAAACCCCTTAAAATAGTGTTTCGAGGGTAACGAGCTTGAAAAACAATACTAGAATGTTAGGAATGATAGATCGAGCCAATAGGGGCAAAACAGTTAACTGGACTAGAAAATCACCAGAATGGACTTGGAATGACTTATGAGAGGATCAAAAGGCTGGAAACACTATCTAGTGTGTTACAGGGAATTGCTGGTTTGATACCCAGAGCCAGTGTGGTTGAAAAGGCAATCGGCCTACTAGGGGCAAAACGGTTATTTTACATCGGGCTTACCAGAATGGACTCAGAATGTTCCAAAAAGGTGCTAGAAGATTGAAAATACTATTAGAAGCATCCTCGAGAGGTTACTGGTTTGATACCCAGAGCTGGTGTGGTTCCCGGAGGCGCTTCATTGCCTAGGGGCAAAATAGTCATTTTGATCAGATGGTCTCAGAATTAGTCCAAAACTGATTGGAAGGCACTTGAACATGCTGGACCATCTTTGGGACGATCTTAGAAATGTGGACTTACTACTTTGAGGATTTAGGTACTTTCTCGAGAAGCGTGTCGAAAATGGCCCAAAGGGCAGTTTGGTCATTTTTCACTGGAGTGGGCTAGCAGGCACTGGTGTTGACCCGGGTTTAAAGGGACTTACCATTTGGAAGAGTTTTCTAGAAAATCGTGTCAGACTGGATGGACTTATCGCTTGAGGGATCAACTTTCTTGAAGGGTGTGTTGGATTTAATTTGGATTGGAATTGGATTTGAAATTGAATTTAAGATTGAAATAGGGACTTACCGTCTCTAGGAAGACGTGCTAATTGGAATAGGATCGAGTAATGCCACAAGGGCATTTTGGTCATTTTGCCCTTGTTAGGCTCGGGGGGCCTGTGAAAAGTTTGATTGACTAGATTGAGACTAGAAAACTAGTGTGACGTGAATGTGTCTATGTCGGATTGAATTGAGTCCGAACAGAGTGCTTACAACGTGGTGCTGAGGTAAAGGAAGGATAGTAAGGGACCAAAACCCCACTGAGAGACCAATCAAGGATGGTATGGATCTAAACCTTACTGATAGCAACATCAAACTTGTGCCTACATGTCCATTTGATTCAAAACCCCAAACTTAGCCTACATTACTGTCCTAAAACAAAGCCTCCTCAGATTGAAGGACTAGCTGCTTATCGCTCTGCTAAAGTTCAAGTAAGTTGCTGCCTAAGCCCTAAGGGTTGAGAGTTCAAATCAAATGATCCCAAACACTAACCCAGAGTAGAAAATCGAAGTCGATCAAAAGGATGAGAAAGGTACAAAATACTATCATCCAGTCAAGGTAGGGTTGAGCTAAAAGAGAGACCCTGAAAAGGAAGGAGTTGCCATTTCAAGCATGCAGAGTTTGACAACAACCCATCCATTTTGTTAATTGGTGTATGTCCTCATATGTGCTTTGTATTTTTATAAAAATTTCAAAATGAGCTTTGCATATATAGGACATAGCCCCTTGTAGAAACAGAAGTCACCAATACAGTCTAATGTCATCTCTAAAACATGTAATAGACACATACCATCATCATCATCCCTGTACATGTATCTATCCATATATCTAGCTATGTAAATCATAAACATCCACCTCTGTTCCTACATTAATACATACATTTAGCTATCTGAATCATAAATATCCATTTCATTCAAGAATTACAAATAAACTGTCTAACACAACAAATGAATATCTAGGACATGGTGTAGAAGAGAAGCTGAGCCTGTGACAAGGGGCACCCATCAAAGGTCAAAGTCAATATCGGGGTCAAAATCTCTGAAACCTGGCTCAGGAGGAGCAAGTCGACTACTTGAAGCACTAGCATCTTACAAAAAGGGAAGAATCTGAATCAACAAGGCAGATGAAAAACTAAGTAACACCAGAACAAAGAGAGAGAATGGACAACATACCCCGCTGCCTCCCATCTGAGCCAACCGTAAGGACAGAGTAGCTACCTCAACCTGGAACTAGTCTCTCTCCATCTAGAACTAGTCCTTCTCAGTTTGGTACCAGTCTCTTTGATCCCTCACGGTAGTGACCTCAACCTAAGACACATATCCTCCCGCCTGATGCCACAAGTTAACCACCTCCTGGCTAACGACATAACCTCTAACCACCACCTCAAACTATATGAAGGCGCTTATGGAATGAGTCCCAAAATATGTGGCATAGTCAATCTCTGGAGGAAGTAGAAAACCAGTATCCCGCTGACGCTCCTGGTATAGAACAGGAACTCCCTCAACCAAAGCTCCAAGCATATACTCAAACGGATCCCTAGCCGACCGGAACTCATTATGAAACTGGAGCCAATGCTGATCTCCTAGATAAGACTCCCAAGACTCATCACTCAGAAAATAAATCCTCGACAGAGACATCGGGACGAGATATCTGACTGCCATATAGTGAACCGATCCAACAAAGGGTTGCCACGTCACATCTCTCACCTCTATTAACTCGAGATTCGCTCGTAGCATCATAAAGTCAGTGATCTCAGATTGGTGGGCCACCTGATCATGAGCGCATCTCAAGGCTCAAGGATAAAGGTCAGCCTCTACTACCTCCAGACAATGGACCAACAAGTACTCGTAGCTCCATCAGGCTAGAAAGGGCCAAAATCTAGTCACACTGCCCCAGTGGGAGGAAGTCTAGGCTCACATGGACCTAAGGAAGCAACCAAAGGAGAAAGACTCCCAGTTTAGCTCTAAAAAGGCTCCCAAGTCAGTTACCACGCTCACCAATCGAACAGGGATGATCGACTTATTGTTGTTGCAGAAGCAGTTAAAGATAATGTACAAAACTAGTCGTCACCTCATAGTATCTCATCACCCGGGTGGCGGCTCAACAGAAAAGGCACTCTTATTCCAACTGAGCTAGGAAACCAAAAAATCTGAATAGTCAGGAGGTGGCAAGTCCAAAAAGCACAAGCATCAACTCTGCTGACTGGTTGCAAGGTGATTTGACGACCGACAAAAGAAAGTCTCGTAATAATGGCCCAATCCATTGGAGTAGGACCCAGCTTAAAGCCTATAAAATGGAAGGTACCCCTCTCGCCAAACCACCTCTTGATTAATGCTAACGCCAAATGTTGGTTCAGGCAGTTAGCCTGTAATCCCATAAATGCGCTGAACTCGATCTCCGTAAACAAGGCACGATAAGATGGAGTAGCCGACTGCATAGTGCTGAAAGCCAAATTGAAGACCCTTTTGAAGGATGTATGTACTCAGGGAGGAGGCAAGTGCTGTTGAGAGTATACACTGGGGTGGTAGGCAAGGTCTCCCAATGGAGGAATGTCTGATATCTCCAAATCTCCCAAATAGGCATCTGTCTGCGTGTATCTAGAAGAAGCTCTCCCGTAATCGGTCACATAGTCTCCAAGGCCCGATACCTCCTCCTCAATATTCATCTTTCCCTTAAAAGCCTACTCAACTAGAGGGAAATGATTAACTGGAGGCATACTCCTCCTCCCGCTCTGACTAGAGGACGCCCAACTAGCTGATCTGCGACTGCCCCTAAAATGGCTGGAACTGCCAACGAAATCCATGTGAGCTCCTTTCCCTAACCGACGCCTCATCTCAGAACCGTCATCACCTGCATCTACCATCTTGAAAATCAAATCAAGGTAAGGATGTCAATATATGGTAAGTACCATTCAAAAGGGCAAGAGGTATAAAAGAAAGAAAGAAAAGAAAGGACAAAAAAAAGGAAGATGCACAAAAAATAAGAGAAAAAAAAAAAAATTTTTTTTTTTCAAGTTTCAAGTCAACATGAATTTCCTACACATTTTGTCTTAAAAATTTCAAGTTTCAAATCAAAATGAATCTTCTGCACATTTTGTTCTAAAAAATCCAAGTTTCGAGTCAAAATAAATTTTCTACACATTTTGTCTTCAAAAATTCAAGTTTTGAGTAAAATGAATTTTCTAAACATTTTGCCTTCAAGTATTCACAGTATCAAGTCAAAATGAATTTTCTACACATTTTGTCCAAGTATCAAATCAAAATAGTTTCTAACCTTTTTCCTTCTAAAATTTTATCTCAGAAATCAATTCGTAGGTATTTTAACTTTCCCTTTCCAAAGTTATTTGAAAATCAAAATTCCAAAGTTCATTTTCAAAATCAAATCTCAAAAGGTTTCCAATCAAAGTCCATCTCAAAACTTTTCTAAGCTTCTTCTTCAAAAAATTTCTACTCCAATCAAGTTTCAAGGTTTTCTAAAAATTCTTCCTTCAAAAAGTCTTCTTCAAAATCAACCCTAAAAAATTTTCAAGGTTTTAATCCTCAAAAATTTTTTCTTCCAAAATTTTTATCAATTTCGAAATTTTCTAAATCCAAAATCCATTTTCAAGAATTTCCTAAGTGTTTCCCTCAAAAGTTTTATCCAGAATTTCATTTTCAAAAATTTTCCTAAATTTTCCCTTCAATAGTTTTATTCTAGGACCCCTTCCAAGTTTCTCGGGGCCTTCTCTGCCAAAAAAGCCCCACATTTAAAGGTTTTACCTCTTTTTCCTTAAAAAAGATTCCATTTCAAAATTTTTAACTCTTTCCTCATTTCGAAAAGTTCATCTTGAGTTTCTTGGGCCCTTCTTTGCCAAAAAATTCCCACCCTCAAAGGTTTCATATCTTTTTTCTTCAAAAAGATTTTATTTCAAAAATTTTCTAATTCTTTTTTGAATTTTGAAAATTTTTGGCAAAGTCTCGTTTATAAATGGTTCCTAGAACACCCACAATTTTGCCATGAAACATAAACTGGGCACCCCATGGTATCATTTCACAGACAAACATAAGAGAATCCATACACATTTTCAATGTTTTCAAATTTTCCAACATAGGTTCTATTTTCTAAAAATTCAAGGGTTTTTTAAATCATCGCAGAAATATTTCAAAGTTACTCCAAATTTTTTTTTTCTAAAATATTTTCATATTTTTCTAAATGTCAAATTTAAATATTTTCATCAATTTCTTAATTTTACTTATTTTTCAATTATTTTTTGATTTTTCAAAAAATAAAAGATTCAAAAAGTTTTTAGAAAATCACAAAATTTCATACGGTTACTCAACACATTTTTTTAAGGCACATGGTATAAAAATCTAGTCGAAAAATGCAACACCCATAGTTGTAGAAGTAAATTTTCAATTCCTATAGAAACCCCTTTTGCACAAACATGCCAAAACTATCAAAACTCAATTGAAAGACTATCAAAACGCGAAAACAACATCATCAAAGTATTCAAAACACATCAAAACATCAATTTCGACAGTTTGCACGACTCAAATGGAGTTCTACACATCGAAATCAACTTAAAACAAACAACTCACCTCTTGGAGTTCTTCGGTGAAATTTTCTTCTCTGACGACTATTCCGACGACGGTGATAACTTTCGGCAACTCTCTGATGTCTCCAAGGTCGTCCCTTCAACGTTCAAAATCTCCCTTCTTGCAAAACACTCGAAATCTCTCACAAACTCTCAAACACTCCCACAAACCCTAAGCTTTGAATCTAAAGTTCTTTGGTTTTATTCCCAAAGCTTGTAGTGGCGTCATAGTTAAATTCTAGGCAGTTTGCCCCTTTTCCCACCAAAATCCGATTTTAAATGCCTTATTAAGCCAAATCACCATTTTCAAGCTCCAGTTTTCAAAAATCCTCAAATTTTATCCCTCCAATGGCCTCATGGCCAACATGGGACTCTTACTTTATCGTTTTTTGCCTTCGACAAGCAAAGACAGAAAAAGAAGGGTAGTTGTATGCACCCTATTTTTGCTCGCTCGACAATCTCTTGCCCAACTGAACTCACATTCAAATCGATAAAGACACATTCAAGTCCAAATCAATTTTTCAGACTCAATCCAGTTAAATTAATCACTTCGCAGGCCCAATAAAAGTAAAATGACCAAAATGCCCTTGGGGCATTTCTCGGTCCATTTTAGTTGGCATGTCTTCCTAAAGATGGTAAGTCCTTATTTCAACCTCAACTACAGTTTCAATTCTAGTCTAGACCAGTCAAACTCAAACAGGCACGACTTTTGAAAAAGCTAATCCCTCATACGGTAAGTCCATCCAGTCTGGCATGTTTATCGAGAATACTCTTTAGAATGGTAAGTCTCTTCAAACCAGTCGACCAAGATGGAACCCAAGTTCCCAAGATTGTAGAACAGTTCACTTCTGGTGCTTGCTTGCCTGCCAATGTAGAATGTCCATTATTCAGCACATCTTTTGAGAAAGTTAATCCCTTAGACGATAAGTCCATTTAGCAGCTTCTCGAGATCAAGCAGTCTTCGGAATGCATGCATCTCGTCAGAGTGGCAGAAACACTCGCAAACATCGTAACCATCAGAGTGGCGGAAGCACTCACAAACCGGTCGCCATTGGGAATTGCCAACAAAACCTTTATGTCACAAGACCAAACATGCCTCCTGGCCGTGACACGTTTACTGAAGGACGGGATACCTTTGAAAACTAACTTGTTGTAACCACCCCCTTTTTGCCCGCTCAGCAATCTTTGGTCTGACCAAACGCACATTCAAATTGACACAGACACATTTAAGTCAAAACCTGTTTTCTAAACTCAATCCAATCAATCAATCGCTTCGTGGGCTCGTCGGGCCTCATAGAGGCAAAATACCCAAATTGCCCTTAGGGCATTACTCTGTCCAATTCCAGTTGGTATGTCTTTTTAGAGACAGTAAATCCCTATTTCAATCTCAAATTCGAGGTCAAATCCAATTCTAAATCAAATTCAATCTAGCACGTCATTCGAGAAAGTTAATCCCTCAGGTGGTAAGTCCATCTAGTCTGACACATTCTTTGAGAAAATTCCTTGGAACGGTAAGTCTCTTTAAATCTATCGATCAGAATGAAACCCAAGTCCCCAAAATGGTAGAACAATTCACTTCTGGTGCCTGCTAGCCCGTCAATGTAGAATGTTTATTATTCAGTAGGTTTTTCGAAAAAGTTGATTCCTCAAACGATATGTCTATCTAGTTGTTTCCCGAGATCAGGAAGTCTTTGGAATGAACTCACATCGTTAGAGTGATGAAAACATTCACAAACATCGCAACCGTCAGTGTGGCAAAAACACTCGTAAACAGGTCGACATCGGGAATTGCCAACAAGCCCCTTACGTAATAGGACCAAACTCGCCTTTTAGTGGTGGTACGTTTACCAAAGGATGAGATACCTTTAGAAACCAACTCGTTACAAACTGTCAGAGTGATGGAAACACTTAAAACTCGGGTCAACACCAGTGCTTGCTAGCCCACTCTGGTAAAAAATAACCAAACTACCCCTTGGGCCTTTTTCGAGACATTTCTCGAGAAAGTAACTAAGTCCTTAGAGCGGTAAGTCCACCTTTCTAAGATTTTTCCAAGGACAATTTGGCATGTTCGAATGCCTTCCAGTCAGTTTCAGACTAATTTCGGGACCATCCAGTCAAAATGACCATTTTGCCCCTAGGTACCTGATCGCTTCTAGGAACTACACTGGCTCTGAGTATCAAACCGATAACTTCTTGAGGATACGTCTAATAGTATTCTTAATCTTCTAGCACATTTCCAGAGCATTCTGAGTCCATCCCGGCAAGTCCAGTACAAAATGACTATTTTGTCCCTAGTGGGTCAGTTGTCTTTTCTAACCACACCGGCTTTGGGTATCAAACCGGCAATCCTTTGTAACACTCTAGATAGTGTTTCCAACCTTCAAGTCCACTCATGGGACATTCCAAGTCCATTTCGATGGTTTTTTGGTCTAGTTGACCGTTTTGCCCCTAATGGCTCAGTCGACCATTTCAACAATCTCAATATTATTTTTCAAGCCCATTAACCTTGGGACACTATTTCAAGGGTTTCTATCTATTTTTGGCCTTCCAGATCATTCCCGGCCTTCTGGAACATTCCTAGACCTTCTGGAGTCACTCCTAGTGGAGCCAAGCCAAAAATTGCATGGTAGTCACTAGTACAGGTGCCCAAATCTTATGCCTTGTGTATCAAAGGTCAAAAGATACGTTTCTTGCCACCCTAAAGACTTTCTTGAGTGGCTGGCGCAACTCCTAGTAGAGGCAGTAGGAATTATGCCCTGGCACCACTACAACAGGTGCCATGCTATTTCTGTGTCTATAAATATAGACCATCCCCTTGAGTGAAAAAGGTCCGTAATCTCAGTCCAGAAACGCTACCTCTTTGAAAACAGAGCTCGAATCCTCTCCAAACCTTAATTCCTTTAAGTCTCTTCAAGCCCTTGCCTCCATACACTCTAACCCTAGCTTATACATACTCCATACACTCATACACAAGCCTCTAAAGCCTCCATTAAAGGCTCAAGGTGCTGCAATTCCAAGATTTTCAAAGTCTACGTAAAGCAAAGCAAACAAAGCAAGCAAAGCAAGAAGAGGACAAGGTAGGCTTTTAATTTATGTTTATGTAATTCCTCCTCTCTCTTTTTCCTTTTAACCCACTTGGGGTTTTTTTCTATTTTAATCCCCCATCTTCTATCTCCCTTTCTTGCATGCTTGAAACAAGGGGTTTCCTGGTTCATGCCTAAGAAGAATTGTTGAAAGTCATCGTATCGGGGGCTTTCTTCTAGTTTAATGTAGATTGTGTGGATTTGGCCCCCTTGATTATGTGGTGAAGCCTAGCCTTGAATTTTCACAATCTTACTTACATTATGCATGTCATATTCATTCATCCATTCAAAATTATCTGAAAAGAAAAGTTGTTTTCAAAACTTGCATCAAAACTCTCTTTCAAAACTTGCTTTCCAAACTTGTTTTCAAAATCACAATCTTAAAGTGATTCTAGCCATTCCATGGTTAGGGTTATTTTAGGAAAGTGTTATATTTGTTGTGACCATCAAGGTCCATATTTTGGATGTAAAACCTAAATCGTTTTTCACCGAAACCACAATCGTAGGATGATTCTAGCCATTCCATGGTTATGGTTGTTTTAGGAAAGTGTGGTATTCAATATGATCATGTTGGTCCATATGTCAAATCCATGTTGTTTTCAAAATCACCAACTTAGAATGGTTCTAATTTTTTCATGGTTGTAATCGTTTTAGGAAAGTGAGACATTCAAAAGATTTTAAAAGTCCATATTCGAGTCCTTTTCCAAATTGCTTTTCAAACTTCTTTCCAAAAACTCTTCTAAAAAATCTACTTTCTAAACACTCTTTTTAAATTCCATTCCAAAAACTTTCTTTCTAAAAACTCCATTCAAAAATCTCTTTCCTAAAAACTCCTTTCAAATATCTCCTTTTCAAAAACTCTTTTTCTTAGAGTTCAAGTCAAGCCCTAGGTTCCATGATTAGGAAACCATAGTTCTATTTCCTAAAATCATGACTTCTTTTTTTGCCTCAAATCATAGATTTCTAAAACCTCTTTTCCAACATCAAATCATAGGTTTCTAAAAACTATCTTTTATATCAAATCTTAGATTTCTAAAATCTTATTTTTTTACACCAAATCATAGCTTTCCAAATCCAATATTTTCAAAATTTAACCTTTCCACTTATATGTCAAATCCAATCTTTCAAATTAGAAAACTAGATCAAATCTTCCAATTTAGGAAACTAAATCAAATCCTCCAATTTTAGAAACCAAATCAAATAATCTATTTTTGGAAATAAAATCTAATCCTCTATATTAGGAAATAGGAATCAAATCTTTCATAATTTCAGTCTTTCCAAATTCTAACATTTCCTAATTTCAAAACTTTTTAAATTTTAATCTTTCTAAATTTTAAATCTTTCCAAAGTTCAAATCTTTCTGAATTCAAAACTTTCCTAAGTTGAAATCTTTCTAAATCGAAAACTTTCCAAAACTAAAACTTTCCTAAAATGAAACTTTCCTAATTTGGCACTTTCCTAAAACGGAACTTTCTTAATTTGAACCTTTTCTAAATTGAAACTTTCCTTAATCAAACTTTTCAAATTTAGATCAAACCTTCTTATTTCAAGTCTATGCTCTAAACCTAGGTTACCTAAACCCTAGGATACCTAAGTCTTAGTTCAATCTTAACCCCTAAAGTTAGGAAGCTTAAATTCTTTTCAAACCTTTTCTAAGACTCCTTAAACCGAGATGGCTTTTCAAACTTCAATTTAAGTCCATATGTTTTCAAATCTCAATCTTTCCAAATCAAGTCTTAGTTCTTCTTCCAAGTTTCATATTTTCAAATCAAAGTAAATTCTAAGGTCAATTCGAAATCTAAGTTTTAATTTCAAATCTTCTATTTCAAGTTCAAATTAGACCCCGTTTTCAAATCAAACTTTTCAAAAACTTCAAAATGTCTATTTTCAATTGGAATTTTATCCAAATTACGACTGACTTGATTTTCAAAAAGGGATACGTAGGCAACTCTCATGGGTGGTCACAATCTTTTTCAAATCTTCAATTCCATAATCTATTTCAAGTTTGTAATTCTAAAATCTATTTTCAAATCTCTAATTTCTAAAACCTTCTTTCAAATTTCCAATCAAGTTTTTTCAAATTTATTCTCAAAATCAAATCTTCTTTTCAAATTTATTTTCAAAATCAAATCTTTCCTTTCAAATCTATTTTCAAAATAAATTCCTTTCTTGTACTTGCATATCATGCATCATATAGTTCTTTTCTAACGTGGATAGTATTGGATATTTATTAATCAAAGATTCTAAATGAGTGAACCTAGGGCGAATAGACATGTAGATACCGAAAGGGCGGGATAGGGTGATGGCTTAGTGCGTCTTTCCTACACGTAACCTATCTCTAAACTTAGAATAACTGTTTTCAAAGACTAAAATAGAGTTATTTTCAAAAAAGGCTTACATCTTTCCAAAGGTTGCCAAACCATCTATTTTCTTAAAAAACCTTCTCTTAAGGAAGTTTTCCAAATCTTTTCAAAAACTCTAAGTTTAATCTTTGAATTGCACTTAGTTTTATGTGACCTAACTCACCTTAATCAAGTTAGGTGGCGACTTCAAAACTCTTTCTAAAAGCCCTCAATCAAATCAATTTCTAATTCAAAACCTAGTCGCATTCGTCCTTCTAAGAGGATGAGGTCTAATGAGAGGGTATCGTGTTTTTTTTCACTTGTGCGTATTTTTCTCAATTGCGAAAAATTAGGGTGCGACTGCTGGCGACTTCGCTGGAGACGCTTAGAGGGTTAGGCCATTGTCATGTCTCTTCACCATTCACTAATCTAGAATTTTCAATTAATTTGTCAAATTCTATCCACTTCAAATTTTCAAAATCAACCTTTTCAAAGTTGTTTTGAAAAAACATGTCATAGCATGCATTCTATTTATATTCAATCATTTTATCTTGTATTGAGTTTGTCATTTAAGTACTGACTTTTTGCATCTTTATTTTTGTAGGTGGACCTTGGTTCACACTTTTATTTTATGTCATATTAACTGCCATGTATGTCATGAATGTACGGATTGGACATGATGGATAGGAGTTGTTGGGCCCTTTCCTCTACTTTTCAAAATTTCACACACACACTGCATTATGCATAAGCATTTGCATACTTGCATTCTCTACTTGAATATATCCCTTCTGATTAGAAGGGGGAACGGTATATTGGTTGTGGGCAAGAGGTTGTGTCAGTTTCTTAGCCTATGGCCTCTTGATGGTTCCCCCACTCAGATCACCAATTAATAATGGCACCACCTCAGGGAGTGGGCCTAGATTTGAAGATCTGGGAACCAAGCCTACTTAGGAAGCATTAGTAAACCCTTAACCTCATGCTTACGTAGAAACCATGCATAGCTGAACCTTTGTCAGATTTAAGATACGCACGTCAATTTCAAAACCACGGAGGAAAGGCCGGCTGCTTTACTTTCCTTTAAGCTTGTCTATTATTGTTGTTATAATGCTTGTATTCTTGCTGTTATAATACCTGTATAACTGCTCATGCATCTATGTTTACTTTACAATTGTATTCTCTCTCTCTACTCTCTGTATCCATGTTCATGCATTCAATGTTCCATGTCAAGAGAAGAGCTCCAAAGTAACTCAAGTCATTATATCTTCATGCATATGATCAACCTAAAGAGAGTGACACCAAGTTCACTCTCTCTTGCATTAAACCTACCAAAATCCTAAAGGTTCCTATGTAACCTAAAGGACTCATAGCATGCATTTCAAGTCATTCCATAAGAGGGGCCCCAGTGCCTCCATGCTCATGGAGATAGGGTTACCAAGAAAATAAGGGGCAATCGAAGAGCAAGGTCTCTCAATGACCTCCTCAACATCAAACTCCAAGAAAGTGAATTTGAAGACTCAAGAGTAGTTTAGGATCTTAAATGTAAAAGTAGATAGGTGGAAGTTCCAAAGAAAGTGTTCCCTCTCCCTTTATTAAACTGTACTTTGATTCTCTTATATTTTAAACTCAAAGTTCAATGTACTCCTTTAATTTTGTAAATCCATGAATGAATGAATGTATGTCCTTAACCAAACGATAGGGTATTTGCATATAGGGGCAAAGCCTCTATCTCCAAAAAGTGAGCCAAATGCATTATGTTTAGTTTTCCTATCAAGTAGGGGCACCCTTAAGATATGCATTACATAAAAACTTTCAAATCGAGATACTAACTTATCTCTTGTTTCTTATCTTCTATCCTCTCCCATTATCTCCAAGTATTAAGAAAATTGAAGGCAGAAGCAAGATAAGAAGGGGGGATTCTAAACCATTCATTTACTATTATCATGATGCTCACATATTCATTTTCATTATGCTCATGCATCCATATCTATTCCAAGACAAGAGTTCCAAGAGACTTAAGTCATTGCGTTCTCATGCATTTAACTAACCGTAGAGAGAAAAGAGCAATCTAATCTCATAATAATTGAACTCACCAAAAGTACTAAGGGTTCCTTAACTCTAAGGATTCATGGCATGCATAAAATCATGTCTCAAGAGGGGCCTAAATCCTTTTCCGTCCGTAGAGGCGGAATTACCCAAACAAGGAAACATCAACCGGCCCACGCCGAAGAGGCATTGTATTGCATATAGGGGCAAAACCCCATCTCCAAAATGGACCTAGCATCATGCCTAGATTCCCTAAAAAAAGGAACCTCCATAGGATATGCATCCATAAAACCTCCAAATCCACATTCTAATTGTGTTTTGTTTTACTTTTTCTTTTTTCAGGTTAAAGAGCATAATTAAACTCCTGGAACCCCTCTAGCATCCCGCCCAATTTAAGCTCATGCAAGGATAAGCCTGGTTCTTGGAAGAGGCTGAAGTTTCATTAAGGAGCAGGAAGAACTAACCATCTATCTGTAAGACGTTACCTCTAAAGCAACTATCTTCGTATCATGCAGTGACAATCACTATCCATGTAGAAGAAGACTTCACGATTTATAAAGTTTTGTCAGTCCCATGCATTGCCACAACATAATCTTCCAACTTCCAAGTTTACAAATGCCTGTCAACCGCCTAAAAAGATTCGGTTCATTCTAGTCATTCGACAGTTGAGTACATGGTCGCTAACCACCTCAGCAGTAGAGGCTTCTAACATAGGGTAAGGATAGGGGCATAGCTATAGGGTGATCTTCATCTGCAATAATTCAATGCTTAGCATCATACTCATAGGATGGGATATTGTCCCCCTCCAAAGGAGACTAAGCAAAAGGGTCAAGCAACTGACAGTAATCAATAGTCTACCATTCATGTAAATCAATTCATATCCTAGAGGAGTCACTATCAAGCTTGTTCCAGAAAAGAGATGCCTTGGCCCTAGGCACTGATCCCTCAACATCAGCTCATCTTCCTTAAGCAGCATAAGATAAAAGTTGGTAAATTGGACTGCCTTTCATATTCCCAGACCTTGAAGGCCTTGGTAAAGCCTACAAGAGGAACCCCTTGATTTTAACTTATCAAAGTATTATGGAAATATCAAGTACATAATGGGCTAATATGAAATAAATGACTCTTGATCATGAAATGCTTTATTTGTCATGCTAAAATCTTTTTTAGAAAAATAAAACTTGTAGGGTATCTAACGTTTGGCATCTTTTGACCCTAAAGACTTTCAGACGTCCTTTACAGACTCGGCCTCCCCAACTCTATCGTTACAGATAGTGTAAGCCTCCTCAACGTAAGCACCCCATTTTTTCCCGCTCGACAGTCTCAAGTCCGTCCAGACTTGTATTCAAGTAAATATGGACATATTCCGAGTCAAACCAGTATTTCAGACATAATCTAGTCAATCGATCGCTTCGCAAGCCCATTGGGCCCAAATAGAGGCAAAGTGACCAAAGTGCCCTTGAGGCATTATTTGGTCCAATTCCAATGGGCATGTCTTTTTGAAGACGGTAAGTCTCCTTTTCAAGCTCATATCCGATTTCAAGACCAAGTCCAATTCTAATTAAATTCGGCATGCCTTTTAAGAAAGTTTATTCTTCAAGGCAATAAGTCCACCCTGTCTGGCATATTTTTCGAGAAAAATCTTCAAAATAGTAAGTTCCTTCAAACCCGTTGATCGGGATGAGACCCCAAGTCCCTGAGATGGTAGAACGGTGCACCTTTGGCACCTGCTAGCCCACTAATGAAGAATGTCCATTTTGGCACGCCTTTCGAAAAAGTTAATTCCTCAAATGATAAGTGCACCTAGCAGCTTCCCGAGATCGGGCAGTCTCTGGAATGATCCCGAACCGTTAGAATAACGGAAGTACTCATAAACATTGCAACCATCAGAGTGGCGTAAACAGGTCAAAATATAAGGAATTGCCAACAAACCCCTATGTCACGGGACCATCGTCAGAGTGACGGAAACACTCAAAACCTAGGGCCATTTCCGGTATGTTTCTTGAGAAAGTACCTAAGTCCTCAGGACGGTAAATCCACCTTTCCAAGACTGTCCTAAAGACGATCTGGCATGTTAAAGTGCCTTCTAGTCGGTTTCGGGCCAATTCCGAGATCCTCCGGTCAAGATGACCATTTTGCCTCTAGGCATCCGAGTGCCTCGAAATTCACACCAACTTTGGGTATCAAACTAGTAACCTCGTAGATATGATTTTGATAGTATCCCTAGCCTTTCGATAAATTTCTAGGTCATTCTGAGATAGTTTCGGTAAACCTGGTGTAAAATGACCGTTTTGCCCCTAGTGGGCCGATCGTCTCTTCCAACCACACCGGCTCTGGGTATCAAACCGGTAACCTCCTGAAACATTCTTGCTAATATTTTCAAGTCTCGAGTTTTCTTCTGGGATATTCCGAGTCCATCCCGTTGGCTTTCCAACTTGATTGACCGTTTTCCTCCTAATGGTCCGGTCAACCCCTCCGACACATCTTGACGTCATTCTTCAAGTCTACTACCCCCAAAACACTATTATGAGGGTTCCTGTCCCTTTCCAACCCTTCTGGCCATTCTCGGCCCTCTAAATCATTCTTGAACCTTTTAGAGTCACTCCTAGTGAAGTCAGGCTAAAAATTGCATGGTAGTCACTAGTACAGGCACCCAAATCTTCTGAAGATACGTTGCTTGCCGACCTTAAAACTTTCCTAAGTGGCTAGTGGCGCTAAGTCAAAATTTGGCTTGGCACCACTCCTAGTGATGCCAAAAGGAAATTTTTCCTAGTGCCATTGCAACAGGCGCCAGGTCAATCTTCTGTTTATAAATACAGAGCCTCCTTCACCATGAAAAGAGTTTGCAAACTTAGTCCAAAAACCTTGCTCTTCGATATACAGAGCTCGAAATCCTTCCAAATCCTAGTTCCCTTTAGGTCCTTCAAACCTTAGCCTCTATACACTCTTATACACTCATATACAAACCTCCAAAACTTCCATTGAAAACTTGAAGTACTGCAACTTGGGAGCTTTCGAAGACCAAAGTAAAACAAAGCAAATAAAGCAAGCAAAATAAAGAAGACACAAGGTAGGCTTCCTATTTACGTTTATGCAATTCTCCCCTCTCTTTTCTCTCTTTTAACCCACTTGGGGTTTTTTTTTTATTTTAATCCCCCATCTTCTACCCCCCTTTCATGCATGCTTGAAACAAGGGACTCCCAGGTTCATGTGTAGAATTAGGCTATTAAAAGTCAACGTGTCGGGGGCTTTCTCTTAGTCTAACCAAAGACCACGTGGGTCCGGCCCCCTTGATTATGTGGTGAAGTTTTTAACCTTGTATGTTCACGACCCCAACTTGCATTGTACATATCATGATCATGCATCTCTCCAAAATTAGTTTTCAAAATTTGCATCAAAATTATTTTAAAACTTGTATTAAAATTTTCTTCTTCAAAACTTATTTTCAAGATCATAATTCTAAAGTGATTCTATCCTTTCCATGGTTAGAGTTGCTTTAGGAAAGTGTTACATTTTAAGTGACCAATACGGTCCATATTTTCAAATCCTTGTTGTTTTCAAAACCACAATCCTAGAAGGGTTCTAACATTTTTATGGTTAGAATCGTTTTAGGAAAGTGAGATATTTTTAAAGGTTTGTAAAAGTCTGCATTCAAATCCCTTCCAAAATCTTTTTTTTGAACTTACTTTCTAATAATCTCTTTTTCCAAAATCTCTTTTCAAACTCTTTCCAAAAATCCTTTTCAAAAACTCTCTTTTCAAGTCTACTCTCTAAAATCTCTTTTCCAACATACTTTTTAAAAATTCTCTTCAATCTCCTTTCTAAAATTGCTTCTTAAAAACTCCCTTCAAAATCTATTTTCCAAAACTTCTTTCCAAACTTCTTTCCAAAAAGCTCTCATCAAAATTAACTTTCTAAAAACTCCTTTATAAGATTTCTTTTAAAAAATCTTCTTTTTCAAAAAATTCACTTTCCAAAAACTCTTTACCTTGGAGTCCAAGGCAAGCCCTAGAACCATGATTAGGAAACCCTAATTTCCAACTTCCTTTTCTACATCAAACTTTAGGTTACTAAATCCTATTTTCTACATCAAAATCATATATTTCCAAATCTTATTTTCTACACCAAAATCTAGGATTTTCAGAACTTCATCTTTTCAATTTCATGTCAAATCAAATCCTCTGTTTTAAGAAACCAAATCCAATCTCCCCATTTAGGAAACTAGATTCAATCCTCCGTTTTTTGAAACAAAATCAAATAATTTCTTTTTAGAAACAAAATCCAATCTTATGTTTTAGGAAATAGAAATTCAAATCCTTCCTAATCAAATCTTTCTTAATTCCAACCTTTCCTAATTCCATACCTTTCCAAATCTCAACTTTCCAAAGTCTAAATTTTTTAATCTTTCTTAAACTCAAATTTTTCCTAAATTTCAAGTGTTTCTAAAATTCACACTTTGAAACCTTTCCCAATTTCAAACTTTCCATTTCAAATCTTTCTAAAATTCTAAACTTTCTAAATTCCAAATCTTTCTTAAATCAAACTTTTTCTAATTCAAATCTTTTCAAAAATCAACTCTTTCTTAAAAAGGAAACTTTCCTATTTCAAACATTCTAATTTCAAAACTTTCCTAAAACAGAACTTTCCTATTTTGAAACTTTCCTAATTCGAACATTTCCTAAATCCAATCTTTCTTAAATTCCAACTTCCCTAATCTTCCAAGTCCAACATTCGAGTCAAATCTTTTCTAAAACCATCCTTCCAAGTCAAGTCAAATCTTTCTTAAACCTTAAGTCTTTCCTCTGTCCCATCTTTCCTAAGTCTAGATTTTCTATAACCAAGCTTTCCAAAACCAATCTTTTCAAATTTTCCAATCAAAGTTCAATTTCCTAATCTTCCAATCCAAATTCCAACTCAAACTCTTTGTTAAGTCAAACCTTCTATTTTCTATCGTAATATTGTCTGAACTACAACTGACCTGATTCCCAAAAAGGGATACGTAGGCAACCCTCATGGGTGCGGTCACAACTTTTTTCAAGCTTCTATTTTCATAACCTCTCTCAAATCTCCAATTCCATAACCTATTTCCCATTTCTAAAACCTTCTTTCAAACTTCAAATATTCTTTTCAAAGTTCTTTTATAAAGTGGATAGTTTTGGACATTTATTAATCAAAGATTCCGAATGAGTGAACCTATGGTGAATAAACATGTAGGTACCCAAGGGCGGGGTAGGATAATGATTTAATGCGACTTCCCTACACGTAACCAACCTCCGAACATAGATCACTGTTTTCAAAGACCAAAAATGGAGTTATTTTAAAAAAAGGGGCTTAAATATTTCCAAAGGTTGTCAAACAACCTCTTTTCTTAAAAACCCTCTCTTGAGGAAGTTTTCAAAATCTTTTCAAAAACCCTAAGTGTAATCTTCGGATTGTGCTTAGCTTTTAGGTGACCTAACTCACCTTAATCAAGTTAGGTGGCGACTCCAAATATTTTTGAAAAGCCTTTAATCAAAATCAATTTTCCAATTCAAACTTAGTTGCACTAGTCCTTTTAGAAGGATGAGTTCTAATGAGAGAGCACTGTGTTTTTCTCACTTGTCTTTTTCGGGGCGTGACACTCAATAATGACACAACATTGTCAAACCTTCCGGATTAATGTCCATAACTCGGTAGCCTATTGTCCATAAGTAAATGGAACCATTGAAGCAGCAAAACAAAGAGCATCTAGAGAACCCTTTACAAGAAAAATGACAACCGTAAGGATTGACACAAGTAGTTATCCTTTGCATTGATGGTGTATGGAAGCTCAATTAGAAACTCAACTGGGGCACCGCTATTCTCCTTGGTCTAAAGCAACGATGCAGTCCTAGTAAAAATTCTCTCTTTCCAAGTCCTCATGGGAATTCAACTCATTGAAACAGATTGAATCAAAAGCCGGTATGAACAACTTTGTCTCTTAGAAGAAAAGAGAATGGCAACCATATACCATGCCTAATGATATTAAAAATGCATTGCTAGACCGTTCAACATAAGCCTTGCCAATTCAAAGAAGGTGATGTTGTTCTTAAAAAGACAATTCCAAGTCAGTAGAAAGCCAAAGGCAAGTTCTCCTGCAACTATGAAGACCTGTTCTTGGTTCACAAAGTTATGTCAGGAAGAGCATTGATCCTAGCAGAGGCGGAAGAAGAAATCTTTGCAGTACTCATCAACTCAGATTAGGTAAAATACTACTATGTGTAATCAGAAACTTTGACAGAGCAATGATAGCAATGATTGAAATGAAGAGATGCCCTCAATTTTTCTACCATACAGTTAAAAGCATCCAATTGCAAAACCTAGTTGAGTCGATTACTTTCCTTTGAAAAACCTAACCTAATGATCACCAACCACAATGTGTTGAGACAGAGTAAATAGGATAAGGGAAGTAAAGAGCGGATACAGGTTTAAGGAGTGCGCCCCCCCCCCCCCCCCCCCCCCCCCCCCAAAAAAAAAAAAAGGTCATGGCCTCGTTGACATAGTGAAAATCCAAAAAAACACTGTAAGTAAAAAGGTGGAGGCATGGCAAAATACAAAAATTGTTGACCTGGTGAAAATCTATAAGAATACCATGGTGCAAAAGTAACAGTCCGTGATCGTAAATAGAAGAGTAGGGGTATGTTTAAGTCCAAGAGCAAAAAGGGAGAAACAAAGAGTGAGCAGTATTAAAAGAATGAGTCTAGCTGTCCAAGCTGATCATAGGTCTTAAAAAACCAAATAAAAGCAAAATGTTTTGAGCTTTTATCCTTTCCTTTCAAATACCCTATAACCAAGCGCACATTACAGTCCAAAATAAAGACCTTTCAGATCGATCATTGCTATCATTGCCCTTCAAAGGAAGATTATTACACTAGAAAATACTCTATTTAGCATAAATTCTAACTCAGTTCTAGGCTCAATGTCAAAAGTAACATCAACAACCTTCAACTAAAGCAGTGACTTCAGTCAACAATGGATTTCATCATCAATCATTCTTCCAAATCAAAGCATTCAACATTCCTGTTTTTATTAGGCAAGGGGCCGTCTTCATTAGCATCAACGAGAGAAATCAAGAGAAAATGCGTGGCTTGAGAACATAGTGAAAACTCTCTAGGGCGCTATGGGTAAAAGAGTAGGGTCATGGCAAGATATAAAACTACTAATGGAGTAAAAACCCAAAAATGGGTGTTGATGTGCAAGAATGGTAGAGCCGGCATCCGTGAAAACCCATAAGGCATGGGTGGTAAAAATGGTTTTAGAAAAAAAAGGGTTAGCTCTCCAGATAAGCAATCCAAGTAACAGCAACAAAACAAGCCTCAACGAAACAACCAAGTCTCATGCCTCAACAATGGGCCAAGGAGTGCCAAATAGTGGAGAACCTGCATTGGTAATAAATTTCTAAACTCGACATAGTAAAGTAATGAGCACTAATATCACAAGTCATTTATTAAGATTAGTCTGTTATATCTTGATATTTGCTAATGAGATACTAAGATAGGTACAAGTTCAAGGGGCATCTCCCTAAGCTTTCTCAGGTCCTAAGATGTCTTCGAATACAATGCTTTGATGTTGTAGCCAAGGAAGTCTAGTAACCATCTATCCAAAGCATAATCAACTAGAATAGCCAACAGAGTTGGTCCCAATAGCTCAAATCATGATCCTACCCTCTACAACCAATAAGAAATAGAGAATGGGGCAACGGCCCACCCTCGACCTCCCCAATCAAACAGGAAGTAGTCTCTCAAGAAGCTACCAATCAGAGACCAATCAATATCCTCTCCTTCAAATTCTAATGCAAGAGAGTAACACGTATGAAGTAGTCTCCTATGGTGCTCCGCGCTCAGTTTTGTCGAGATGCCTCCTAACCAGCAGTTCTACCATGGCCCCTCTCAAAAAGCTACATCAGCCTTAACCTTAGCATCAACTCCGGCAGGGGCAGTCTCAACATCTCCAACAGCTTCATCTGGGGCATCTTCTATAGTAGCCCTAGGGAGGCCACCCTCTCCTCATCAGTAGCATTAGTTGTCGCGCCCAGATTTTTCGCACTCGAGGAATACTCACACAAGCGGAAAAAATGCTGTACTTTCTCGTTAGAACTCACCCTCCTAGAAGAATGAGTGCGACTAGATTTGAATTGAAAAATTGGTTTGAATAAAGGGCTTTTGAAAAAGATTCGGAGTCGCCACCTAACTTGATTAAGGTGAGTTAGGTCATCTAAAAACTAAGAATAATTCGAAGACTACACTTAGGGTTTTTGGAAAACGATTTTGGAAAACATTCTTAAGAGAGGCTTTTTTTAAGGAAAACGGGTTGTTTGGCAACCTTTGGAAAACATTTAGCCCTTTTTGAAAAATAACTCCTTTTGGTCTTTGAAATCAGTGATCTAGGTTCGGAGGTTGGTTACGTGTAGGGAAGACGCACTAAGCTATCACCCTACCCCGCCCTTTCGGTACCTACATGTCAATCTACCCTAGATTCACCTATGAGAGTCTTCAGCTAACTACTGTTCAATCCTATCCACTTTGGAAAACAAGGCTTCAAAAGAAACTAACGTGATGCATGATATGCAAGTGCAAGGAAAGAGAATGGAAAAATAGATTTGGAAAAAAAAATTGATTTGATTTGAAAATAGATTTGAAGAGATGGAATTGAAATTGGAAAGTTTGAAAATTTGGAAATAGAATTTTGAAAATAGAAATTTTGAAATTGGAATTTTGAAATAGATTGGAATTTGAGATTTGAAAAATGCAGAGACCGCACCCATGAGGGTGGAATTGAAAGTTTGAAAAGTGCTGTGACTGCACCTATGAAGGTTGCCTACGTATCCCTTTGGGGGAATCAGGTCAGTCGTAGTTCGGACAAGAGTCCGATTGAAAATAGAAGAGTTGATTTGAAGAAGAAGACTGAATTGGAAATTGAATTTGATTTGAAATTAGAAGAGGAGATTGGAAATTGAAATTTTGGAAAAGATTGGACTTGCTTTGGAAAGATTGATTTTGGAAAGACTTGGTTTTAGGAAACCTAGACTTAGGAAAGATTTGACTCGACTCGGAAGGTTTAGAGAAAAATTAGATTTAGAAAATGTTTGAATTAAGAAAGGTCCGATTTAGGAAAGTTTCGTTTTTGGAAAGTTTCGAAATTAGGAAAGTGTCATTTTTGGAAAGTTTCAAATTAAGAAAGTTTTGAATTTAGGAAAGTTTTAGGTTTAGGAAAGTTTTCACTTTAGGAAAGTTTTGAAAATTGGAATGTTTCGTTTTAAGAAAGGTTTTGAAATAGGAAAGTATTGAATTTAGAAATGTTTTGAATTAGGAAAAGCTTAGTTTAAGAAAGTTTTGAATTTTGGAACGTTTTGAAAAAGGGAAGTTTTGAATTTGGAAAGTTTTGAAAATAAGGAAGTTTTGAAAATAAGAAAGTTTCGTTTTGGGAAAGGTTTGAAAAAGGAAAGTTTTCAGTTTAGGAAATGTTTGAATTAAGAAAGTTTCGAGTTTAGAAAAGTCTTAGATTTGGAAAGATGTTGAAGTTTTGGAAAGTTTAGAATTTTGGAGAGATTTAGGTTTAGAAAGATTTAACTTGAGAAAGTTTCAAATTTAGAAAGTTTTGAATTTGAAAAGATTTGAAATTTAGAAAGTTTAAGATTTAAAAAGTCTTAGAGTTTTAGAAAATCTTGAGATTAGAAAAGGTTTGAGTTTAGGAAAAGTTTGAAAACTTGAATTTGGAAAGTTAAGATTTGGGAAGGGGGTTGAATTAGGAAAGGGTTGGATTAGGAAAGATTTGAAAGTTGAGTTTTGAAACTTAGGAAATATTTTTATGTTCAAGTTTTGGAAACTTAAGATTTAGGAAATGAGAAGCTTAGGAAGGATTCGAATTAGGAAAGATTCGAATTGGGAAGAGATTGGATTTTGTTTCTAAAAGGGAAAGTTTGATTTTGTTTCCAAAAATGGAGGATATTATCTAGTTTCCTAAACGGGGAGATTTGATTTGGTTTCCTAAAGGGAAGATTGGATTTGGTAAGGATTTGGAAAGGGAGATTCTAGAAACCCTAGTTTTGGAAAATTATAGTTTCGACGTAGAAAATAGGTTTCGAAAACGTGTATCGTTTGGATGTAAAAATAAGAGGTTTTGGAAACTTAAGTTTGGGGCAAAGTTTGAAAATCATGTTTTTGGGAAGAAAATTAGGGTTTCCTAATTGTGGGTTCTAGGGCTTGATTTGGGCTCTAAGGAAAGAGAATTTTTAGAAAGTGCATTTTTGGAAACGAAGGTTTTCTAGAAGGGAATCCTAGGGAGGAGTTTTTGGAAAGTGAATTTGAAGAGAGAGTTTTTGGAAAGAGATTTTAAAGAGAAGGAGTTTTGGAAAGTGTGTTTTTGGAAACGAAGGTTTTTAAGAGGGAATCCTAGAGGGGAGTTTCTAGAAGGAAGATTTTGGAAAAAGAGTTTTTGGGAAAGATTCTTGGAAGGAGATTGTTGGAGAAAGTTTTTAGGAAAGTGAATTTAGGGAGTGTTTTTAGAAAGAGATTTTAAAGATAAGCAGTTTTGGAAAGGAGTTGAAAAAGGGAATTTTTAAAAATAGATTTTGGAAGGGAGTTTTTGAAAACAATTTTGGAGAGGAGAGTTTTGGGAAAGTATGTTGAAAAAGAGATTTTTAGGAGGAAAGACTTTTTGAAAAGAGAGTTTTTAGAAGGTGTAAAAACATCTCACTTTTCTAAAGCAATTCTAACCATAAGAGGACTAGAACCACTTTAGGAAAGCGGTTTTGAAAAACAATAAGATTTGAAAATATAGACTATAAAAGTCACTTTTAATGTAACGCTTTCCTAAAGCAACCCTAGCTATGGAAAGGCTAGAATCACCCTAGAATTGTGATTTTGAAAACAAGTTTTTGAAAAAGAGATTTTGATGCAATTTTGGAAACAAGTTTGAAAACGGTTTTGAAAACGAGTATGAAACGAACTTTGGAAGAAGCAAGACTATGATATGCACAATGCAATTTGGGGTCGTGAACATACAAGGCTAAGCCTTCACCACATAATCAAGGGGGCCGGACCCACGTGGTCTCTGGTTAGACTAGAAGAAAGCCCCCGACATGGTGACTCTCTAATAGCCCAATCCTACACATGGACTGGGAGTCCCCTTGTTTCAAGCATGCAAAGAAAGGGGGAGGGGGGGAAAGATGGGGGATTAAAATAGAGAAAACCCAAGTGGGTTAGGGGAGAGAAGAGAGAGGGGGGAAGTGCAAAAATTTAAATGGAGAACCTACCTTGTATCTTGTTTATTTTGCACGCCGTGCTATCTTCAGTCTTCGATCTTCGGTCTTTGTCTTGATCTTCACCTTCAGTCTTCAAGAGTTGTCTTCAAGCCTTGGATTGCAGCTCTTCAAGTCTTCAAAGGATGGTTGAAGGCTAGTGTATGAGTGTATGGGGGTGTGTATGAGTGTATAGGAGGCTAGGGTTTGTGTAGGGTGGCTAGGGTTTGGAAAACCTAAGGTGGCTAGGGTTTTTGAGGTGCTCGAGCTTTGTATATCGAATTATATGATTTTTAGGTTGAGTTTGCGGATCCTTTTTACGTTGAATAAGGCTCTGTATTTATAGAAGTTGGACAACACTAGCGCCTGTTGTAGTGGCGCCAGGCCAAATTTTACACTGGCGCCACTACTAGTGGCGCCAGCCAATTAGGAAAGGTTTAAGGTCGGCAAGCAACGTACCTTTGACTAGATTTGGGCGCTTGTACTAGTGACTACCATGCAATTTTTAGCCTGGCTTCACTAGGAGTGGCTCCGAAAAGTCCGGGAATGATTTGAAGGAGCCAGGAATGACCCAGAAGGCCAAAAAGGAGCAAGAACACTTAAAATAGTGTCCTGGAGGTATTTGACTTGAAAAGAGAGGACAAGATGTGTCGGAAAGGTTGACCGGGCCTTTAGGGGCAAAACGGTCAATCGGATCGGAAAACTGCCGAGACAAACTTGGACTGTCCCGGAAGAAGACTTGGGATCTGCAAACATTATTTAGAATGTTCTTAGAGGTTGCCGGTTTGATTCTCGGAGCCTGACTCGGAATTGGTTGGAAAAGGAGACCGGCCCACCAGGGATAAAACGGTCATTTTATACCGGGTTGGCCGGAACTGACTCGGAATGATCCGGAAAGGTAAAAGGAGGTTGAGAACACTATAAAAAGTAGTCTCAGGAGGTTACTGGTTTGATACCCAGAGCCGGTGTGGTCGGAAAAGGAGACCGGCCCACTAGGGGCAAAACGGTCATTTTGTACTGGGTTGGCCGGAACTGACTCAGAATGATCTAGAAAGATAAAGGAAGGTTGAGAATACTATAAAAAGTAGTCTTGGGACATTACCGGTTTGATACCCAGAGCCGGTGTGGTTCTCGGGGCGTTCGGATGCCTAGGGGCAAAATGGTCATCTTGATCGGAAAGTCTCGGAAAAGATCCAAAGGACAGTTTGGTCATTTTTCACCGAAGTGGGCTAACAGACACTGGTGTTGACCTGGGTTTTGAGTGTTTCCGCCACTCTAACGGCGGTCGTCGTGACACAGGGGTTTGTTGGCAATTCCCTATATCGACCTATTTGTGAGTATTTCCGCTACTCTAACGGTTTTGTGAGTAGTTTTGCTACTCGGACCATCTCGAGGAATAAACTGTCTCAAGAGAGGGATTGGAAAGGGGTCTTACCATCTTCGAAAAGACGTGCCTGGGTTGGAACCGTCTCGCGGAATAAACTGTCTCGAGAGAGGGATTGGAAAGGGGTCTTACCGTCTCCGAAGAGACGTGCCTAGATTGGAACCGTCTCGAGGAATAAACTGTCTCGAGAGAGGGATTGGAAAGGGGTCTTACCATCTCCGAAGAGACGTGCCTGGATTGGAACCGTCTCGAGGAATAAACTGTCTCGAAAGTGGGATTGGAAAGGGGATTTATCGTCTCCGAAGAGAAGCGCCTAGATTGGAACCGTCTCGAGGAATAAACTGTCTCGAGAGTGGGATTGGAAAGGGGTCTTACCGTCTCTGAAGAGACGTGCTTGGATTGGAACCATCTCGAGGAATAAACTGTCTCGAGAGAGGGATTGGAAAGGGGTCTTATCGTCTTCGAAGAGACGTGCCTGGATTGGAACCGTCTCGAGGAATAAACTGTCTCGAGAGTGGGATTGGAATCGGAAAGGAAAGGACAATACCCCTAAGGGCATTTTGGTTATTTTGCCTCTATTTGGGCCTGACAGGCTTGCGAAGCGATGGAAAGACGGGATTTGGACCTAGAGAATTGGTTTCGATAGGAATATGCCCACATTGACTTAAAAACAAGTCTGGACGGAGTGTAGACTGCCGAGCGGTCAAAAATAGGGTGCTTACATTAGTCCTCTACTTGACAAAAGAAAATCTCGTTATTACCTCTGGCGTAGATCATTGTCTTCTACATCAACCACCTAGACAAGCCCAAGCTCAGACTCAACATCAATTGATGTGGTCATTTGAGCGTGCAAGTCATCTCATTAGCCTATGCATCAACAGTAGTAGTCCTCTCCTCAGCCAAAGTAGCTCTCGTCGTCACCAGTTTAGCTTTCAGTCGTGCCCCCCTCAACTCTAGATTCGTCAGCAAGGCAACTTCTCCTGCATCAATCATCCTAAGGGCAAGGTAGAGGAAAAGGAAAAAGGTAATAACTCATCAACTCGAAGAATATTTACACAAAAAAAAAAGGAGAGAGAGAAAAGACGAAAAAAGAGAAGTTGCACAAAAAGGAAAAAGGAAAGAAAGAAAAAATAAAAAAAAAGAATTAAAAAAGAAGAAAAGAATCTCAAGTTTCAAGTTGAATTGAATTTTCTACACTGTTTCTTCAAAAAGTTTCAACTTTTAACTTCAAATGAATTTTCTAAACTTTCCCCTTCAAAAGAGTTCAAATTTCAAGTCAAAATAAATTTCTTACACATTTTGTCTTCAAAAAATTCAAGTTTCGAGTTAGGATGAATTTCCTACACATTTTGTCTTCAAAAAATTCAAGTTTCAAGTCAAAATGAATTTTCTACACAATTTGTCTTCAAAAATGAAGTTTCGAGTCAAAGTGAATTTTCTACACATTTTATCTTTAAAAGTTCAAATTTTGAGTCAAAATGAATTTTCTACATATTTTGTCTTCAAAGGTCAAGTTTCGAGTAAAAATGAATTTTCTGTATATTTTGTCTTCAAAAGTTCAAATTTCGAGTCAAAATGCATTTTCTAAACTTTTTGCCTTCAAATGTTCAAAGTTTTAATTTAAAAAGAATTTTCTACATGTTTTGTCCAAATTTCAAATCAAAATAGTTTCTAATTCAAGATCAAAAGTTCATTTTAAAAATCAAATTTAAAAAATTTTCAATCAAAGTCCATCTCAAGCTTCTTCTTGAAACGATTTTTTACTCCAATCAAGTTTCAAGATTTTCTAAAAATTCTTCCTCCAAAAAAGTCTTCTTCAAAATTAATGCTCAAAATTTTCAAGGTTTCAAGTTCTCAAAATTTCTTCCTTCCAAAGTTCTTATCAATTTTGAAGTTTTCTGAACCCCAAAATCCATTTTCAAAAATTTCCAAAGTGTTTCACACAAAAGTTTTATTCATAATTTCATTTTCAAAAATTCTTCGTAAGCTTTTCTTTTAATAGTTTTAGGCCTCTCCGAGTTTCTCAGGACCTTCTCCGTCAAAAAGGCTCCGCATTCAAAGATTTTTCCTCATTTTTCCTTCAAACATATTTATTTTAAAAAATTTTCAACTCTTTCCTTATTTTGAAAAACTTCTTCCAAGTTTCTCGATGTCTTCTTTGCCAAAAGGCCCCACTTTCAAGGCTTTCTTAACTTTTTCCTTCAAAAATTTTGATTTCAAAAATACCTTTCTAGGTTTTCTAACTCCTTCCTTCAAAAATAAAAAATAACAATAAAAAGTAAAAGAGGTTTCTTCTCAAAATCATTTCCTCAATTTTCTAAAAACTTTTTCCTTCAAAAAGTTTAATCTTGAAAGGTTTTTTTGGTTTCCTAGGTTGAATCCTTCAAAAGCATCGTCTCAAAAATGTTCCAAAGGTTTTCAAACTTTCTTCCTAAAAAAGTTTCCTTCTCAAAAGTATTTCATAGGTTTCTTGAGCTTTTTCCTTCAAAAGCCCTGTTTTTTTAAATTTTTTTTTTTGAGTTTTCAAACATTCACCTCAAAAAGCCTATTTTCAAAATTCTAGGTTTTCAAACTTTTTCCTTAAAAGTTTTGTTCCAAGGTTTCCAAAACCCCTTCTAGTTCAAATCCAAATCAATCAATTTTGGAAATAAATTTCAAAATCATTTCAAACATTCAGCTTGAATTTCAAAAATCATTTTAAAAATCAAGTTTTCAAATTTTCAGATTTCAAAATTCAAGACAATCTAGTTTTCAAAATCAAAGTTCTAATTACTCCAGTCTTCAAGAATTTTCAAACTCCATCCCTCCAATCGTCTCGTAGTCAACATGAGACTCTTACCTTATCATTTTTTGCCTTCGACAAGTAAAGACAAAAAGAGGGGTAGCTGTAAGCACCCTATTTTTGCCCGCTCGGCAATCTCGGGTCTGACCAAACTCACGTTCAAACCGAGACAGATACATTCAAGGCAAAACTTTTTTTCTAGACTCAATCTAGTCAATCAATTGCTTCATGGGCCCGTTAGGCCCAATAGAGGCAAAATGCCCTTTGGGCATTACTCGGTCTAATTCCAGTTAACACGTCTTTTTAGAGACGGTAAGTTCCTATATTAATCTCAAATCCAAAGTTAAATCCAATTCCAAATCAAATTTAATCCGGCATGTCTTTCGAGAAAGTTGATCCCTCAAGTGGTAAGTCCATCCAGTCCAGCATGTTCTCCGAGAAAATTCCTCAGAACGGTAAGTCCCTTCAAACCTGTCGACCAGGATGGAACCCAAGTCTTTGAGATGGTAGAACCATTCACTTTTGGTACCTACTAGCCCGTCAATGTAGAATGTCCATTATTCGGCATGTCTTTTGAGAAAGTTGATTCCTTAGACAATAAGTCCATCTAACAGCTACTTGAGATTAGACAGTCTCCGGAATGATTGCACACTATCATGGTGGAGAAAACAATCGCAAACATCACAATCGTCAGAGTGGCAAAACACTCACAAATAGGTCAACATCGGGAATTGCTAACAAGCCCCCTATGTCACGGAATCGACCTTGCCTCTTAGCCATGACACGTTTACCAAAGGATGAGATACTTTTGGAAACCAACTCGTCATAAACTATTTGAGTGACATAAACACTCAAAACCTAGGTCAGTACCAGTGCCTACTAGCCCACTCTGATGAAAAATGACCAAATCGTTCCTTGGGCATTTTTTGGCACATTTCTCGAGAAAGTACCTAAGTCCTTGGAGCCGTAAGTCCACCTTTTCGAGATTTTCCTAAGGAAAATGGGGCATGTTCGAATGCCTTCCAGTCTGTTTCGGACCAATTTCGGGACCTTTTGAGCAAAATGACCATTTTGCCCTTTGGCATCCGATTGCCTTCAGGAACCACACCGGCTCTGGGTATCGAACCGGAAACTTCCCGAGGATACTTTTAATAGTATTCTCAATCTTCTAGCATCTTTGTGGAGCATTCTGAGTCCATCTCGGCAAGCCCGGTACAAAATGACCGTTTTGTTCCCAGTGGGCTGATCGCCTTTTCCAACCACATCAGCTCTGGGAATCAAACCGGTAATCCCTCGTAACACTCTAGATAGTATTTCCAACCTTCGAGTCCTCTCATAGTACATTCCAAGTCCATTCCAGTGGTATCACGGTCTGGTTAACCATTTTGCCCCTAATGGCTCGGTCAACTATTTCAACAATCCCAATATTATTTTTCAAGCCCATTACTCTCGGGACACTTTTTTAAGGGTTTCTATCCATTTTTGGCCTCCAGATCATTCCCGGCCTTCCAAAACATTTCTGAACCTTTTGGAGTCACTCCTAGTAGAGCCAAGACAAAAATTGTATGAGAGTCACTAGTACAGGCTCCTAAATCTTTTGTCATGCGTATCACAAGTCAAAAGATACATTTTTTGCCACCCTAAATCTTTTCTAAGTGGCTGGTGCCACTGCGAAAAATTGGCCTTGCGCCACTCCTAGTGGCGCCAGTAGGAATTTTGCCCTGGCGCCATTGCAACAGGCGCTAGGCTATTTTTGTGTCTATAAATATAGACCATCCCACTACATAAAAAAAGGTTCACAATCTCAGTCCAAAAATGCTGCCTCTCTAAAAACAGAGCTTAGATCCTCTCCAAACCCTAATTCCTTCAAGTCTTTTCAAGCTCTAGCCTCCATACACTCTAACCTAAGCTTATACCCACTCCATACACTTATACACAAGTCTCCAGAGCCTCCATTGAAGACTCAAGGTGTTGCAATTCAAAGGTTCTCAAAGTCTAAGTAAAGCAAAGCAAACAAAGCATGCAAAGCAAGAAGAAGACAAGGTAGGCTTTCGATTTATGTTTATATAATTACCCCTCTCTCTTCTTCCTCCTAACCCACTTGAGTTTTCTTCTATTTTTGTCACGACTCATTTTACCCTCTACATCAAGATAAGGGGTTAACAATTAGAGGTAAATCATCTACATAATTTCAAAATGATTATTATATCATAAGAACATTATTCTTACATTTGAATCCATTGCTTTATTTTATTTACAATCCAATCCAAACACTAAACAAAATTTTCAACGGAACTATGAGGTTTATTTCTTGTAATCATTTCCTTAGAACCTAGCTGATGCCTCATTTCTTGAAAATTTGTCCCATAAGATAGGAGTGAGCTGCGAAGTCTAGTAGAAATACCATAACTTCCATAATACATAAGTTTAAAATGTAGTGTAGTAAAATATTACTATGACATGCATATGTACCCCTTTCTTTTATCATTACTAAGATCCCGCCGGTATGTCTTGCCTGGGGCATCATCAAGCCTAGTCGGCCTGCCCTTGACACTCATTCTCTTCAAATTTAGTAGGGGCCCACACATGATTATCTAGCCCACATCAAATCAATGGATACTGATTCGTGGTAGCCTCAATACTAGTTGATCAGTAGTCATCCATGATACAAACCCGAGGTTCTTTTATTTATCCCGTTGTTCCTCCTTTATTCCTCCCCAGTGATGCGACTATACATGAAATGTACTTTTGTAAGGCATGCAATATAATAAAGCGGGATATAACTTTTAGCATTTAAACTAAGCATTTGTATAGAAAGGAACATAATCAATAAGCATGTAACCGAACATTTAGTAAAGAAGAAAATAAGCATGTATCTTAGAGAATGCACAGTTTCTTACCCTACTAGTATGTGTGTAGAAGATTGATCCAGTTCTTCAAATGTATCTGTTCATATCACAAGAATTAGATATCTATTTTTCATATATATATATATATATATGTATCTTTACTAAGAAAGTTAGACTGTTAGTAGTGCGGTATTAGATATCATAAATAGTCAGTATCTTAGGTGGTACATATCTTTGGTAGGAACAAAACTGCTCAGTGGCTCGGAATAAGAGATATTCTGAAATTTTTATCCGGGGTAGCTACCAAGGCTACTCTCTCATATTTACATTCCCTATATTCTGAGGGATTTTCTAATAAAATTCTAGAATATTTTCATTTATATTTTATTTTCTATGAATTTTCCTGCCAGACACTGAAATTAATTCATGGTAATTCACTGGGAAGTTCTCATGTTCTGAAATTTGAGGGTATGACTTATGGGTTATAAAAGGCACAACCTTCTTCTTCCTCTCATCGCGGCTGGGTGAGTTTGTGCTCGATTTCTGGCTAACCACTGGTATTCCTAGCCATGCTTGTGAGCCCCAGGTGTTGGTAAGGTCCTGGGCTTCACACCCATGGCCAGAGCTCGACCAATGATGGTTGGAGGTGGTCGGACAGAGCCTTAAATGGCCATGCATGGCGGAACCCTAACGGTTAAGAACTGCAACTGCCATTTTGGCTGTCTTCCTCCCATTTTCAGACTATGAGCCCTTCTTGAGTTTTATTCCTGACCCTAAGACGAGTCGACCCCAAGTGGTGTGGTCAGCAATGGTGGCCGGTGGCCGTAGCCATGTTTCTGGGTAGATTTTCTGGTGAAACACTCTTCCAGGAGCTGGACAGAGCACGTACAAAGGCTTTGGGTCTCTCTGGGACACCTATAGGTGTCCTTGAGAAACTCCATGGCTGCTATAACAGCCCCTAGCCCTTATCTCTCTTGCCACAGCCAAGTGCATCGGGTATAATCTCTCTCTCTTTTCGATTTTCTGGGGTTTCAACCACAAGTACACCTCTATTTCAACTGGGTTTATGATGATGGAGGTGGAGGGGAATGGTTTCTTACCTTAGAAGATCTTTGGGAAGCTCGACCTGAAGTTTTCTCTTCTACCCTCTCTCTTTCTCTCGGTTTTGTTTTTGTTTTCTTTTTTCTGGCTAACTCTCTGATTTGCTTGAACCATCTATAGAAAACAGGAGCACTTCTGCATTTTATGGAGTGTGAATATGGCCAGATGTCATAAAGAGATGTAGCTATGGTGCATGAGGTGCAAGTTGGTGCAATGCATGGGGTGTATCGACTAATGGCACAAATTCATTGCAATGTGACTCTGGGTTAGTGCATATGTGGTCATGGGGTGATATACATGATATATCTAAGCTTGCGCATGAGTGGTGCCATCCACTTTTGCATGGTTTTGGTCATGTTAAGAGTTAGTGAAGCCTTGGTATTTAATTGAACCGGTTTATACATAGGTGTTCATGCATAGCTAGAAGGATTTGGGTTGGTTCACGTAGGGGTTAAAAGATATGGTGAGTTGTCTTCAAGGGGAGGGTGAACTGGCTTAGCATGTGTGTGTAACCAGTTAAACCGGTGCCTGCTTAGAGTGGGCTGCTTGGGTAGGTTTTGGACCGGTTCAAGTATAGGTTGGTTCATAAGTAAGGGTTTAGGCTGGTGTTTCTAGTGGTTCGAAGTTTCGATTCTTTGGTCCAAAGAAGAAATGGTCAGAATGAGTGAGGACAGTTTTTGTTTTATTGGGAAATTATTTGTGGTTATCGTCCTTCTTATTCATCAGAAAATTCTCTAACTTTTTTAATAGGGATTTAATGTAGTTCAGAAAATTTAGGGTGTTACAATTTTAATCCCCCATCTTCTACCTCCCTTTCTTGCATGCTTGAAACAAGGGGTTTCCCAGTTCATGCCTGGGAAGAACTGTTGAAAGCCACCTTGTCGGGGGCTTTCTTCTAGTTCAACCTTAGACCGTGTGGATTCGGCCTCCTTGATTATGTGGTGAAGCCTAGCCTTGAATGTTCACGACCTTACGTGCATTATGCATGCCATACTCATTCATCCATTCAAAATTGTCTTAAAAAAAGTCATTTTCCAAACTTGCATCAAAATTTTCTTTCAAAACTTGCTTTCCAAACTTATTTTCAAAATCACAATCTTAAAGTGATTCTAGCTATTCTATAGTTAGGGTTGTTTCGAAAAAGTGTTATATTTGTTGTGACCATCAAGGTCCATATTTTGGGTGTAAAACCTAAATTGTTTTTTACCAAAACCACAATCTTAAGATGATTCTAGTCATTCCATAGTTAGGGTTGTTTTAAGAAACTGTGATATTCAATATGATCATATTGGTCCATATGTCAAATCCATGTTGTTTTCAAAATCACCAACTTAGAATGGTTTTAATCTTTTCATGGTTAGAATCGTTTTAGGAAAGTGAGATTCAAAAGATTTCAAAAGTCCATATTCAAGTCCTTTTCCAAATTGCTATTTTTTCATAGATTTCTAAAGCCATTTTTTCAACGTCAAATCATAGGTTGCCAAAAGCTATCTTTTACATCAAATGTTTGATTTTTAAAATATCTTTTTCTACATCAAAGCATAGCTTTCCAAATTCAAGATTTCCAAAATTTATCCTTTCCAATCATATGTCAAATTCAATCTTTGACATTAGGAAACTAGATCAAATCTTCCGACTTGGGAAACTTAAGCAAATCTTCCAATTTTAGAAACCAAATCAAATCATCTATTTTTGAAAATAAAATCTAATATTTTACTTTAGGAAATAGGAATCAAATCTTCCCTAATTTCAGCCTTCCCTAATTCCAGCCTTTCCTAATTTCAAACCTTTCTAAATTCTAAATCTTTCCGAAGTTCAAATCTTTCTGAATTTAAAACTTTTCTAAGTTCACATCTTTCTAAATTCGAAAACTTTCCAAAATTAAAACTTTCCTAATTTAGCACTTTCCTAAATGAAACTTTGCTAATTTGAATCTTTCCTAAATCGAAACTTTCCTTAATTAAACTTTTCAAGTCTAGATCAAACCTTATTATTTCAAGTCTATGCTCCAAACCTAGGTTACCTAAACCCTAGGATATCTAAGTCTTAGTTCAACCCTAACCCTAAAGTTAGGAAGCTTAAATTCTTTTCAAACCTTTTCTAAGACCCCTTCCTAAACCAGGATGGTTTTTCAAACTTCAATTTAAGTCAAGATGTTTTCAAATCTCAATCTTTCCAATTCTTGTCCAAGTTCTTCTTCCTAGTTTCATCTTTTCAAATCAAAGTCAATTCTAAGGTTAATTCTAAATCCAAGTTTCAAGTTCAAATATTCTATTTTAAGTTCAAATCAAACCCTTTTTTCAAATCAAACTCTTTTCAAATCAAACTTTTCAAAAACTTCAAAATGTGTATTTTCAATCGGACTCTTATCTGAACTACGATTGATCTGATTCCCAAAAACAGATACGTAGGCAACCCTCATAGGTGGGGTCATAACCTTTTTCAAATTTCCAATTCCATAATCTATTTCAAGTTTCTAATTATAAAATATATTTTCAAATCTCTAATTTCTTTAACCTTCTTTCAAATTTGAAATCTATTCTCAAAATCAAATCTTCTTTTAAAATCTATTTCAAAATCAAATTCTTTTTTTCTACTTGCATATCATGCATCATATAATTCTTTTCTAAAGTGGATAGTATTAGACATTTATTAATCAAAGATTCTAAATGAGTGAACTTAGGGTGAATAGACATGTAGGTATCGCAAGGGTAGGATAAGGTGATGGCTTGATGCGTCTTCCCTACATATAACCAACCTCTGAACTTAGAATCACTGTTTTCAAAAACTAAAATGGAATTATTTTCAAAAAGAGCTTACATCTTTCCAAAGGTTGCTAAACAACCTATTTTCTAAAAAAACGTTCTCATGAGGAAGTTTTCAAGTCTTTTAAAAAAAGCCTAAGTTTAATATTTGGATTGCACTTAGTTTTAGGTGACCTAACTCACCTTAATCAAGTTAAGTGGTGACTCCAAAACTTTTTTTGCAAGCCCTTAATCAAATCAATTTCCAATTCAAACCTAGTCACACTTGTCCTTCTAGGAGGATGGGTTCTAATGAGAGAATACCGTGTTTTTTTCACTTGTGCGTATTTTTTTCGGGTGCGAAAATTTGGGTCGTGACACTTGTCACACACCGTTAGAGTGGTGAAAACACTCAAAACCCGGGTAAAAACAACCATGTTTTTTTCACTTGTGCATATTTTCAAATTTTTGTTGTTTTCAAAATCACAATCCTAGAGTGGTTCTAATATTTTCATGGTTAGAATCGTTTTACGAAAGTGAGATATTTAAGAGACTTGTAAAAGTCTGTATTCAAACCTCTTTCCATATTCTTTTGCAAATCTCTTTCTAAAAACTATTTTAAAAAATTTACTTTCTAAAATTTTTTTTTTCAAAGATCTCCTTTTCAAAAAATTGTTTTTCTTGGAGTCCAAGTCCAGCCGTAGAATCCATAGTTAGGAAACCCTAGTTCCCTTTCCTAAAATTATGACTTTCATTTTTTGCCTCAAATTATAGGTTTCTAAAACTATTTTCTACATCAAATCATAGATTTCCAAAGTCTCTTTTTCTGCGCCGAATCGTAAATTTCCAGATCCAAGATTTTTAAAATCAAACATTTCCAATTCCATGTCCAATCCAATCTTCTAGTTTAGGAAACTAGATCAAATCTTCCATTTTATAAAACCAAATCAAATTCTCCACTTTTGGAAATAAAATAAAATCATTTATTTTTGAAAATAAAATCCAATCTTTTATTTTCAGAAATAGAATTCTAATATTTCCTAATTCAAGTTATTCCTTATCCAGACCTTTGAACCTTTCCTAACTTCAGACCTTTCCAAATCTCTACTTTCTAAGCTTAAACTTATAAAATCTTTCAAATCCTTCCTAAATCTAAGCTTTCAAATCTTTCTTAAAATTCAAACTTCTAAATCTTTTTAGGTTCAAAACTTTTTAAATTGAAAACTTTCTAGAGCCAATTCTTTCCTAAAATAGGACTTTCCTAATTTGAAAACTTTCCTAATTTGGCATTTTTCTAAAATGAACATTTCCTATTTTGAAACTTTCCTAATTCAAAGCTTTCTTAAATCCAATCTTTTCTAAATTCTAACTTTCTAAATTCTTTCAAATTAAATAATCAAGTCAAATCTTTACAAGTCTTTTCAAATCAAGTGTTTCTAAATTAAATCAAATCCTCTTCAAATTTTTCTTAAATCCAACTTTCCTAATCTGAAACTTTTCTAAAATCAAACTTTCCTCAATCTAACTTTTCAAGATCAAATCAAACCTTTATAATTCAATTACATGCTTCAACCTTAGGTTACCTAAACTCTAGGAGGCTAAACCCTAGTTCAACCCTAACCCTAAAGTTAGGAAGCTTAAACTCTTTTTAAAACCTCTTTTTTAAAACTCTTTTCTAAACCAAGATGGTTTTCAAACTTCAACCTAAGTCAAAATGTTTTCAAAACTCAGCTCAATGTTCCCAAATCAAGTCCAAGTTCTCCTCCAAAGTTCAATCTTTCCAAGTCAAAATCAATTTAAAATCCTTGAGTTCAATTTTAAATCAAAGTCAATTCCAAGTCCGATTTCAAATCCAAGTTCAATTTCAAATCTTTTATTCAAAATTCAAATCAAACCTTTTCAAAGTTAAAATTTTAAAAAATCTCAAAGTGTCTATATTCAATCAGATTTTTGTCTGAACTACGACTGACTTGATTCTTAACAAAGGAGTACGTAGGCAACCCTGATGGATGCAGTCACAACCTTTTTAAGTTTTTAATTTCACAACCTTTTGCAAATTTTCAATTCCATAATCTTTTTCATGTTTTAAATTCTCTTTTTAAATCTATTTTCAAAATTAAATCTTTTTCTTGCACTTGCATGTCATGCATTATATCAAATTTCTTTCTAAAACTCTTTTCAAAGTGGATAGTATTGGACAATGGATAATTGAAGATTCTAAATGAGAAAATTTAGGGTGAATAGACATGCAGGCACCGCAAGGGCATGATAGGGTGATAATTTTAGGATATCTTCTTTATACGTAACCAACCTTCGAACTTAGAATCACTATTTTCAAAGACCAAAATGGAGTTATTTTCAAAAAGGGGTTAAATCTTTTCAAAAGTTGCCAAACAACTTATTTTCTAACAACCCTCTATTGAGGAAAGTTTCCAAAACCTTTTCAAAAACTCGAAGTTTAATATTGGGATTACGCTTAGTTTTAGGTGACCTAACTTACCTTAATGAAGTTAGGTGGTAATTCGAAACTTTTTTTAAAAGCCCTTAATCAAACCAAAATTAAGTTAAAATCTAGTCGCATTCGTCCTTCTAGGAAGATGAGTTCTAACGAGAGAGTACTATGCTTTTCTCAATTTTGTGTTTTCTTGAGTGTGAAAAATCGGGGCGTGACATTCTTATTGCGGTACGTGGATGATATCTTGCTCATTGGAAGTGATTTGGGGTGTCATCTTCAGTTAAGATATGGTTATCTAGAAAATTCAATATGAAGGACTTGGAAGAAGCCGGTTATGTACTTGGGATCAAGCTTTTGCGAGATTAAAAGCAAAGGATGTTAGGCTTATCTCAAGCTATTTATATTGATACGATTCTTACCCATTTTAGCATGCAGGATTCTAAGAAAAGGTTCCTTTCTTTCAAAAATAGAATCTCTCTAACCAAGGACTAGTGTCCTAAGACACTGATTAAGGTAGACGACATAAAGCCAGTTCCTTATGCATCAGTCGCGGGAAGCTTTATATATGCTATGCTTTGTACTAGACTTGACATCTGTTTTGACGTAGGTATAGTCAGCATATATTAGTCAAACCTAGGGCAGGAATAATAGACTACGATAAAAAATATAATCAAGTACCTAAAAAGGACTAGGAATTATATATTGGCTTACCAGGCATATTATCTAGTACCCATTGGGTACATAGACCCAGATTTTCAGTTAGATAGCGATTCCAAGAAATTGAACTCAGAAAATATGTTTACCCTAGGAGGTGGAGTTTTTAGTTAGAGAAGTATCAAGCAATCATGTGTTGTTGATTCCACTGTGAAGCTAGAATATGTGGTCGCCTCTTAGTAAGCCAAGGAGGCCGTTTGGCTCAGGAACTTTTTGTTGCATTTAGTAGAGGTACCTTCAGTACAATTGTCTATTACACTTTATTGTTATAATAGCAAAGCGGTTGCTAACTCAAAGGAACCTAGGACCCATAATAAGGCAAAACACATCGAGTGTAACTATCACCTAGTAGGAGACATAGTGCAAAAAGGTGATGTGGTGGTTACCAAGATTGCATCGGCAAATAACCTGGCAGACTCATGTATAAAGAGCTTACCAACCACGACATTTGATAGTCCTTTAGAGGGGATGCGACTTAGATGCATTACAGTATGGCTTTGAGTCTAAGTGGGAGATTGTTGGGGATTTATACTGAAAGACATCCTTTATGTAATAGCTTTTGTATTTGTTAATAAATTAGTTATTCTATTTTAATGAGATTTTGTGTGAGCAATGGTTGCCTTGCATTATTTTTTAATGATTATGCATGTGTGTCTCTTATTCTATATAGTAGATAATCTGGTATATAGAGTACGGCTTACGCATGGAAGATTAGATCATCGGTTCTTATGGAATATAAGCTTATAGTTTACAGTCTTAGATAAAACTTGACACACCATTAGTAGGACTGTAGTACAAAGTTTTAATAGGTTTGTCTTGACTATAGGGAATAGTATATTTCTAACTCATTGTACTAGTACACTTTGTATGTATTAAACAAGATCATGTTGAGGTAATTATTTTTATAATGACTATATAAAAAAATTAATACCTCATGATTGTTATGAGTGCTTATACTCTTAATTTTAATATAATTATTAGACACATGCATGTAGTATTTATTATTTTAATTCATAAAAGAGTGAGATTCTTTCTGGTTCAATAAACTTAGTAAGTTTGGTGATAATATTACATGTATAGTGAATATTAATTATTGATGGAATCCACATCATGGTGTAAGGATTGATGATATCCTCTTGAGAAAACTTATAAGTTTTGATTATGTCAAATCCTGCAGCTGGATTATGAATCCAACATATCAGATAAGTTAAGTGAAAGGTCTCAATGAATTAAATATAAGTTTTGATTATGTCAAACCTTGTAGGTGGATTATGAATCTAACATATCAAATAAGTTAAGTGAAAGGTGTCAAGGAATTAAATAACCCTATTAAATTTAATTATTAGTAATTTAATTTAATAGATGATGACAATTATATTAATAGACGGGTATATGTGATCTTAATGTGAGGAGATACATAAGCATTCAATAATATAGAGCTTGAAATATAATTTCTAGTATGATAGGGAGTGCAATTATAAATCTTTAGTGTTATAAATTATAATTTACATAAATAGGGATTAATCTTGATTGAATTATGAAGTCTTATTTGTGTAGGAAGCCCTAGTCATATTGATCTTGTGATCCCTGTTGTAGCCTCTATATAAATGCACTCTATATAGGAGCAGATAGGGTTACACTTATTCATAATCTCAGATACACGTTTATGTGAGAGAAAGAAACATCTTAGCAGCTATGAGCCAACTCTCTTTGGTGCAAGGCGTGTACGAGGGATATAACAGAAGTTCAAAAGTTGAGTTCAAACGGTTGATTCGTACTTGTTATTGTTGCTTGTTGTTCGAGATCAAAGTAGAAGATTTCAAAGTTGATACCTATTATTGTTCGGGATTAAAACAAAGAGATCTCAAAGGTATGATACTAATCATATAGATTAGTTTATGCTAAACAGATCTGATTTTTTTTGGTATTACACGTATGCACTATAGTCGGGTCTAGGGCTATTCCACAGTCCCAAACAGTCTCAATGGGTGAAGCTTAGGTTTCCTAAGAGCATTATGTTCTACAATAAAAATCTTAACGTTTCCCATGAAGGTTATGGCATGGAATTATAGGGGTGTTGGAAATAAGGGATTCTCGATAACCATCTATGATCTGGTACAAGGTTAAGATTTGATTCTTTTGGTGCTATTTGAAACATGTGTTAAGAGTGTGAAAACTGACCTCATTCTTTAGAGAACAACGTACAACCAAATGGCTAAAGTTGAAGTTGTAGGGTTTTTGAAGTGGGATATGGCTTTTTTGGAGAAATGATCTTATAATAATGGAGGTTCTACACCTAAAGTCTCGAGCGTTAAGTATGACTATGAAGAGAAATAATAAGATTGATTGGCTATTTACAGCTATATATGCTAGCCCCAACCCAAATCCGAGGGAAGAATTTTGGGTGTATCTAACAGCCCTTGTAGGTGCCTTTAACCTATCGTGGATGGCGGTGGGGGATATGAATGAAAAAGCTAGTAGTAGTAAAAAACAAGGCGGTGCTATGGTCTAACAAGGGAGATGCGAAAGATTAACAAATTGTCTTAATAACTGCAACCTTGTTGATTTGGGTTTTGCTAGTCCAAATTATACATGGGTAAACTCTCGCAAGGGGATTTATACTATTTGGGAGCGTCTGAACTATGCTTTGTGCAACCCATCTTGGAGGGAGTTATTTCCAAAAGCCTAGGTTCAACACCTGCCTCGTACTCATTCTGACCATTTTCTAATCCTTATTGATACTATTAATGCTCAACCAGCACAAAACTCTTGGACTTTTTATATAAAAGCAGCTTGGTATACTCACCCAACATTTAGAGACCTAGTTCAATGGGGTTGGGATTTTGTTAAGGGGAATATAAGCTAAGACAATAACTCGGTTTACATATATAGTTAAAAATGGAATAGGGAAGTCTTTGGGAACATTTTTCGATGAAATAGGAGGATTCTGGCTCGATTAAGTGGTATCTAAAAGCCATTAGGACACTCTAGATGTAGATTTTTTAAAAGTCTAAAGTATCAACTGACTCGCGAACACAATAACATCCTACATCAAGACGAACTATTTTTCTACTAGAAGTCTAGAGTGAAGAGAATAGTGTTGGGTGATACAGACACCAAGTTTTTTCATACATCCAAACTGATTTGTAGATGACGAAATAAAGTTATGTCCTTTAAGCTCTCAAATGGCTCCTAGTGCTCGGATGGTAAGTCCCTCAAAAACTTAACTATAGGTTACTTTAAAGACCTATATGCTCTGGACCAATTGAATGTTGTAGGTTCAAAGATTGCATTCACCTCTTTGACCACACTAAGGTTACCCATGATGAAGTTATTCAGCTTTCAAATCCCATCTCTATGGATGAAGTGAAGAGTGCAGTGTTTTTTATGGGGTCTTATTAGGCACCTGGCCTTGATGGGATTTAGCCAATTTTCTACCAAGGTACTGGGGGGTATAGGCCTTCCTACAAGTTGTGTTGATTTGATTATGAGCTGGTCAGATCTATCCTTGTTGTGGAATGGGGAGCGAATTGAATTTTTTCATCCTGGCTGGGGCTTAAGACAAGGTGATCTGTTGTCTCCATTTTTATTTATGTTCGGTATGGAAATTCTTGGTTGTAATATTTAAGAGCAAGTGAGGAAAGGAAATGGAAAACCCTGAAACTAGCTAACAATGCCCTATTATATCCCATGTTTTTTCGCTGATGATATGGTTTTGTTTGGAGTAGCTACAGAAGCTCAGGCTTAGACAATAGCTGTTGTGTTACAGGACTTCTATAACTGGTCTGGTCAAAAGGCTAATTTGGATAAGTCAAAGATGTTCGTATTTCCTAATGTTAGTAAACACAAGTGCAAAGCTCGGTTGGGGGCTCTTCTCATCGACTCTAGGGTTACAAAATCTACTTACATGTACATTCTTGATCGAGTGTGAAGAAGGTTAGCTAGATGGAAGGCAAATATGTTGTTTATGGCTGGCTGAACTACTTTGGTCCAAGCAGTTACAACAACCATTCTTGCGTATGTTATGCAATCAACGAGAATACCTAAAAGAATTTATGATGCCATTGATCACTGCAATAGTAGGTTTATTTAGGGAGGCAATGAGTAGCAAAGGACATCACACCTGATAAATAGGACAAACTTTGTCAGCCAAAGGAAAAAAGTGGGTTGGGAGTTCGACGCATGGCTACTTTGGATGAGGTTCTTTTGGTGAAAGTAGGATGGAGACTTTTACATGAAAAAGAATCCTTGTGGGGTGCAAATCTATATTAAAAGTACTTAAGAAAAGAAAACAAATAACCCACCATTATCTTCATCTTACACTTGGTGGTGCATTTGCAGAGGAAGGCAGGCCTTAAAGTAGTGGTTAGTCTGGAAGGTGGGAAATGGTGTGTAAGTTAACTTTTTGTTGGATAATTGGCTTCTAGAGAAACCTTTGATAGAAGAAGCTATTGGTCTTGTAACCTTGGTTGAAAGAATAACTAATGTAAGTAATTATTGGCTTGATGCTGAGACTTGGGAAGTAGCACCATAACCATGACAATCTAAATTAAAGGTTCACTTTTAATGGCAAGTTTATGGTTAAATCGGCTTACCAAAAATTACCTAAGATTAAGGATACTACACATGATAGCAAGGAGTGGATGAAGCTATGGAAAATCAAAGGTCTTATTAGATAGAAAATTTTAAGTTTGGTCAAAGAGGAATGATTATATCCTGACCAATGCCTTCAAGGTTTATAGGTATATATCAAAGACTGCTACATGCCCTGTTTGTGGTCATTACAATGAAACCACCTTTCATGTGCTCCAAAATGGCTTAGTACCTAAACAAGTTTGGCAGCAACTATTTCATTCTCAGTATCATCATATCTTCTTCAGATATTGACAAGAATCTAGAAGTTAAAGCATTGGGAAATGAGGATTAGAGAATTACGTTCCTCAAGGCCTTTTCATTGTCCTGGAATGGAGAATAAAAGTTTTTATGACCATAAGTTCATCTTGCCTCAAAATCCTATTTCTTGAATTAGATCAGTGGTGAAAGAGATGAAGACCTCCCATGACTTTGTTTCTCAACAAAGAGCTAGATTGGTGAATGCACTAGATCCCCTTAACCGATCATTTTGTTAAAATTAAAACAGATGCTCTAAGACAAAAATGGATTTTGGCTAGTGGGTTTTATTTGTCGCCTAGGGACGATTTCCATTCTTACAGTGGATCTTTGGGTGATCTAGCAAGGCTTGGAGCTGGTTTGGACATAAGGTTTCAAGAAGGTTGTGATTGAATCAAACTCACAAGAAGTTTTGGACACCATCTCACAATTTGATATTGGGATTATAACATCTATATTAGAATAGCTTCTGTCTTGACAGTGGTTGTGTACTATGTAGCTAGTATGGAGGGAAGGAAATGGTAGCATTGATGCTTTGGCATATGTAGCTACCAAGAACTATACGGGCACCTAAATCCTTTGGGAACCCCCCTTAGTTATTATCCTTCACTTGGTTTGGGACATATCTAATTGGGGGATTCTCCAAAATTTATAATATAGTTTTCTTTGGCATGAAAACTATAGATGAGGGTTATAGGTAGAGATTGACCAAATGGTGCAGGGTAGACTGACACATGGTTCGTTTAGGAATCTTAGTAGTTGTCAACGTGGCTCGAGTCTCCCAAAGAGTGGTGCAAAGAGAACTAAGGGCAACCGAGAGAGAGAGAGAGAGAGAGAGAGAGAGAGAGAGAGAGAGAGAGAGAGAGAGAGAGAGAGAGAGAGAGGCTATATGTAAGCTTAGGGATTGGAGCATTCAAGGTGCAGACATGGAGTCTTGAGCTTAGGTGAAGGAACCAGGTGATAAATCCAACCTTAGAGTCATAAGAGACTTTCGGTATATATAATGAGAATTCGGGCTGATGTGATTGCTGCATGGCGATCCTTGATTGGATGAGCAGCAAAGCCATCATAGCCTTAAGTGGTAGTATCGCGCCCAAATTTTTCGCACTCGAGGAATACACACACAAGCGGAAAAAATACTGTACTCTCTCGTTAGAACTCATCCTCCTAGAAGAATGAGTGCAACTAGGTTTGAATTGAAAATAGATTTAACTAAAGGGTTTTTAGAAAAGATTTGAGGTCACCACCTAACTTGATTAAGGTGAGTTAGGTCACCTAAAAACTAAGAATAATCCGAAAACTACCCTTAGGGTTTTTTGGAAAAGGATTTTGAAAATATCTCCTCAAGAGAGGGTTTTTAAGAAAAATAGGTTGTTTGGCAACCTTTGGAAAACATTTAGCCCTTTTGTAAAAAATAACTCCGTTTTTGGTCTTTGAAATCAGTGATCTAGGTTCGGAGGTTGGTTACGTGTAGGGAAGACGCACTAAGCCATCACCCTACCCCGCCCTTTCGGTAACTACATGTCAATCTACCCTAGATTCACCAATGAGAGTCTTTAACTAACTAATGTTCAATCCTATCCACTTTATAAGACAATATTTAAAAAGAATCTAGCATGATGCATGATATGCAAGAAAAGAAAAGAGACTTGATTTGGGAATAGATTTGAAAAGAATTTGATTTGATTTTAGAAGAGATTTGAAATTGGAATTGACAAGAGATTGAAAATAGAAGAGTTGATTTGAAAGAAAGAGATTGAATTAGAAATTGGATTAAAAGATTGAGAGATTGAACTTTGATTGGAAGATTTGAAAAGATTTGATTTTGAAAGACTTGGTTTTAGGAAACCTAGACTTAAGGACTTAGAAAAGAAGGATTGGATTTAACTTAGAAAGATTTTGGAAAAGAATTGACTTGAATATTGGACTTGGAAGATTAGGAAAGCTTGGATTTAGGAAGGGTTCGAATTTGGAAAGTTTCATTTTAGGAAAGTTTCATTTTAGGAAAGTTTTGAATTAGAAAAAGTTCGAATTAGGAAAATGTCATTTTAGGAAAGATTTCGAATTGGAAAAGTTTTCGAATTAAGAAAGTGTTGGATTAAGAAAGTTTTGAAATAGGAAACATTTCGTTTTAAGAAAGTTTTGAAATTGGAAAGTTTTGAATTAAGAAAGGTTTTAACTTAGGAAAGTTTTGAAATTGGAAAGTTTCGTTTTAAGAAAGGTTTTGAAATAGGAAAGTATTGAATTTAGAAATGTTTTGAATTAGGAAAAGTTTAGATTAAGAAAGGTTTAGAATTTGGAAAGTTTCAAGTTAAGAAAGTTTTGAATTTAGAAAGATTTGAAATTTAGAAAGTTTCAGAATTTTAGTTTTAGAAAATCTTGAGATTAGGAAAGGTTAAGTTTAGGAAAGATTTGAAAACTTAGATTTGAAAAGTTTAGGAAAGATTTGATTTCCTAAAGAGAAGATTAGATTTACCAAGGATTTGGAAAGGAAGTTTCTAGAAACCCTAGATTTGGAAGTGTATAGTTTTGATGTAGAAAATAGGAGGTTTTGGGAACTTAGGTTTTAAGGCAAGTTTGAAAACCATATTTTTGAAAAGAAAATTAGGGTTTCCTAATTGTTAGCTCTAAGGCTTGACTTGGGCATCAAGAAAAGGGATTTTTGGAAAGTGTGTTTTTGTTTTAGAAGGAAAATCCTAGAGGGGAGTTTCTAGAAGGAAGATTTTGGGAAGAGGGTTTTTAGAAAGATTTTTGGTAGAAGATTGTTGGAGAGAGTTTTTGGAAAGATTTTTAGGGAGCGTTTTTAGAAAGTGGATTTTGGGGAGAGGATTTTGGAAACGAGTTGAAAAAGGGAGTTTTGACAAAAAGATTTTTGGAGGGAGTTTTTGAAAACAACTTTGAAAAGGAGAGTTTTAAGAAAGTATGGGAAAAGAGATTTTTAGGAAAAGAGACTTTTGAAAAGAGAGTTTTTAGAAGGTATAAAAATGTCGCGCTTTCCTAAAGCGATTCTAACCATAAAAAGGCTAGAACCACTTTAGGAAAGTGGTTTTGAAAATAACAAAGGTTTGAAAATATGGACCATGAAAATCACTTTAAATATAGCACTTTCCTAAAGCAACCCTAGCCACGGAAAGGCTAGAATCATCTTAGGATTGTGATTTTGAAAACAAAAACAATGTTAATGCAAGTTTTGAAAACGAGTTTGAAAACAATTTTTGGAAGATGAAAGATCATGATATGCACAATGCAAGTTTGGAGTCGTGAACATACAAGGTTAAGGCTTCACCACATAATCAAGGGGGCCGAACCCACGTGGTCTCCAGTTAGCCTAAAGGAAAGCCCCTGACACGGTGACCCTCCAATAGTCTAATCCTACACATGGACTGGGAGTCCCCTTGTTTCAAGCATGCAAAGAAAGGGGGGGGGGAAAGAGATGGAGGATTAAAATAGAGAAAGCCCAAGTGGGTTAGGAGAGAGAAGAGAGAGGGGGAAGTGTGAAAATTTAAATAAGAAGCCTACCTTGTGTATTCTTTATTTTGCTTGGCTTTGCGCGCCTTGCTTTCTTCAGTCTTCACTTCACTTCAGTCTTGATCTTCGAGGGCTCGTCTTCGGTCTTCAATGGAGGGTTGGAGGCTAGTGTGTATGTGTGTAGGGGTGTGTATGAGTGTATATAAGGTTAGGGTTTGTATATAGTGGCTAAGGTTTGGAAAACCTAGGGAAGCTAGGGTTTTGGGAGTGTGAGAGCTCTGTATATCGAATATTGGTGTTTTTAGACTGAGTTTGCGGACCTCTTTCACTCTGGAAGAGGCTCTGTATTTATAGAGGCGGGATAGACCTGGCGCCTGTTGTAGTGGCACTAGGGAAAAATTCCTCTTGGTGCCATTAGGAGTGGCGCCAGGCCATTTTTTGGCTTGGCGTCACTACTAGTGGCGCCAGCAAGTTAGGAAAGTTTGTAAGTCGGCAAGCAATGTATCTTTAACTAGATTTGGGCACCTGTACTAGTGACTACCATGCAATTTTTAGCCTCCCTTCATTGGGAATGACTCTGGAAAGTCCGGGAATGATTTGAAGAGGCCGGGAATTATTCGGAAGGCCAGAAAAGAGCAGGAACATTTAGAATAGTGTCCCGAAGGTATTTGACTTGAAAATGAGGATAAGATACGTCAGAAGGATTGACCGAGCCTTTAGGGGCAAAACGGTCAATCGGATCCGAAAGCTGCCGGTACGGACTCGAACTGTCCTGGAAGAAGACTCGAGATTTGGAAACATTATTCAGAATGTTCCCAAAGGTTGCTGATTTGATACCTAGAGCCGGTGTGGTCGGAAAAGGTGACCGGCCCACCAGGGGCAAAACGGTCATTCCGCACCGGGTTTACCGGAACTAACTCGGAATGATCCGAAAGAATGAAGAAAGGTTGAGAATACTATAAAAAGCATTTATGGGAAGTTACCAGTTTGATACCCAGAGTCGGCGTGGTCGGAAAAGGAGACCGGCCTACCAGGGACAAAACGATCATTTTTGTACTGGGTTTGCCGGAACTAACTTAGAATGATCCGGAAAGGATGAAAGGAGGTTGAAAATAGTATAAGAAGTATTCTCAGAAGGTTACCGGTTTGATACCCAAAGCCGGTGTGGTTCCCGGGGCGTTCGAATGCCTAGGGGCAAAATGGTCATCTTGACTGAAAGGTCTCGGAATTGGCCCGAAACTGACTAGAAGACACCTAATCATGCCGAACTGCCTTTAAGACAATCTTGTTGAGTCAATGCCTTGATTTTGATGATAACAAAACATGGTTTAATGATCTAATAATTCTATTTAGTGTGCAGAGTAGTTATTAAATAGATCTTGACTTGAAGCTTATCAAATGGAGGATTCATGATGCAAAGATTAGGAAGAAGAATGAAAAGCTTGATGAGATAACATATTCAACAATGGTGATCTTATAAGAGAATGAAGATAATGGATATCAAGGAAGAAGAATGAAAATGCTAAAAATCTTGATTGAAAAGATTGAAGAATTTGAGGACTTGAAGATATCTTGCAAGAATAAAAGAAGAAGAGACCGACTCAAAGATATGGAAGCTTTCTTGTTAGATGTGAAGATGTCTTGAAGACATGGAAGGAATCACAAGACTAGAAAAGCTTTCTTGGAAGAGTTGTTGAAATCTATGGAGAAGTTATATTGATTGAAGAAATCTAGAAGAAGTCTAGAAATGAAGATGTTCAAAGAAGAATAGAAAATCAGTTGAAGAAATGAAGATTCTAAGTCTTGGAAGCTCTCTTGAAGATATTGAAGAAGATTGAAGAAATATTGCAAAAGCTAAGGATTTTCTTAAAAGAGTCGACCCCTCAAGTAAAAAGAGTCGACTCTTTCAAACAGAGCCTTGGAATTCTGCTGGAGACTCAAAAGAGTCGACTCCTTCTGTAAAAAGAGTCGACTCATTTCAACAGAGAACAAAAATTCTGGAGACTGCTTAAAAGAGTCGACTTCTGGAGCAAAAGAGTCGACTCGTTTGGACAGTGAATTGAAAAATCTGCTGAAATAAAAAAAGAGTCGACTCATTGTAAAAAGAGTTAACCCCCAGACAGTAACTGCTAGTTTTCTGACAGACGGTATGGGCAAATATGCAACCAAAACTTCTCCCATACCTCTCCAACGGCTAGAATCGATCGTTATCTTTATATACAAGATACATACAACTTCAATGATAATGATTAGAGTGATTATACCATTGATATCAAGAGCTTGAAGCTGAAAATCTCCTATACCTCACTGCCACATATTTTTTGCTAAGTGTTTAAGGTTATTCATTGAGTTATATTTGTTCTTATACTCATTAGGAGAGTTACCCATTGTATAACCTTTATTCATTTCACTTGGATGGGTTTGTAAACCTGCAAATTTGAGTGTTCTTGGGTAAAAACACTTGTAAGTTTGAGTGAAGCTTGGACAAAATCACTTGTAAGTTTGAGAGAAGCTTGGACAAAATCTCTTGGGTTTTGAAAGCTTGGGAAGAAGCTTTTGTAAGAGTAAGCTGGGTACTTGTGGCAAAACCAACAGCTGTGTAAAGAGTGTTACATAGTGGAATTCCTTCGAAAGGATCGAAGAAGAGAGGACGTAGGCAAGGTTGGCCAAACCTCTATAAATCTGGTGCACTTCTCTTCTACCTCTGTTTTGCTTATTTGCTCACTATACATGCTTGCATAAATATATATATATATATATATATATTGATATATACTTCACCTGCTTGATATATATACTTTGATTAATTGTTGTTGAAATATATAAACTGTTTTTAGTTGCAATTTTTGATATAAATTCTATAAAACCCAATTCACCCCCCCCCTCTTGGGTTGCTTTATTGGGCTTACAATTGGTATCAGAGCTAGTACTATAGTTTAAAGGCTTAACATCCTTAGAGTTGATCCTTGGCAACCATGTTTGGAAGCTTTCTAGGTGAGGGTCAATCCACCAATAGACCTCCTATATTTAATGGTACAAACTGCAACTATTAGAAGAATAGAATGAGAATTTATATTCAATCTGTTCACTATGAGTTATGGATGATTATTGTTAATGGTCCTAAAACTCCTAGCAAGTTTATTGAAAGAGAAGTTATCCCTAAACCTGAAAATGAATGAGATGAGAATGACATGAAGCTTATGCAATCTAATGCTAAAGCTATGAACATTTTATATTGTGCATTAGACCCAAATGAGTTCAATAGAATTTCTACTTGTGAATCTGCCAAAGAAATTTGGGACAGACTTAAAGTGACTCATGAAGGGACCAATCAGGTCAAGGAGTTAAAGATTAATATTTTTATGCATAATTATGAATTATTTAGAATGAAATCTAATGAGTCGGTAACCGAAATGTTCACTAGATTCACTGATATTGTTAATGGTTTAAAGTCTCTTGGAAAAGTGTATCCTAATAGTGAACAGGTGAGAAATATCTTAAGATCACTGCTAAAGACATGGGAAGCAAAGGTGACAGCCATACAAGAAGCTAAAGACCTCAACACTCTACCTCTTGAAGAACTTCTTGGCTTTCTTATGACCTATGAACTGACCTGAAGACAGAATGCTCAAGAAGAAGAAGATAAGAGAAAGAAGTCTGTTGCATTCAAGTCCACCACATCAGAAAATGAATCTGAAAGTGAAGAAGAAGATGAGGAAGATCTTGCTCTCATCACAAGAAAATTCAAGAGATTCATGAAAAGAAGGTGGAAAGGAGGAAAGAAGAATGAAGCAAAGGGTGAATCCAATAACAAGGATTCTATCATTATATGCTACGAATGCAAAAAGTCAGGACACATGAGAAATGAGTGTCTTTAGCTGAAAAGCAAGGAAAGAAAGAAAAAGGGAAGAGGGCTCTAGCTGCAACACGGAATGATAGTGAAGATTCAAGCTTAGATGAATCTGAAACTCATGAAGTAGTCAACTTATATCTTATGGCACGTGAAGAAGAAACAGAGATAACTAATCCTGATTTTTCATTTAATGAATTACAAAATGCTTTCGATGATTTGATTGTTGAATTTAAAAAGTTAGGCATCAAAAACAATCTTCTCAAGAATATGGTATCCACTCTCACAGAAGAAAGTGAAGAGTTACAAAATGAAAATGATATTTTGAAAAATGAAAACTCTGTTTTGAAAAAAAAAGTCACTGATTTAGAAAAATCTCTCTCTAAATGTGTCAATGGAAGAGATAAACTTGATGCTATGCTTGGGAAACGAAATTACTCTCTTGACAAGGCTGGAATAGGTTACAATGTTTTTAAACATAAAAAGTTTTCAAAAGCTACAATCACATGCTTTTATTGTCATAAGAGAAGTCACTTTGCAAATCAATGCTTCCTTATACAAAAATCTTCTGCTGTCAAGAAAGCTTGGGTTCCAAAAGAAACATTGAAGACTAACCCCACTGGACCCAAGATGATTTGGGTACCAAAGGTCAAAGGTTGAGTTGCTTGTTTTGTAGGTATGTCTTCAAGCCAATTCCAAAAAGGATCAATGGTACTTGGTCAGTGGCTATTCAAGATATATGACTGGAGATGAAACTCAATTCACCTCTCTCACACCAAAGGATGGAGGATTGGTCACTTTTGGAGATAATAGCAAAGGTAAGATCATCGGTATAGGTAGTATTGGTAAAAATTTTTCAACTTCTATTGAGAATGCTTTACTTGTTAAAGGACTTAAACACAACCTGTTAAGCATTAGTCAATTGTGTGACAAAGGTTGCAAAGTAGTGTTTGAATCATCTAAATGCAATGTAGTAAATATAAATTATAACAAGATCATATTGACTGGTCATAGACAAGACAATATTTACACTTTCAACTTAAATAAATTATCTTCTTGTAAAATCAAATGCCTTGCTGCTATGAACAAAGAGGATAGTTGGTTATGGCATAGAAGTCTTAGTCATATTAGTATGAACATTCTTTCAAAAATTTCAAAAAATGAGTTAGTAAATGGTCTTCCCAAACTCAATTTTGAAAAAGACAAAACTTGTGATGCATGTCAATTGGGAAAGCAAAACAAAGTTTCTTTTAAATCTACAAACATGCTCTCTACTTCTAGATCACTTCAACTATTGCATATGGATTTGTTTGGACCAACTAGAACTCTAAGTTTAGTTGGTCAACAATATGCTCTTGTCATTGTTGATGATTACTCAAGGTTTACATGGACATTCCTTCTAGCTCACAAAGATAAAACAATTGCTTTCTTCACCAAGTTTTGTAAAAAGGTTCAAAACGAAAAAGGATTTACAATCACAACAATTAGGACTGACCATGGTGGTGAGTTTGATTGCAAATCTTTTGAAATATACTGTGATGAAAATGGTTTTGAACACAATTTTTCAGCACCTAGAACTCCTCAACAAAATGGAGTTGTTGAAAGGAAAAACAGAACTTTGGAAGAAATGGGGAGAACAATGCTTTGTGAAAATAATTTGCCAAAATATTTTTGGGCTGAAGCTGTTAACACAGCTTGCTATGTTTTAAACAGAGCTTTGATAAGAAAATTTTTGAATAAAATCCCATATGAGCTTTGGAAAAACAAGAAACCAAATGTTTCATACTTTAGAGCTTTTGGATGCAAATGCTTTGTGTTGAATAACAATAAGGACAACCTTGGTAAATTCGATGCAAAATCTGATGAAGCTGTTCTTTTAGGATATTCCTCACATAGCAAGGCCTATAGAGTTTACAATAAGAAAACCTTAGTTGTTGAAGAATCAATTCATGTTACCTTCGATGAACTAAACTCTTTGTCTAGAAAGGCTGTGAATGATAATATAGATGATGTGGAGAAGAACTTGGATACGTTGAATATCGATCCAACTCAAAATGAAGCTTCACCACATGAAAAAGGAAATCAAGATGACTCTTCAAGCCAACAAGATGAGAATGAAGGATTGCCGAAGGAATGGAAATTTGTTCACAACCATCCAACAGAGCAAATACTAGGTGATCCATCACAAAGGGTAAGAACAAGATCATCTCTTAGAAATGTATGTAATCATCTTGCTTTTTTTTTTCACAAATAGAAGCCAAATGTTTTCAAGATGCTGAAAATGATGAGTCATGGATTATGGCCATGCAAGAAGAGTTAAACCAATTTGAAAGGAATGAGGTTTGGAATCTTGTTCCTAGACCTAAAGATCATTCTGTGATTGGAACTAAATGGGTGTTCAGAAAGAAGATGGATGAATCTGGAACTGTTGTTAGAAACAAGGCAAGACTTGTAGCTCAAGGCTATAGTCAAGAAGAAGGAATTGATTTTGATGAAACCTATGCACCTGTAGTTAGATTAGAAGCTATTAGAATGTTGCTTGCATTCTCATGTTTCAAAAATTTCAAACTTTATCAAATGGATGTGAAAAATGCATTCTTGAATGGTTTTATATCTGAAGAGGTGTATGTTGAACAACCTCCTGGTTTTGAAAATCCTGTATTTCCAGATCATGTTTTCAAACTTACTGAAACTTTATATGGTTTAAAGCAAGCTCCAAGGGCCTGGTATGAAAGGCTAAGCAAATGTTTGACTGAAAATGATTTTACGAGAGGAAAAGTTGATACAACTCTTTTTATAAAGGTTAAAAATCATGACATGTTACTTGTGCAAATTTATGTTGATGACATCATATTTGGCTCTACTAATGAAAAGCTTTGCAAAGAATTTGCGACGTGTATATAGGGTGAGCTTGAGATGAGCATGATGGGTGAGCTCAATTACTTCCTTGGACGTCAAATCAAACAATCAAAGGAAGGAATTTTCATTAACCAAGCTAAGTACATTAAAGATCTACTCAAGAAGTTTGGACTGGAAGATGCAAAACCATTAAGCACCCCTATGAATACTTCAACAAAGCTTGATAGTGACGAGAAAGGTATTTTGGTAGCTACCAAGCTGTATAGAAGTATGATAGGCTCATTGCTTTACTTGACTGTTAGTAGGCCTGATATTATGTTTAGCGTATGCTTGTGTGCTTGTTTTCTATCTAATCGTAAGGAATCACATGTCGTTGCTATTAAACGAATATTTAGATACCTGAAGCACACACCTAATCTTGGATTGTGGTATCCTAGAGACACATCTTTGAACTTAATTGGTTATTCAGATGCTAATTATGTTGGTAGTAAAGTTAATAGAAAGAGCACTAGTGGCTCTTGTCAATTTCTTGAAAATATGCTTGTTTCATGGTTTAGTAAGAAACAAAACTCAGTTGCCCTTTCTACAGCTGAGGTTGAGTATATTGCAGCTGGAAGTTGTTGTGCACAAGTGCTTTGGATAAAACATCAACTAGAGGATTTTGGTTTAACATTTGAACATATTTCAATTAGATGTGATAACACAAGTGCCATCAATCTAACTAAAAATCCTATCCAATACTCTCGCACAAAGCACATTGAGATTAGACATCATTTTATACGTGATTATGTGCAAAAAGGTGATATCTTGCTTGATTTTGTGAGTACTGAACATCAATTTGTTGATATATTCACAAAACCTTTAAATGAAGATAGATTTTGTATGATTAGGAGAGAATTAGGAATGAGTAATCCTTTATCTTGAATGCTTAGATGTCTATATATGTTTGATGAATGCATATGTATCTTTGAAATTGATTACAAACTTGTTTGATGCATTTCATTGCTTTTAAAAACACATCTTTGCATTTCTGGAGGAAAAGAGTCGACTCATGCCTCAAAAGAGTCGACCCTGGACTCTAGAATCAGCCCCAGAAGTCCTCTGTTGAAAAGAGTCGACTCCTCTTGCCAAAAGAGTTAACTCATTTGAAGAGAGAGCTCAGAAAGCTTTCTTCGCTAAAAAGAGTCGACCCTTTTTAGCCATGAGTTGACTTATTTAAGCAAAAATTGCTTTAAAACTATAAAACCCCTGTTTTATTCGAATCATTTCAAAATTTCTGTTTTCTCTCTTTTCTTTCACAATCAACCGCCACCTCCACTTCTAACCACCAAAAAACTCTCTCTCAATCCATAACCAACATATATTTGATCATCCTAGAGCCTTCCTATCTTTCTTCAACCGCTATTCTCAACCTTCAATGGCTCTAAATCTGCTCCATCGAAGAAAGGGAAGAAAGCCCTAAAAGAGCCGACTCTCACATCCAAAAGAGGAACGAAGAGGATAACAAAAGGGGACTCTTCCAGGCTTTCAAAAAGGAGAAAAGGGAAGCAAACTGAGGAGGAGGAAGATGAATTTCTCGACAACACCATCTACTTTGAGAAGAAATCCAACTGAGATAAGTATGAGAAAATCTTCTCTTCTAGAGTTATTTTAAATGGAAGATGGATAGATCATGCTTTATTTGCCAAAGAGAAGTTTGCATTTGAACCTAAATTTGAACCCCTTGGTTAGAAATCCATTACCCTATTAAAGGATGATGTATATCCTGAAATTGTGGGACAATTCTATGCCCATGTAGAGAAGGAAACTGGGGATGTCAATGTGATTAGTTATATGAAGGGTGAAACCATTACACTCACTCAAGGAGTGATTTGTCAAATTTTGAGAATTGGTAATGGTGGGCAAATGGACAAGAAAGATGTTAGTAGAAAAACTATATTGTCTCCCTTATTGGGAAACGAGATTACTAATGATTCATTCCAACCCATGGCCAATGAGTTGCCTTTGGAACTGAGATTGGTGGATCACTTTATCTGTCACATTCTCATTCCTAAAGGTGGCAAGTTTGACTACATCACTTAAAGAGAATTGTTTTTCCTCGGGGCTTATTTGATAGACACCAAAATTGATTTGCCTGAGTTCATTTTAAAGCGCATTGTCAAGGCCTCAAGAACCAAAGTTAGCCTACCCTATGGGATTCTTTTGACCAAAGTTTTCAAACACTTCAAGATAGACTTAAGGGGTGAAAAGCACAGAACCCCTGATTCAAATTCTGATGAGGATAATCAGAAAACTTTGTCAAGAATGGGTTGTCACTTCAACCCATAAAGCAAGACTTGGACCCCTAGAAAAGAGAAACACATTGACAGTGGGACTCCTAGAATTGAATCCACTGAAAGAGGTGAACCTTTCAGTGCCATACCAGAGAGTGGTGAACACTTTAAACCTGCCCCTTCTCCTGCTCCAAGGGAACTTTTTCCAATGAGCATTGTTCCAGGTGGCCAATTAGTGGATATGTCTATTTTGATGAGCATGGTAAGAGATTTGAAAAGGCATCAAGAAGAGATGTTCACCAAGTTGGACAAGAAAATTGATAATGGGGCTACTCGATTATTCTTTGTTGAGAAGAAGGTAAGGGAATTGAGCAAGGCTTTTGTGTCTGAAGGAAATAAAATAAGGGAGAAAGTTGGCAATGACATTGCTCTTTCCACTGAGCATATTGGCAAATATATGAAGAAGTTGGTTGGAGACCAATACCAACCTCTCTTCCCTTCAGCAACAGAATTTGTAGCAGAGGATTCCAGCACAGATGAGTTGGAAGGATCTAGTGGAAGGGAGCAAACCTCTTCTCAGCCATCACTTGCAGACCCCTCTGATCCCTTTGACCAAACTCCTTCTAAGCTCTTTGTTGCACCTCATAAATATAGCCTGAGACAAAGACCTTCAAGCAACAAATTTTCAAACACTGTTGATGATTCAGTTGATCTATCTCAAACTCCTTCTCCCAAAAGTAAATGAAGACTTCTGCCTCTGCTCTTTCTATTTTTTACTTTTGAACAAGTCATTTTCTAAGCAATATGTACTATTTTATGGATGGTTCTCTTTGTTAAACTCTTTCAATATTTCTCTATGAATGAATGATGTGTTTTGGATCTCATTGTCTTAACATTGCTATCTTATTTGTGAGCATTGAATGAGTGATTACTTTAACAATGTTGAATGAGTAATTGCTTTAACATTCTTGAATAAGTAATTGCTTTAACAATGTTAAATGAGTGATTGCTTCAACTGCCTTAATCAATATCCTCCTCATAAACATCTTTTTATTTTATATATATATTTTTTTGCTATTGTACCTGTCTACTTTTCTCTAACTTTTACTCCTTTTTTTTAAGGATTTGACAAAAAGGGGGAGAAATTATTCTCAAAAAGATTAAAAGGGGAGAAAACACTCCTCAATGCATTACCAGGTATAAGAAACATATTTCTCTTTAACCTTTATTTTATTTTCTGATACTAGTTGAATATAATGAATTATTCTCTAGTACTAAATGAGTGCAAAGAAATTATATTGCTATAAGGCATCAACTGCAAAAGAAAGGGGGAGCATTGGTTTGATGTGAAAAGGGGAAGCATGAATGGACTGCAATAAGGCATGAAAATTCTGAACTTCCAAGTGACTACATGCTCTGATCATCTGAATTTCCAAGTGACTACATGCCCTGATCATCTGAGTTCGAGTTTACTTGTTCCAAATCTGAAATATAATCTGGAGCATCTGTTTGATGAGAAACGGGGAGCATGAATATAATGTAATGGAGCATGAACAATGCATCACCAAATGAAATGAATAAAGCATGCATTTCTAAGATGCCTACATGTACTAAACATCAGAGTTTGAATTTGCTTTACCTTGAATCTGAAACTACTCTAAGGCACAAAGTACAAACACTAGGGGGAGCAAAGGCTTGGTATGAAAATCTCACTTTCTCCATATTTCTCATTTCAGATATGAATTGATCTTCTTAGAATCTTGAGCATATTGTCTATACTCATAAAAGTTCCTTTGTATGCCATATCAAAGAAAACTCTTCATTAAGGGGGAGAGATATTTTCTTTTTCTGGACTATGAATCCACATTTTCCATTCTATATTTGAATTCCATTTTTGTTGTCCCTTTTTGAATGATTAACAAAAAGGGGGAGAAACACTTTATATGAAAAATATATGTTTCTCACACATAGCTTTATGTTGAGCTTAATTGCATATACGAAAAATATATGTTTCTCACATATAGCTTTATGTTGAGCTTAATTGTATATATTTTTAATATTTTGTCATCATCAAAAAGGGGGAGATTGTTGAGTCAATGCCATGATTTTGATGATAACAAAACATGGTTTAATGATCTAATAATTCTACTTAGTGTGCAGAGTAGTTATTAAATAGATCTTAACTTGAAGCTTATTAAATGGAGGATTCATGATGCAAAGATTAGGAAGAAGAATGAAAAGCTTGATGAGATGACATATTCAACAATGGTGATCTTATAAGAGAATGAAGATAATGAATATCAAGGAAGAAGAATGAAAATGCTAAAAATCTTGATTGAAAAGATTGAAGAATTTGAGGATTTGAAGATATCTTACAAGAATAAAAGAAGAAGAGACCGACTCAAAGATATGGAAGCTTTCTTGTTAGATGTGAAGATGTCGTGAAGACATGGAAGGAATCACAAGACTAGAAAAGCTTTCTTGGAAGAGTTGTTGAAATCTATGGAGAAGTTATATTGATTGAAGAATTCTAGAAGAAGTCTAGAAATGAAGATGTTCAAAGAAGAATAGAAAATCAGTTGAAGAAATGAAGATTCTAAGTCTTGGAAGCTCTTTTGAAGATATTGAAGAAGATTGAAGAAATATTGCAAAAGCTAAGGATTTTCTTAAAAGAGTCGACCCCTCAAGTAAAAAGAGTCGACTCTTTCGAACAGAGCCTTGGAATTCTGCTGGAGACTCGAAAAAGTCGACTCTTACTGTAAAAAGAGTCGACTCATGTCAACAGAGAATAAAAATTCTGGAGACTGCTTAAAAGAGTCGACTCCTATAGCAAAAGAGTCGACTCATTTGGACAGTGACTTAAAAAATCTGCTGAAATGCAAAAAGAGTCGACTCATTGTAAAAAGAGTCGACCCCTAGACAGTAACGGCTTGTTTTCTGATAGACGGTATGGGCAAATATGCAACCAAAACTTCTCCCATACTTTTCCAATGGCTAGAATCGATCCATATCTTTATATACAAGATACATACAGCTTCAATGATGATGATTAGAATGATTAGACCATTGATATCAAGAGCTTGAAGCTGAAAATCTCCTGTACCTCATTGCCACATATTTTTGCTAAGTGTTTAAGGTTATTCATTGAGTTATATTTGTTCATATACTCATTAGGGGAGTTACCCATTGTATAACCTTTATTTATTTCACTTGGGTGGGTTTGTAAACCTATAAGTTTGAGTGTTCTTGGGTAAAAACACTTGTAAGTTTGAGTGAAGCTTGGACAAAATCACTTGAAAGTTTGAGAGAAGCTTGGACAAAATTTCTTGGGTTTTGAAAGCTTGGGAAGAAGCTTTTGTAAGAGTGAGCTGGGCACTTGTGGCAAAACCAGCAGCTATGTAAAGAGTGTTACATAGTGAAATTCCTTCAAAAGGATCGAAGAAGAGAGGACGTAGATAAGGTTGGCCGAACCTCTATAAATCTGGTGCACTTCTCTTCTGCCTCTGTTTTGCTTATTTGCTCCTTATACATGCTTGCATAAATATATATATATATATTGATATATACTTCATCTGCTTGATATATATACTTTGATTAATTGTTATTGAAATACATAAACTGTTTTTAGTTGCAATTCTTGATATAAATTCTATAAAACCCAATTCACCCCCCTCTTGGGTTGCTTTCTTGGGCCAACAAATCTTAGATGGTTGAACTCATTCTTCTAAAAACTCACGTGTGGTCTCGAGAAACGTGTTGGAAAAGGCCTAAGGGGCAATTTGGTCATTTTTTACTGAAGTGGGCTAGCAGGCACTGGTTTTGACATGGGTTTTGAGTGTTTCTGCCACTCTGACTGCGGTCGTCTGATACAGGGGTTTGTTGGCAATTCCCTATATCGACTTGTTTGCGAATATTTTCGCTACTTTGACGGTTGTGATGTTTGTGAGTATTTTCGCTACTCTGACTGTTCGTGATCATTCCTGAGATTGCTTGATCTCGGGAAGCTGCTAAAGGGACTTAGCGCCTGAGAATCAACTTTCTTGAAAGGCGTGCCTAAATAGACAGTTCTGCATTGGTGGGTTAGCAGGCGCCAAAGGTGGACCGTTCTACCATCTAGGGGACTTGGGGTCTCATCCCGGTCGACAGGTTTAAAGGGACTTACCGTTTTCGAGGGGATTTTCTTTGAAAAACTCGCCGGATCGTCTCGAGGAATCAATTGTCTCGAGAGAGGGATTGGAATTGGAAAGGGGTCTTATCGTCTTCGGAAAGACGTGCCTGATTGGAGTAGATTTACTGTCTCGAGGAATAAACTGTCTCAAAAGAGGGATTTGGAATTGGAAAGAGGTCTTATCGTTTGCGGAAAGACGTGCCTAATTTGGAATTGAAAAGAGGACTTACCGTCTTCGAAAAGACGTGCCTGATTGGAGTAGATTTACCGTCTCGAGGAATCAACTGTCTCGAGAGAGGGATTTGGAATTGGAAAGGATAATGCCCCTAAGGGCATTTTGGTCATTTTGCCTTTATTTGGGCCTGGGGGGCCTGCAAAGCGATGGACAAACGAGATTTGGACTTAGAGAGTTGGTTTCGATTGGAATACGTCCATATTGACTTGAGTATAAGTCTGGACAGAGTGTAGATTGCCGAGCGGTCAAAAATGGGGTGCTTGCAGCTGCCCCTCTTTTTCTGTCTTTGCTTGTCAAAGACAGAAAACGATAAAAGCAAGAGTCCCATGTTGACTGCGAGGCAGTCAGAGGGACGGACATTGAGAATTTTTTGACAACGGGGGTCGAAAATGGATAGCGGGCCAAAAAAGGCCTTCGAAAATGAAAATTGGCGGGAAAGAGGGCAAAGCTGCCCAGAATTGGACACTGGCGCCACTAAGAGTGGCGCCTTTGGCAGAGAAGGATTGGCGCCACTGCTTGTGGCGCCAGGCTTAGGAACAAAACCAGAAAATTTTCTGGCTTGAACACTTGCAGCATTTTGGAGAGTTTTCGCAAATCCAAGAGACTTTGCGTGAAAATTGACTTAAACATTGAAGAGGCACTTCTTGGGAACCACAGGTGATTGCCGAAAGGAGACCACGTCGTTGGAAAAGTCACCGGAAGAGAAGATTTCGCCGGAGAACTTCTGAAAAGTGAGTTTTCAAATTTTTGTTGATTTCGATGTGTAGGATTTCGTTTGAATCATGTGAATAGTGGAAATTGATGTTTTGAACATGATGGTGATATTATTTTTGCATTTTGATGCTTGTTTGATTGAATTTGAGTAACTTTTCATGATTACGCGAAGAGAATTTTCTACAAGAATAGTGAATTTGTTCCTACAGACTTGGGCATTGGGTTTTTTAGCTGGATTTTTGTGCAATGTGCCTTAAAAAAATGTGTTTAACAGCCGTGTGAAGTTTCGTAATTTTTTGAAAACTTGGTGAATTTTTGATTTTTTGAAAAAAGGAAAATACTTAGAAAATTTAGGAAAATGAGAAAACTCAAGAAATTGATGAAATTCCTTAAGAGTTTAAAATTTGAAAAATGTAGGAATATTTTTGAAAAACATTTGAAATGATTTTGAAGAAATTTAAGGCTTTTTTGAAAACCATTGATTTATTAAAAAAATAAAACATGTGTTTTGAAAATTTCGAAAGATTGAAAAGTGTGCACGGGCGCTGATGTTATGTGATTGTAACGTTGGAAAGTGCACGTTTTATGTTTTGTGTTGATGTTATAGGTGTTGTAAGGGTCATTTTCAAACGAAATTCTGCCGAAATTTTAGAAATTAGGAAAAGAGCCAGAAAAGATTTTTAGAAATAAAATCTTTTTTAAGGAAAAAGACAGAAAACCCTTGAGATTTGATTTGAAAAATGTGTAGAAATTTTGATTTGGCTTGTCATTTGAAACTTATTTAGTTTTAGTTTTTTTTTTATATTAGCTTTTGATTTTATTTCACTATTATTTTAACTGTATGCCCGGTATATTAACACCTCTTATCTTGGCTTACCTTTTGAAGATGGCAGATGCGGGTGACGATGGTTTTGAGAGGAGACGCCGCTTGGGAAAGGCAGCTCAGACAGATTCCACTAGCGGCTCTAGTCGTTCCAGGGGCAGCCGACGGTCTACTGGGCATGCGGTATCTAGTCAAAGTGGTCGGGGGAGTAGGCCCCTTGTCGACCCCTTTCCCCCAGTTGAGCAGGCTTTCGTAGAGGAGATTGGTGCCGAGGAGGAGGTACCGGGCCTTGGGGATCAAGTGATCGGTTATGGGAGAGCTTCCTCCAGGCATAGGCAGACGGATGCTGATTTGGGAGATCTGCAGATTCTGGATGTTCCACCACTCGGGGATCTTGCTTACCACCCCAGCGTGTACTCTAGACAGCATTTGCCCCCTCCGCGAGTACATACCGCTTTCAGAGGGGCTGTTCATCAGGTTTTTGTGACCATGCAGCGGGCTGCCCCATCATATCGTGCTTTCTTAGCGGAGATCGGATTTGGCACCTTCATGGGATTACAGGCTAACCGCCTGAACCGGCATTTAGTATTGGCGTTGGTTGAGAGATGGTTTGGAGAGACCGGGACCTTCCACTTTGTCCGCTTCGAGCTAGGTCCCACTCCCTTGGATTGGGCGATCATCACAGGGCTTTCCTTTGTCGGTCGGCGGATCACCCTGCATCCAGTCAGTAGGGACGAGGCCTGTCTGTTGTTGGACTTGCATCCTCCTAAGCGTTCTACCTTCCCAGTCTCTTGGATCAGTTAGGATGACCGTACCTTTACTACTGAGCCATCGCCTGCCAGGCGGGACATCATGAGATGGCGACTTGTTATGTACATCACCTTTAGTTGCTTCTGCAACAACAACAAGTCACTCGTGCCGTGTCGTTTGGTGAGTATAGTAGCTGATCTTAGAGCTTTATTTGAGCTGGATTGGGGGTCCTTTTCCTTTGGCTGCTTCCTTCGGTCGATGCGGGTTCGGACTTCTTCCTGTTGGGGCAGCATTACTAGTTTCTGGCCTTTTCTCGTTTGGTGGAGCTACGAGTACCTTCTTGTTCGTCGCCCTACAGTCATTGAGGATGACCTCTATCCTCGTGACCGGGTAGCCCAGCGATTAGAGATTACTAATTTTATGGTGCTCCGAGCTAGCCTGGAGCTGATTGACACGAGGGATGTGACCTAGCGGCCCTTTGTTGGATCAGTTCATTATAAGACAGTCCGGTACTTGGTCCCGTTGTCCTTGTCAAGAGCCACTTTTCTCAATGATGACACTTGGGAGTCCTATCTTGGAGAGCGACACTGGCGGCAGTTTCATAAGGAGTTCCAATCAGCAGGAGCTCCGCCAGAGTATATGTTTGGAGCCCTGGTGGCGGGGGTGCCTATCCCGTATCAAGAGCGTTAGCCATGTGCCGAGTTCTTGCTTCCTCCAGATACAGATTATGCTGCGCACTTTGGGGCTCATTCGGTCGGTGCCTTCACCCGATTTGAGGTAGTAATCGGCGGGTACGCTGTTGGCGAGGAGGTGGTTGACCTATGGTGCCGAGCCGGAGGATATGTGCCCCAAGTTGATTTCACTGCTATGAGAGACCAGAGAGATCAGTACCAGATGGAGTGAGATCAGTACCAGGCCGAGGTAGCTTCCCTGACGGCTCGGTTATCTCAGCTGGGTGGTGGGGGTATATTGTCTTTTCCCTCCTTCTTCTTACTCTACTGTTGCTTAGTTCTTTTTGTATGCAGCTAATCTCGGTTCCATCTTCCCTGCAGGATGGCGGTGCTTTGAGTAATTATCCACATCCTCCAATGCCGGGTTTTGGGGATTTCGATCCAGATGATATCGACTTTGACCTGTGATGTATGTCCCTTGTGGAGACTCTGATATTCTTTTGCCCCTTGTCCTTGAGTTGTATTTATGTTAGATAGTTTTATTTTGCAAGCTATGTACAAGGATGAATATTTATGGTATTCAGATGCATGGATAGAAAAAGACATTTATGATTGATTTTTTTTTAGCTAGGTATATAAATCATGTGCATGTGATGGAGGATGATGTTATGTATCTATTATATGAGTTGATGTTGGGGACTTCTATTTCTACAGGGAGTTATATCCTATGTGTGCAAAGCCCATGATTTTTTTTTTTTAAACATATGCACATGTTAGAAATATGTTAATAGAATGACACAGGGTGCTGTTAAACTTGTAGTCTTTGGAATGATAGCTCCTTCCTTTTTGGGGGTTTAGCCTCTTTTTTGACTTAACCCTACTTGGATTGGATGATAGCACTTCACACCTTTCTCAATCTTTTGATCGCCTCCGGCTCTCTGTCTTAGGGTTAGTGTATGGGGTTACTGAGCTGAAACTCTTGACTCTCGGGGTTTTAGCAACCGCTTGCCTGACCTTTGGCAGAGCGATAAGTGGCTAGTCCTTTCAATCTGAGGAGACTTTGCTTGGGACGTAATTTAGGCTAGGTTATGGGGTTTTCAAAACAACAGGATATATATAGGCCCAAATTCGGTGTTGCTTTCAGCAGGGTTTAAATCTATACTGTCCTTGATTATTTTCTCAGTGGGGCTAACATCCTTCTTGGCTTTGGCAACTTGTCTAGCTCATTTAGATTAAGCAATCCATTTTCAATCAGAGTGGACTTTAGTAGGGTTGTAATGTAGGCCATGGCTTCGGGGTTTTACAAGAAAGGGTAAAGGCTTGAATCTATTATTTCTACTGAGTTTCTTTGTAACCTAGGATCATCTTTGAATTTTCTTCTTGCTTTTTACACGACTTCTCAAGATGAAAATGACCTTGCTCTTTCACCCTTTCTATATGCCTTTTGAGATAAACATGACTTTCTTTTCTTTCGATCCTCTTATTATGCTTTTGAAGATAACTCAATCATGATTTTCTTAGGCCTTTCCTTAAAGGCTTTTTTTTTTTGGCCTCTTGCCCCTTGGCGACTCCTTTCCTTTGCTTTTTCTTTCTACTCCTTCATGAAATGAATAATCCTTCGACCTTTTTTCCTCAGGCTTTTTCCTCGGCAGTTCAATTTACCCAGTGTGGGTAGTGATCCCTAGGTTGGGGTTTTCTCAAGAAAAGGATAGATGGCTCAACAGGTTTGGCAAGGGGTTGCTTTTGACTGTATGGGAAATGAAATGAGGGCCTCTCTTCACTTTGAATTAGATTGCTTGATCTATAGAGCTTTCATTGCTGCCTTAGCATAGCGGGGGTGGATACCATTCTTAAAGTTCTTAAACTATTGTTTGCCCTAGTGTGGGGAGGACAGTCTTGGATCGGGGTTGACAAAGAAAACTTCGTTTGTTGCGAGGCTCTAGGGGTTAAACAAAGGGAATATGAGCACATTTGTTTATTTATTTAGTGATTCACTCTTTTTATTTATATATGGGGAAGTGAAAGATGGCTCTTCTTCACTTTGATATACTAGCCACACATCACTTAGCTTCAAAGTCTTGCAAGTGCTGCCTTTGGGTACTATCCTCACTCATTTTTATCCTCTCTCTCTGTGGAAAGCTGATCATTTGGTGAGTGATTAACTCACGGTATCATCCCTTCAAGTTGGATCATTCCATAAGATACACCATGCCCTTTGCGTAGAAAGTAGCCACCATTCTCAAGAGAAGATAAGACAACCGTGATGGAATAAAAGACTATTATTTGATTATTATTATCATTTCTTATGGAAAGCATAGAGTTCTTAAGCAATAAGAAAATGTAAGCATTAATTTAAAAATAGGAAGCAAAAGGGATAGAAAGAAAGTGGGTGAAAACACCCCTTTCTTGTACGCTTTTGAAGGGACTCCCTTTTCAGTAAGGTCTTGGAACAATTCCCACATCTTCAATACTCCATTCGGGACCCAGATCCTCAGCCAAGGCGAGACAGTCAAAGGATTTTCCTAGAGCTTCGAAGATGTTAATGCTGCTGGCGCGGTTGTCAACCTCCTTTTTTTTTCCTTGTAGTGGGTTCTTCTGTAAACAGGGTGGCTAGTTCCCCACCTTCCAACTCGAACGGCTCCATCTGCTCTCTTGAGTTCTTTAGCTCCCAGCCCATATCTTCATAGTTATACTCAGTTGCGAGCCAAGGGCTTTCTAGTAATTTTCGTTCCGCCGCGGCATATTTTGGATGTAGAAATTCGGCACCCCATCCATCAACAACTGTGTTCTTGGTCATCTCATCTTCCCAAAATATTGGCTCCTCAATGGGCCAGTCAGAAGCATTAGGCACCTCCTTAGGGTTATAAAAATAAATCGGGCATAATGGGAGATCCTCCTCCCAGTCGTTTTCTTCATCGGCCTACCAATCGTTCTCATAACCTTCGGCTTCGGGCTCGTTAAACTCTCCCTCGCCTTCCATTTCTACTAGTGTCATATTGACGGTGTAATCCGGCAGAGGGTTAGCGGTCACATTAGGAGTAGGAGCAGGTTTTACCTGCTTTAGATCAATGGTTTTATTATCGATCAGGTCTTAGATCTTGTGCTTGAGAACAAAGCAGCTTTCAGTGTCGTGCCCCTGGCTACCTGAATGGTATTCACATGTAAGAGTGGCATTTAAGGTCGGGGGCAGAGGGCTTGGCAACGGGCGAGTAGGTACGGGCTTCAAGATGTTGTTCTTCAGAAGGCTATGGTAAGCCTCGATTTGGGTACAAGCTAAGGCGTCGAAGGTACGGATACGTCGAGCAGGCCTATTAAAATTGGGTCGTGCTTCAGCAGGACCATAGTTAGGGGTTGGAACGGGCATGGTCAAGGTGGGTAAGGGCGGGACTGGGGGTGATTGTAGCGGGGGACCGTATTGGGGTGGTTGGCTAGGCAGAATAGCAGACACCTCACTTTCCTTCCTGATCATGCCCCTTGTAGTAGCCACCTTTTTGGCTATGTTGGCGGTATTTTCTCCAGTCTTGGCATAGGGATCTGTGATTCTTCCTGTCTTGAGGCTGTTTTCTATCATCTCTCCCTACATGATGAGCTCGAAGAAGCTTTTTCCCACGCTTGTGCATGTCGCGCCCAGATTTTTCGCGCCCGAGGAATACTCACCCAAGCGGGAAAAATGTTGTACTCTCTCGTTAGAACTCACCCTCCTAGAAGAATGAGTGCGATTAGGTTTGAATTGAAAATTAGGTTTGAATAAAGGGCTTTTGAAAAAGATTCGGAGTCGCCACCTAACTTGATTAAGGTGAGTTAGGTCACCTAAAACTAAGAGTAATCCGAAGACTACACTTAGGGTTTTTGGAAAAAGGTTTTTGAAAATACCTCCTCAAGAGAGAGTTTTTAGGAAAACAGGTTGTTTGGCAACCTTTGGAAAATATTTAGCCCTTTTTAGAAAAATAACTCCTTTTTGGTCTTTGAAAACAGTGATTCTAAGTTCGGAGGTTGGTTACGTGTAGGGAAGACGCACTAAGCTATCACCCTACCCCGCCCTTTCGGTACCTACATGTCAATCTACCCTAGATTCACCTATGAGAGCCTTTAATTAACTAATGGACAACCCTATTCACTTTGAAAAACAATGTTTGAAAACTATGATGCATGATATGCAAGTGCAAGATAAGAGAATGAAAAGATAGATTTGAAAAGAAGTTGGATTTGATTTGAAAGAGATTTGAAGAAATAGAATTGAAATTGAAAAGCTTGAAAACTTGAAAATAGAAATTTTGAAATTGAAATTTGAGATTTGAGAAGATTTTGAAAACCACACCCATGAGGGTGGAATTGAAAGTTTGAAAAGTATTGTGACCGCACCTATGAAGGTTGCCTACGTATCCCTTTGGGGGAATCAGGTCAGTCGTAGTTCGGACCGGAGTCCGATTGAAAATAGAAGGGTGGATTTGAAGAGAGAGATTGGATTGGAAGAAAGAGATTGAATTGAAAATGGGATTTGATTTGAAATTGGAAGAAGAGATTGAAAATTGAAATTGAGAAGATTGGACTTTGATTTGAAAAGATAGATTTGGACTTGTTTTAGAAAGATGAAGGTTTAGGAAACCTAGACTTAGGAAAGAGAAGAGACTTAGGAAAGATTTGACTTGACTTGGGAGGTTTAGGTGATTAGGAAAGATTGGATTTAGGAAATGTTTGAATTAGGAAATGTTCGATTTAGGAAAGTGTCATTTTTGGAAGGTTTCGAAATTAAGAAAGTTTTCATTTTAGGAAAGTTTTGAAATTAGGAAAGTTTTATTTTTGGAAAGTTTGGAATTTAAGAAAGTTTTAGGTTTAGGAAAGTTTTTACTTCAGGAAAGTTTTAGGTTTAAGAAAGTTTCAACTTAGGAAAGTTTTAGGTTTAAGAAAGTTTTGAAAATTGGAAAGTTTTGAATTAAGAAAATTTTGAAATTAGGAAAGTTCTGAATTAAGAAAATTTTGAATTTAGAAATGTTTGAAAAAAAGGGAAGTTTTGATTTTGGAAAGTTTTGAAAAAGGAAAGTTTTCAATTTAGGAAATGTTTGAATTAAGAAAGTCTTAAATTAAGAAAGTTTTGAGTTTAGAAAAGTTTTAGATTTGAAAAGATTTTGAAGTTTTGGAAAGTTTAGAATTTAGAAAGTTTTTAGGTTTAGAAAGGTTTAACTTAAGAAGGTTTCAAATTTAGAAAGTTTTGAATTTGGAAAGATTTGAAATTTAGAAAGTTTAAGATTTAGAAAGTTTTAGAGTTTTAGAAAATCTTGAGATTGGGAAAGGTTTGAGTTTGGGAAAGATTTGAAAGCTTGGATTTGAAAAAGATGTTTGAAAGGGGTAGAATTAGGAAAGGGTTGAATTAGGAAAGATTTGAAAGTTGAGTTTTTAAAATTTAGGAAAGATTTTTATGTTCAAGTTTTGGAAACTTAAGATTTAGGAAAGTGGAAGATTAGGAAGGATTGGAATTAGGAAAAATTTGGATTAGGAAGGGATTGGATTATTATTTGGTTTCTAAAAGAGAAAGGTTGGATTTTGTTTCCAAAAACGGAGGACGGGATCTAGTTTCCTAAACGGGGAGATTGGATTTGGTTTCTTAAAGAGAAGATAGGATTTGACAAGAATTTGGAGAGGGAAATTTTAGAAACCCTAGTTTTGGAAAATTGTAGTTTCGACGTAGAAAATAGGTTTTGGAAACATGTATAGTTTTGATGTAGAAAACAAAAGATTTTGGAAACCTAGGTTTAGGGCAAAGTTTGAAAATTGTGTTTTTGGAAAGAAAATTAGGGTTTCCTAATTGTGGGTTCTAGGGCTTGATTTGGGGCTCTAAGGAAAGAGTTTTTGGAAAGTGTGTTTTTAGAAACGAAGGTTTTTCTAGAAAGGAATCCTAGGGAGGAGTTTTTGGAAAGTGAATTTAGAAAGAGAGTTTTTGGAAAAGATTTTAAAGAGAAGGAGTTTTGGAAGGTGTGTTTTTATAAACGTAGATTTTGGAAGGGAAATCCTAGAGGGGAATTTCTAGAAAGAAGATTTTAGAAAGAGAGTTTTTGGAAAGATTTTTGGAGAGAGTTTTTAGAAAGTGGATTTTGAGGAAAAGATTTTGGAGAGGAGTGGAAAAAGAGAATTTTGAAAAATAAATTTTAGAAGGGAGTTTTTGAAAACAATTTTAAAAAGGAGAGTTTTAGGAAAGTATGTTGAAGAAGAGATTTTTAGGAAGAGATTTTTGAAGAGAGCTTTTAGAAGGTGTAAAAACATCTCACTTTCCTAAAGCAATTCTAACCATAAAAAGGCTAGAACCACTTTAGGAAAGCGGTTTTGAAAACAACAAGATTTGAAAATATAGACCAAAAGGTCGCTTTTAATGTAACACTTTCCTAAAGCAACCCTAGCCATGGAAAGGCTAGAATCACTCTAGGATTGTGATTTTGAAAACATATTTTTGAAAAAGAGCTTTTGATGCAATTTTGAAAACAAGTTTGAAAAACGATTTTTGAAAACAACCTTTTGAAAACGAATTTTGGAAAATGCAAGACTATGATATGCACAATGCAATTTGGGGTCGTGAACATACAAGGTTAAGGCTTCACCACATAATCAAGGGGGCCGGACCCACGTGGTCTTTGGTTAGACTATAAGAAAGCCCCCGACACGGTGACTCTCCAATAGTCCAATCCTACATATGGACCGGGAATCCCCTTGTTTCAAGCATGCAAAGAAAGGGAGGGAAAGAGATGGGGGATTAAAATAGAGAAAACCCAAGTGGGTTGGAGAGAGAAGAGAGAGGGGGGAAGTGCGGAAATTTAAATAGGGAGCCTACCTTGTTTCTTGTTTATTTTGTGCGCCGTGCAGTCTTCGGTCTTTGGTCTTCGGTCTTTGTCTTGATCTTCACCTTCAGTCTTCAAGGGTTGTCTTCAAGCTTCGGATGGCAGCTCTTCAAGTCTTCCAAGGATGGTTGAAGGTTAGGGTATGAGTGTATGGGGGTGTATATGAGTGTATAGGAGGCTAGGGTTTGTGTAGGGTGGCTAGGGTTTGGAAAACCTAGGGAGGCTAGGGTTTTTGAGGTGCTCGAGCTCTGTATATCGAATTATGTGATTTCTAGGTTAAGTTTTTAGACCCCTTTCACGTTGATCGAGGCTCTGTATTTATAGAGGGAAGACAAGCCTGGCGCTTGTTGCAGCGGCGCTAGGGCAAAATTTACACTGGCGCCGCTAGTAGTGGCGCCAGGCCATTTTTTGGCTTGGAGCCACTGCTAGTGGCGCCAGCCATTTAGGAAACAATTAAGGTCGGCAAGCAACATATCTTTGACTAGATTTGGGCGCCTGTACTAGTGACTACCATGTAAACTTTGGCCTGGCTTCACTAGGAGTGACTCCGGAAAGTCCGGGAATGATTTGAAGGAGCCGGGAGTGACCCGGAAGGCCGGAAAGGAGCAGGAACACTTAAAATAGTGTCCTGGAGGTATTTGACTTGAAAAGTGAGGGTAAGATGTGTCGGAAAGTTCGACCGGGCCTTTAGGGGCAAAACGGTCAACTGGACCAGAAAACTGTCGGGACAGACTCAGACTGTCCCAGAAGAAGACTTGGGATCTGGAAACATTATTTAGAATGTTCCCAGAGGTTGCCGGTTTGATTCCCAGAGCCAGTGTGGTCGGAAAAGGAGACCGGCCCACTAGGGGCAAAACGGTCATTTTGCACCGGGTTTGCCGGAACTGACTCGGAATGGTCCGGAAAGGTAAAGGAAGATTGAGAATACTATAAAAAGTATTCTCGGGAGGTTACCGGTTTAATACCCAGAGCCGGTGTGGTCGGAAATGGAGACCGGCCCATCAGGGGCAAAACGGTCATTTTGTACCGGGTTTGCCGGAATTGACTCGGAATGGTCCGGAAAGGTAAAAGAAGATTGAGAATACTATAAAAAGTATTCTCGGGTCATTACCGGTTTGATACCCAGAGCCGGTGTGGTTCCCGGGGCGTTCAGATGCCTAAGGGCAAAATGGTCATCTTGACCGGAAAGTCTTGGAAAAGGTCCTAAGGGTAGTTTGGTCATTTTTCACCGAAGTGAGATAACAGACACTGGTGTTGACCAGGGTTTTGAGTGTTTCTGCCACTCTAACGGTGTGAGTATTTCCGCTACTCGGACGGCTCTGTGAGTATTTCCGCTACTCTAACGGTTGAGTATTTCCGCTACTCGGACGGCTCTGTGAGTATTTTCGCTACTCTAACGGGTCTATGAGTATTTCCGCTACTCTAACGGTGGAGTATTTTCGCTACTCTAACGGTTGTGTGAGTAGTTTTGTTACTCGGACTGTCTCGAGGAATAAACTGTCTCGAGAGAGGGATTGGAAAAGGGGTCTTATCGTCTCCGAAGAGATGTGCCTGGGTTTTGAGTGTTTCCGCCACTCTGACGGTTGTGTGAGTGTTTCCGCCACTCTGACGGTTTTGTGAGTGTTTCCGCCACTCCGACGGTTTTGTGAGTATTTTACTACTCGGACCGTCTCGAGGAATAAACTGTCTCGAGAGAGGGATCGGAATTGGAATAAGAAAGGACAATGCCCCTAAGGGCATTTTGGTCATTTTGCCTCTATTTGGGCCTGACAGGCCTGCGAAGCGATGGAAAGGTGGAATTTAGACCTAGGGAATTGGATTCAATAGGAATATGCCTGAAATGACCTGAAAACAAGTCTAGACGGAGTGTAGACTGCCGAGCGGTCAAAAATGGGGTGCTTACAGTGCAGAGCTTCTCGTAGAATATACCTTGGAAGGTATGACAATTGTACATACTCCTTCTCTTCTAGCGGGGGATTCACTTGTGCAGCGGCCTCCCTCCATCTTAGGGCATATACTTTAAAGCTCTCCTTCTCACCCTTGCTCATCGTCATCAAGGACTATCGATTGGAAGTGAGGTCGATGTTGTGATGGTATTGGGCTTTGAACGCATTGACTAGCTCCATCCAGGTTGTGATCTTCCTTAAGTCCAGATGAGCAGACCCTGTGAGACTGTGTTGGAACAGCTGCATAAGGAGCTTCGGATCGTTGCCATGTCCACTTAGCGCTCCAGCATATAGACGAAGATGAGTAACGGGGTTACCGGTACCGTCGTACTTCTAGAAGTCGGGCATTTTAAACCTAGCAAGTCTTGGGTGGTCAGGGAAGAAACAGAGCTTGTCACAGGAAGTAAACCCATAAGTATCGTGGCCATGGAGACTTCGCAACGAATCTTCCAACCCTTGGATTTTTAGACTGAGAGGGTCTAGAGGGGCCTTCTTTATGACAAATGAAAGCAATATGGTCTTTTCTTCTTCAGTGTTGACCCCTTTGGCCTCTTCCTTGGTCCTCCCAGCATTGTCAGACTGAAGCATGATTCTTGGATTAGTGGATTCAGGGTCCTTGGATGAAGTTATAGATGATGACGGGACCGCAGTAGCATCCTTCATAGCCAGAGTTTGAATGAGTTTGAGCATCTCATCCATCTTAGTCCTCATTTCATTAATTTCCTCTCGAGAGACTTGAGAGGATTCTTCAGGGTTAGCAACCATTAATGATGCTCTTTGCCGAGTGATAATGGGATCCTTAGGTGGATGTTGCCCCTTTATGGGAGCAATGTTGACTCAGTGTAGGGTGATCTTTGTAAATAAAAAGGAAAAGACACAAAAAAAAAAAATGACAAGAACACAAATCACAAATCAATTTCTAGTTTTTAGAGAGCTTTATGCAATGTATGTCCTAGGGTGCCCCTCTTTAGCAAGGAAACTAATCGTGATGTAATGGCCCACTTTCGGAGATAGGAGATTTGCCCCTGTATGCGTAGACCTTACTGTCAAGTAGGAACCTTCAGCCATCCATATATTCATTCATAAAGGTAAAGAAATACATTAAATTTTGGGTTTAAGATACAAAAAAAAAAAAAAAAACTGAAATACATTTTAATAGGGGGAGAGGGAACATTTTCCTTTGGACTTCCACCTATCTACTTTTACAAAGGAAAATCCTAAACTATTCTTGAGTCTTTGGATTCGCCTTCCTTGGATTTGATGTCGAGGAGGTCGCTAAGAGACCTTGTTGATTGGTTGCCCCTTGTCTTCATGGCAATCCTATCTCTGTGAGCATAGAGGGATTGGGGCCCCTCTTATGGAATGAATTGAGATGCATGCAATGAGTCCTTAGGGTTACGCGAGAACCCTTAGGGTTTGGGTAGGTTTAATGCAAGGGAGAGTGACCTTGGTGTCACTCTCAACGGGTTGATCATATGCATGAGAATGCAGTGACTTGAGTTACTTGGAGCTTTTGTCTTGACATGGAATATGGAATGCATGAACATGGATATGCAAAGAGTATAAGGAGAGAGAATGCAATAACAAGGTAAATGTGCATGCATGGGCAGTTAGACAGTTATTATAATATTATGAATATAGTCACTATAACGACAGGAATAGACAGGTATAAATGAAAATAAGAGCAGTCGCCCTTTCCTCCATGGTTTTGAAAACGGTGTTTGTGTCTTAAATTCGGCAGAGGTTCAGCTATACATGGTGTCTATATGAGTATGAGGTTGAGGGTTGACTAATGCGTTCTAAAAGTGCTCGATCCCCGGATCTTCAAACCTAGGCCCACTCCTCAAGGTGGTGCCATGATTGGTTGGTGATTCGAGTGGGGGAACCATCAAGAGGCCGTAGGCGAAGAAACTGACACAGCAGCTTGCCCACAACCAATATACCGTTTCCCCTTTCTAACTAGAAAGGACATATCAGGGTAATAATGCAAGTATGCAGAATGCAGGTGCACATGTAGTGTGTGTGTGATTTTTAAAAGGTGGAGGAAAGAGCCCAACAACTCCCATTCATCCTGTTCATCACATTCATGCATAGCAGTTAATAAAATTTAAACAAGATGTGTACCTACAAAACAAAGATGCAAGTGTTAGTATATGGATGACAAACATAATACAAGATAATATGAATAAACGCATGCTTTTTTGAAAACAATTTTGAAATTTTGGTTTTGAAAATTTAAAGTGAATAGGATTGAACCAAGTTAATTGAAGACTCTACATGGGTGAAAGGTAAAGAGATATGACTACGGCTTAACCCTTTAAGTGTCCCCAGTGGAGTCGCCAGCTGTCGTGCCCAGATTTTTAGCACCTGAGGAATACACACACAAGCGGGAAAAATAATGTACTCTCTCGTTAGAACTCATCCTCCTAGAAGAATGAGTGCGACTAGGTTTGAATTGAAAATAGATTTAAATAAAGGGCTTTTAGAAAAGATTTGGAGTTGCCACCTAACTTGATTAAGGTGAGTTAGGTCACCTAAAAACTAAGAATAATCCGAAGACTACACTTAGGGTTTTTTGGAAAAGGATTTTGAAAATATCTCCTCAAGAGAGGGTTTTTAAGAAAAATAGGTTGTTTGGCAACCTTTGGAAAACATTTAGCCCTTTTTTGAAAAATAACTCCGTTTTTGGTCTTTGAAATCAGTGATCTAGGTTCGGAGGTTGGTTATATGTAGGGAACACGCACTAAGCCATCACCCTACCTTGCCCTTTCGGTACCTACATGTCAATCTACCCTAGATTCACCTATGAGAGTCTTTAACTAACTAATGTTCAATCCTATCCACTTTATAGAACAATGTTTAAAAAGAATCTAGCATGATGCATGATATGTAAGTGCAAGAAAAGAGACTTGATTTGGAAATAGATTTGAAAAGAATTTGATTTGATTTTAGAAGAGATTTGAAATTGGAATTGAAAAGAGATTTGAAAAGAGTTATGGAATTAGAAATTTGAAGAATGTTGTGGGATGGGAGATTGGAAAGAAGTTGTAGAAATAGAAATTTGAAACATGTTGTGTAATTTGAGATTTGCAAAATGTTGTGACCGCACCCATAGGGGTTGCCTACGTATACCTTTGGAGGAATCAGGTCAGTCGTAGTTCGGATAAGAGTCTGATTGAAAATAAAAGAGTTGATTTGAAAGAAAGAGATTGAATTGGAAATTGGATTGGAAGATTGAGAGATTGAACTTTGATTGGAAGATTTGAAAATATTTGATTTTGAAAGACTTGGTTTTAGGAAACTTAAGGACTTAGAAAAGAAGGATTGGATTTAACTTAGAAAGATTTTGGAAAAGAATTGACTTGAATATTGGACTTGGAAGATTAGGAAAGCTTGGATTTAGGAAGGGTTCGAATTTGGAAAGTTTCATTTTAAAAAAGTTTCGTTTTAGGAAAGTTTCGTATTAGAAAAAGTTCGAATTAGAAAAATGTCATTTTAGGAAATTTCGAATTGGGAAAGTTTTCGAATTAAGAAAGTGTTGGATTAAGAATGTTTTGAAATAGGAAACATTTCATTTTAAGAAAGTTTTGAAATTGGAAATTTTTAAATTAAGAAAGGTTTTAACTTAGGAAAGTTTTGAAATTGGAAAGTTTCGTTTTAGGAAAGGTTTTGAAATAGGAAAGTGTTGAATTTAGAAATGTTTTGAATTACGAAAAGTTTAGATTAAGAAAGGTTTAGAATTTGGAAAGTTTCAAGTTAAGAAAGTTTTGAATTTAGAAAGATTTGAAATTTAGAAAGTTTCAGAGTTTTAGTTTTAGAAAATCGTGAGATTAGGAAAGGTTAAGTTTAGGAAAGATTTGAAAACTTAGATTTGAAAAGTTAAGATTTGAAAAGGGGTAGAATTAGGAAATGGTTGAATTAGGAAAGATGTGGAAGTTAAGTTTTAAAATTTAGGAAAGATTTTTATGTTCAAGTTTTGGAAACTTAAGATTTAGGAAAGTAGAAGATTAGGAAGGATTTGAACTAGGAAAGATTTGGATTTGGTTTCTAAGAAGAAGTGTTTTGATTTTGTTTCCAAAAACAGAGGATTGGATCTAGTTTCCTAAACGAGGAGATTGGATTTGGTTTCCTAAAGGGAGGATTTGATTTGATTTCCTAAATGGAAGATTAGATTTGCCAAGAATTTGGAAAGAAAGTTTCTAAAAACCCTAGATTTGGAAGTGTATAGTTTTGACGTAGAAAATAGGATGTTTTGGGAACCTAGGTTTTAAGACAAGTTTGAAAACCATATTTTTGGAAAGAAAATTAGGGTTTCCTAATTGTTAGCTCTAAGGCTTGACTTGGGCATCAAGAAAAGGGATTTTTGGAAAGTGTGTTTTTATTTTAGAAGAAAAATCCTAGAGGGAAGTTTCTAGAAAGAAGATTTTGGGAAGAGGGTTTTTAGAAAGATTTTTGGTAGAAGATTGTCGGAAAGAGTTTTTGGAAAGATTTTTAGGGAGCGTTTTTAGAAAGTGGATTTTGGGGAGAGGATTTTGGAAACGAGTTGAAAAAGGGAGTTTTGACAAAAAGATTTTTGGAAGGGGTTTTTGAAAACAACTTTGGAAAGGAGAGTTTTAGGAAAGTATGAGAAAAGAGATTTTTAGGAAAAGAGACTTTTGAAAAGAGAGTTTTTAGAAGGTATAAAAATGTCGCGCTTTCCTAAAGCGATTCTAACCATAAAAAGGCTAGAACCACTTTAGGAAAGTGGTTTTGAAAATAACAAAGGTTTGAAAATATGGACCATGAAAATCACTTTAAATATAGCACTTTCCTAAAGCAACCCTAGCCACGGAAAGGCTACAATCATCCTAGGATTGTGATTTTGAAAACAAATTTTGGAAAAGAAGATTTTGATGCAATTTTGAAAACAATGTTAATGCAAGTTTTGAAAACGAGTTTGAAAACAATTTTTGGAAGATGAAAAATCATGATATGCACAATGCAAGTTTAGAGTCGTGAACATACAAGGTTAACACTTCACCACATAATTAAGGGGGCCGAACCCACGTGGTCTCCAGTTAGCCTAAAGGAAAGCCCCTGACACGATGACCCTCCAATAGTCTAATCCTACACATGGACCGAGAGTCCCCTTGTTTCAAGTATGCAAAGAAAGGGGGGGAAACAGATGGGGGATTAAAATAGAGAAAACCCATGTGGGTTAGGAGAGAGAAGAGAGAGGGGGAAGTGTGAAAATTTAAATAAGAAGCCTACCTTGTGTCTTCTTTATTTTGCTTGGCTTTTCACGCCTTGCTTTCTTCGGTCTTCGCTTCACTTCAGTCTTGATCTTCAAGGGCTCGTCTTCGGTCTTCAAATCTTTGTAGTTGCAGCAATTCAAGTCTTCAATGGAGGGTTGGAGGCTAGTGTGTATGTGTGTAGGGATGTGTATGAGTGTATATAAGGTTAGGGTTTGTGTATGGTGGCTAGGGTTTGGAAAACGTAGGGAAGCTAGGGTTTTGGGAGTGTGCGAGCTCTATATATCGAATATTGGTATTTTTAGACTGAGTTTGTGGACCACTTTCACACTGGAAGAGGCTTTGTATTTATAGAGGTGGGATAGCCCTGGCGCCTGTTGCAGTGGCGCTAGGGCAAAATTCCTCTTGGCGCTACTAGGAGTGGCGCTAGCAAGTTAGGAAAGTTTGTAAGTCGGCAAGCAACATATCTTTGACTAGATTTGGACGCCTGTACTAGTGACTACCATGCAATTTTTAGCTTGGCTTCACTGGGAGTGACTCCGGAAAGTCCGGGAATGATTTGAAGAGGCTGAAAATGATTCGGAAGGCCGAAAAAGAGCAAAACACTTAGAATAGTGTCCCGAAGGTATTTGACTTGAAAAATGAGGATAAGATGCGTCGGAAGGATTGATCGAGCCTTTAGGGGCAAAACGGTCAATCAGATCGGGAAGCTGCCGGGACAGACTCGAACTGTCCCAGAAGAAGACTTGAGATTTGGAAACATTATTCAGAATGTTCCTAAAGGTTGTCGGTTTGATACCCAGAGCCGGTGTGGTTGGAAAAGGTGACGGGCCCACCAGGGGCAAAACGGTTATTTCACATCGGGTTTACTGGAACTGACTCAGAATGGTTTGAAAGGATGAAGAAAGGTTGAGAATACTATAAAAATCATTTGTGGGAAGTTACCAGTTTGATACCTAGAGCCGGCGTGGTTGGAAAAGGAGACTGGCCCATCAGGGGCAAAACGGTCATTTTTGTACCAAGTTTGTTGGAACTGACTTGGAATGATTCGGAAAGGATGAAGGGAGGTTGAAAATACTATAAGAAGTATGCTCGGAAGGTTACTGATTTGATACCCAAAGCCAGTGTGGTTCCCGGAGTGTTCGAATGCCTAGGGGCAAAATGGTCATCTTGACCAGAAAGTCTCGGAATTGGCCCGAAACTGACTAGAAGACACCTAATCATGCCGGATTGCCTTTAAGACAATCTTAGACGATTGGACTCACTGTTCTAAAGACTCAGGTGTGGTCTCGAGAAACGTGTTAGAAAAGGCCCAAGGGACAGTTTGGTCATTTTTCACCGAAGTGGGCTAGCAGGCACTAGTGTTGACTTGGGTTTTGAGTGTTTCCGCCACTCTGACGACGGTCGTCTGATACAAGGGTTTGTTGGCAATTCCCAATATCGACCTGTTTGCGAGTATTTCCACTACTCTAACGGTTGCAATGTTTGCAAGTATTTCTACTACTCTGACGGTTCGTGATCATTCCCGAGACTGCCTGATCTCGAGAAGCTGCTAAAGGGACTTAGCGCCTGAGAATCAACTTTCTTGAAAGGTGTGCCTAAACGGACATTTATGCATTGGCGGGCTAGCAGGCGCCAAAGGTGGACTGTTCTACCATCTAGGGGACTTGGGGTCTCGTTCCGGTCGACAGGTTTAAAGGGACTTAGCGTTTTGAAGGGATTTTCTTTGAAAAATGTGCCGAATCGTCTCGAGGAATCAACTGTCTCGAGAGAGGGATTTAGAATTGGAAAGGACAATGCCCCTAAGGGCATTTTGGTCATTTTGCCTCTATTTGGGCCTGGTGGGCCCGCGAAGCGATGGACAGATGGGATTTGGACTTAGAGAGTTGGTTTCAATTAGAATACGTCCATATTGACTTGAGTACAAGTTTGGACGGAGTGTAAACTGTTGAGCGGTCAAAAATAGGGTGCTTACAGGTAGTGTTAGCTTTGCCCAATTGGATCAAATGGGGAGGGGCACCTCACACTTGCCATGGATGTGAGTAGCTCCTCCAGCCAGGTGTTGTCATGTGGCACCGTACTTAATGCAATGCAAGTTGCATTAATGATGAAGATATGTGCATTAAATGGTGAATGACCTTAATTAATCTTAATTGATCTTGCACTTCAGTGCAATCTGGGAGGTAGTCTCTCTTTTTTAGATGGTTAATGGATAGGCCCATGCTCAGCCTAGAGGGGCAATCGGCTCAACGGTTCCCTTTTCATTCTAGCCACTAATTCACAATTCGTTAATAGATCCCGAGAAGTGGATAGGAGTTACTTGGAAGGTTCCTTGAGTAAGGAAGGCAGGCAAACCTTGAGCAAGGGGTGCTCTTTTGATGATGCTGAGGAAATCCATCGCAAACCCAACTTACGAAGTGAGTGGACATCTAGGAGATTGTAATGGACCCAGGCTCATAGGATGAGTGGGTGTTAAGGTAATTCGGGAGGAACTTTGTAAACCTTACAGGGCTAGACCCGCTTGGTGATGACTCATGGGGTTAAGCTTGCTTGGAGTTACTTTACAGGAGATGCCTGCTTGGAGAAGATAGCTCTACCAATGTCACTTGCATGAGGCTGACGCGAGGTGCCTTTGGCAACCTCATAACGTTAGGGCTGCTTGGAGAACTTTATAGGGGTTGCTCGCTTAGAGATAATTTAAGTGGGATGCCTGCTTGGAGAAAATAGCTCTTCTAACATCACCTATATGAGGGTAACGCAAGGTGAGGGGTCTTGGAGAGCATACATGGCATGCTATAAGCACCCCATTTTTGACCACTCGGCAGTTTACGCTCCGTCCAGACTTGTACTCAAGTCAATATAGATGTATTCCAATCGAAACCAACTTTCTAAGTCCCAAATCCCATCTGTCCATCGCTTCGTGGGCCCGGCAGGCCCAAATAGAGGCAAAATGACCAAAATGCACGTAGGGGCATTGTTCTTTCCAATTCCAATTCCAACCCCTCTCTCGAGATAGTTGATTCCTCGAGACGATAAATCTACTCTAATTAGGTGCGTCTTTCCGAAGACGGTAAGTCCCCTTTCCAATTCCAATCCCTCTCTCGAGACAGTTTATTCCTCGAGACGGTTCCAAATCAGGCACGTCTTTTTTGATACGTTAAGACCCCTTTCCAATCCCTCTCTCGAGATAATTTATTCCTCAAGACGGTCCCAAATCAGGCACGCCTTTCCGAAGATGATAAGACCCCTTTCCAATCCCTCTCTTGAGACAGTTTATTCCTCAAGACGGTCCCAAATCAGGCACGTCTTTCCGAAGACGATAAGACCCCTTTCCAATCCCCCTCTCAAGACAGTTCATTCCTCGAGAAGGTTCCAAATCAGGTACGTCTTTCCGAAGACGATAAGACCCCTTTCCAATTCCAATCCCTCTCTTGAAACAGTTTATTCCTCAAGATGGTTCGACATGTTTTTTCCCAGAAAATCTCTTCGAAACGGTAAGTCCCTTTAAACCTGTTGACCAGGACGAGACCCCAAGTCCCTTAGATGGTAGAACGGTCCACCTTTGGCGCCTACTAGCCCGCCAATGTAGAAATGTCCGTTTAGGCACGCCTTCTGAAAAAATTGACTTCTCAGGCACTAAGTTCCTTTAGTAGCTTCCCGAGATCAGGCAGTCTTGGGAATGATTGCGAACCGTTAGAGTAACGGAAATACTCACAAACATTACAACCTTCAGAGTAGCAGAAATACACGCAAATAGGTCGATATAGGGAATTGCCAACAAACCCCTGTATCACACGACCACCGTCAAAGTGGCGGAAACACTCAAAACCCAGGTCAATAGCCCACTTCAGTGAAAAATGACCAAACTGCCCCTTGGGCCTTTTCCAAGACTTTCCAGTCAAGATGACCATTTCGCCCCTAGGCATCCAAATGCCCCGAGAACCACACCGGCTCTTGGTATCAAACCGGTAGCCTCTCGAGAATGCTTCTTATAGTATTCTCAACTTTCCTCTATCTTTGCGGATCATTCCGAGTCAGTTTTGGCAAACCCGGTACAAAATGACCGTTTTGTCTCTGGTGGGCCGGTCTTCTTTTCTGACCACATCGGCTCTGGGTATCAAACCGGTTACCTTCCGAGAATGCTTTTTATAGTGTCCTCAACCTTTCTTTATCCTTTCGGATCATTCCGAGTCAGTTTCGGCAAACTCGGTGCGAAATGACCGTTTTGCCCCTGGTGGGCCGATCTCCTTTTCCGACCACGCTGGCTCTGGGTATCAAACTGGTATCTTCTCGCCAATGCTTTTTATAGTATTCTCAATCTCTCTTCATCCTTTCGGATCATTCCGAGTCCGTTTCGGTAAACTCGGTGCGAAATGACCGTTTTGCCCCTGGTGGGTCGATCACCTTTTCCGACCACACCGGCTCTGGGAATCAAACCGGAAACCTTTGTGAACATTCTAAATAATGTTTCTAAATCTCGAGTCTTCTTCTGGGATAGTCCGCGTCCGTCTCGATAGCTTTCTGGCCCGATTGACCGTTTTGACCCTAAAGGCCCGGTCAACCCTTTCGACACATCCTATCCTCACTTTTCAAGTCAAATACCTCTGGGACACTATTCTAAGTGTTCCTGCTCATTTCCAGCCTTCCAGGCCATTCCCAGTCCCTTAAATCATTTCCGGACTTTCCGGAGTCACTCCTAGTGCAGCCAGGCTAAAAATTGCATGGTAGTCACTAGTACAGGTGCCCAAATCTAGTCAAAGATACGTTGCTTGCAGACCTTAAACATTTCCTAAATGGCTGGCGCCACTACAAGCCAAAAAATGGCCTGGCACCACTCCTAGTGGCGCTAGTGTAACTTTTGGCCTAGCACCACTGCAAGAGGCTTCAGTGCATTCATCTCTCTATAAATACAGAGCCTCTTCTAGTATGAAAGAGGTCCGCAAACTCAGTCCAAAAACCCTAAAATTCGATATACAAAGCTCGAACACTCCCTAAACCCTAGCTTCCTTAGGTTTTCCAAACCCTAGCCACCATACACAAACCCTAGCCTTACATACACTCATACACACCCCTACACACTTATACAGTAGCCTCCAACCCTCCTTGGAAGACTTGAAGAGCTACAATCTAAAGTTTGAAGATTGAAGACAACTCTTGAGGATTGAAGATGAAGATCAAGACGAAGACCAAAGACAAGCAAGGCGCGCAAAATAAACAAGACACAAGGTAGGCTTTCGTTTTACGTTTTCGCACTCCCCCTCTCTCTTCTCTCTCCTAATCCACTTGGGTTTTCTCTATTTTAATCCCCCATCTCTTCCCCCCCCCCCCCTTTCTTTGCATGCTTGAAACAAGGGGACTCTGGTCCATGTGTAGGATTAGACTATCGGAGGGTCACCGTGTCAGGGGCTTTCCTTTAGGTTAACAGAAGACCACGTGGGTTCGGCTCCCTTGATTATGTGGTGAAGTCTCAACCTTGTATGTTCACGACTCCAAACTTGCATTGTGCATATCATGATCTTGCATTTTTCAAAAATCGTTTTTAAACTTGTTTTCAAAATTTGCATTAAACTTATTTTCAAAATTGCATCAAAATCTCTTTTTCAAAACATGTTTTCAAAACCACAATCCTAGGGTGATTCTAGCTTTTCCATGGCTAGGATTGCTTTAGGAAAGTGTTACATTCAAAGTGACCAATATGGTCCATATTTTCAAATCTTGTTGTTTTCAAAACCGCTTTCCTAATGTGGTTCTAGCTCTCTTATGGTTAGAATTGCTTTAGAAAAGTGAGATGTTTTTACACCTTCTAAAAACTCTCTTTTCAAAAGTCTCTCTTTCTAAAACCCTTTTTTTCAACGTGCTTTCTAAAAACTCTCCTTTCCAAAGTTGTTTTCAAAAACTCTCTCCAAAAATCTATTTTCCAAAACTTCTCTTTTTAAACTCCTTTCTAAAACGCTCTCTTCAAGGTCCACTTTCCAAAAACGTTCCCTAGGTTTCCTTCTTAGTAAAACCTCTTCCTAAATCTCTTTCTTAAAAATCTCTTTCTAAAAAATTCCTCACTAGGATCTCTTTCCAAAAACTCTTTCTCCTCAAAATTCACTTTCCTAAAAACTCTCTCATTCCAAAAATATTTCTAAAAAACTCTCTTTCCTAAATCTTCCCTCTAGAAACTTATCTCTAGGATTTCTTTCTAAAAACTTGTTTCCAAAAAACACACTTTTCAAAAAATCCTTTTTCTTGATGCCCAAGTCAAGCCCTAGAACCTATAATTAGGAAACCCTAATTCTCTTTCCAAAAAACATGGTTTTCAAACTCGCCTTAAAACCTAAGTTTCCAAAACCTCTTGTTTTCACATCAAAGCTATACACATTTCCAAAACCTCTTTTCTACATCAAAACTATAGTTCTCCAAATCTAGGGTTTCTAGAAACTTCCCTTTCCAAATCCTTGTCAAATCCTACCTTCCCTTTAGGAAACCAAATCCAATCTCCCATTTAGGAAAACTAGATCCTATCCTCCGTTTTTGGAAACGAAATGAAACATTTCTTCTTAAAAACAAAATCCAATCCCTTCCTAATCCAAGTCTTTCCTAATTCAACTCCTTCCTAATCTTCTACTTTCCTAAATCTTAAATTCCCAAAACTTGAACATAAAGATCTTTCTTAAATTTTAAAACTTAACTACCACATCTTTCCTAATTCAACCCTTTCCTAATTCTACCCATTTCCAAATCTTAACTTTTCAAGTCCAAGTTTTCAAATCTTTCCGAAACACAAACCTTTCCTAATCTCAAAACTTTCTAAATCCTAAACTTTCTAAATTTCAAATCTTTCTAAATCCAAAGATTTCTAAACTCAAAACTTTCTTAATTCAAAACTTTCTTAACTTGAAACTTTCCAAATCCTAAACCATTCTTAAACTAAACTTTTCCTAATTCAAAACATTTCTAAATTTAACACTTTCCTATTTCAAAACCTTTCCTAAGTTGAAACTTTTTAAACTTTCCTACATTGAAATCCTTTCTGATTTGAAACTTTCCTAAACCAAAATTTTCCTAAAACGAAACTTTCCTAAAATAACACTTTCCTATTTTGAAACTTTCCTAATCCGAATCTTTCCTAAATTCCAAGCTTTCCTAATCTTCCAAGTCCAATATTCAAGTCAATTCTTTTCCAAAATCTTTCCAAGTCAAATCCAAGCCTTCTTTTCTAAGTCTCAAGTCTTTCTAGGTTTCCTAAAACTGAGTTTTCCAAAGTCAAGTCTTTTCAAATCTTCTAATTCAATCTCTCTTTCTTCCAATGAACTCTTTTATTTTCAATTGGACTCTTATCCGAACTACGACTGACCTGATTCCTCCAAAAGGATACGTAGGCAACCCTCAGGGGTGTGGTCACAACTTCTTTCAAATTTCAAATTCCACAACATTTTTCAAATCTCAAATTCTATAACATTTTTCAAATTTCTATTCCTACAACTTCTTTCCAATCTCCAATCCCACAACATTTTTTTTTTTAAGTTTCCAATTCCATAACTCTTTTCAAATCTCTTTTCAATTCCAATTTCAAATCTCTTCTAACATCGAATCAAATTCTTTTCCAATCTATTTTCAAATCAATTATCTTTTTCTTGCACTTGCATATCATGCATCATGTTAATTTCTTTTTAAACATTCTAATTCAAAGTGGATATGATTGAACAATAGTTAATTAAAGACTCTCATAGGTGAATCCAGGGTAGATTGACATGTAGGTACCGAAAGGGTGGGGCAGGGTGATGGCTTAGTGCGTTTTTCCTACATGTAACCAACCTCTGAACCTAGATCACTGATTTCAAAGACCAAATGGAGTTATTTTTCAAAAAGGGCTAAATGTTTTCCAAAGGTTGCCAAATAACCTGTTTTCCTAAAAAATCCTCTCTTGAGGAGATATTTTCAAAATTGTTTTCCAAAAACCCTAAGTGTAGTCTTCGGATTATTCTTAGTTTTTAGGTGACCTAACTCACCTTAATCAAGTTAGGTGGCGACTCCAAATCTTTTTCAAAAACCCTTTATTCAAATCTATTTTCAATTCAAATCTAGTCGCACTCATTTGTCTAGGAGGGTGAGTTCTAACAAGAGAGTACAGTTTTTTTCCCGCTTGTGTGAGTATTCCTCGAGTGCAAAAAATCTAAGCGCGACAGCTGGCGACTCCGCTGGGGACACTTAGAGGGTTAGGCCGTTAGTTATGTCTTTTTACCCTTCACCCATGTAGAGTCTTCAATTAACTTGGTTCAATCCTATTCTCTTTAAATTTTCAAAACCAAAATTTCAAAATTGTTTTCTAAACGAAAAAAAAACACATGCATTTATTCATATTATTTTATATTATGTTTGTCATCCACATACTAACACTTGCATCTTTGTTTTGTAGGTACACATTTTGTTAAATTTTATTAACTGCTATGCATGAATGTGATGAACAGGATGATGGGAGTTGTTGGGCTCTTTCCTCCACTTTTAAAAATCACACACACACTGCATGTGCACTTGCATTCTGCATACTTGCATTATTACCCTGATATGTCCTTTCTAGTTAGAAAGGAGGAACGTTATATTGGTTGTGGGCAAGATACTGTGTCAGTTTCTTCGCCTACGGCCTCTTGATGGTTCCCCCGCTCAGATCACCAACCGATCATGGCATCACCTCGGGGAGTGGGCCTAGGTTTGAAGATCCGGGGACCGAGCCTTTTTTAGACGCTTAGTCAACACTCAACCTCATACTCATATAGACACCATGCATAGTCGAACCTCTGCCGGATTTAAGACACGAGCACCGTTTTCAAACCACGGAGGAAAGGGCGACTACTCTTACTTTTATTTATACCTATCTATTCTTGTTGTTATACTGACTGTATTCATACTGTTATAATGCCTGTCCAATTGCTCATGCATGCACGTTTATCTTGCTATTGCATTCTCTCTCTTTATACTCTTTGCATACCCGTGCTCATGCATTCCATATTCTATGTCAAGACAAGAGTTCCAAGCAACTCAAGTCACTGCATTCTCATGCATATGATCAACCCATTGAGGGTGACACCAAAGTCACTCTCCCTTGCATTAAACCTACCCAAACCCTAAGGGTTCTCGCGTAACCCTAAGGACTCATTGCATGCACCTCAATTCATTCCATAAGAGGGGCCACAATCCCTCTATGCTCACGGAGATAGGATTGCCATGAAGATAAGGGGCAACCAATTAGCAAAGTCTCTCAGCGACCTCCTCGATATTAAATCCAAGGAAGTTGAATCCGAAGACTCAAGAGTAGTTTAGGATTTTCCTTTGTAAAAGTAGATAGGTGGTCCAAAGGAAAATGTTCCCACTCCCCCTATTAAAATGTATTTCAATTCTTTTGTATCTTAAACCCAAAATTCAATGAACTTTTTTTAATCTTATGAATGAATGCATGGATGACTGAAGGTTCCTACTTGACGGTAAGGTATCCGCATACAGGGGTAAATCCCCTATCTCCAAAAGTGGGCCAATACATCATGACTAGTTTCCCTCCTAAAGAGGGGCACCCTAGGGGATACATTGCATAGAATTCTCCAAGAACCGAACTCTAATTTGTAACTATTGTTGTCATTGTTATAGGTAATGAATACTAGTCCAACATCCTCCATAATAGTGAAGGTCATGGTTCACAAGCTTCAGGAGAGCATACCATTGGAAAGCAGGAACGTTAGCAGAAACCCCCTGTACAACCCACTTACCGCAACTCCAGAAGGGACAATTCATGCCACGCAATCTTATCAACCTGACATGAACCTAACCATAGGAACCTTACTGGACCCTTTCCATTATCACCTTGTCCTTACTACATTATTCGAATCTAAACCCATGATAGCTATGGCTGGACCTGAACCTCAAACCAACAACCAAGGAGTCATATGACTTAAGCTACCTTTAGTCTTGCCAAAGAGGCCAATTGTGCCCACCACTCTACCCGTTCTCACCAACCCGTCACCTGTGGCTATCCCTTTGCTCATGAATCCAAGGATAACTCTTCCCACCATAACCCAAACGCCAATACCTAGTCTTCATAACGTCTTATGGAATTACCCACTTGATAAGGGCACCGGAGAGCCCATAACAGAAATAGGGGGGATCACTCGGTCAGGGCGCCTCTACACCTCTGTTGAAGTGGAAAGGAAAAGGAAGGGGAAGGATAAAGAAGGAGAATGCTCCAACCAACCAATAGATTAGGAGATGTCAGAATTCACCAAAGCTTTAGGAAAGGTCGACTACAATATCATGGAACAACTTAGGAAAGCCCCAGCCCATATTTCGATGTTGGGTCTGCTGCTCACTTTTGAAGTGCATCGGAATGCTTTAATAAAGATCCTCAAGGATGCTCATGTGCCTGAGAGTTTCACGCCATATAATCTACATGACATGGTGAGTCTCATCATGGCCCCAAACATCATCACCTTCTTTGATGACGAGATTCCAGCCGATGGGACAAGCCATACCCAGGCTCTGTATATCGCTGTAAGAACTAGAGGAAAAATGGTAGCCAAAGTATTGATAGATAATGGGTCAGCTTTAAACGTGTGCCCATATTCTACCCTAGAAAGGCTGGGAATGGACCAAACCTATTTGAAAAATAGTAGTATGATTATTCGTGCCTTTGATGGTTCTCGGAGGGAAGCCATGAAAGAAATTGAAATGCCTGTTGAGATAGGACCAATAACCTTCACAATTAAATTTCAAGTCCTACACATTCCAGCTGTCTACAATTTGCTGTTAGGAAGGCCCTGGATTCATTCAGCGGGTGCGGTTCCTTCTAGCCTTCATCAGAAAGTCAAGTTCATCGTGGGCTCCAAGCTAATCTATATTTTCACTGAGAAAGAGCTCGCTGTATACAAAGCTGATATCATTGCATCAGACACTAAACTACCCTCTTGATTTCAATCGTTCGAATATATCACTGTTGTGCAGAAAGAAGATCAAGTGCAGCCAAAATATTCCAAGAACTCTCAGATGATAGGACGGTACTTTAAAGCAAATGGTTTCCATTCAGGCAAAGGCTTAGGGAGATGTTTACAAGGAAGACCTAAAATCGTAGAAATACCATCAGCTGAACCTACCTTTGGGTTGGGATATGGACCCATAAGAAAGGGAAAAATAGAAGCAGCGCAGAAGAAGAGGGCTGATAAGAAAGCTGTCCTGGAACACTCAGACCAATTCAAGCAGTTGGACATGGGGGAAGGAATATATATATTAAGTAAGAAGAAGAGAAAAGTCCAAGAAGAAGCGCCCATCATGACGGCCAGCATTGGAGTAACCCAAGATGGATCCATTCGAGCGATGTTGCTAGGCGAAAGGTTGTATAATTGGGCCAGCAAAGACATCATTCGTGCTCGCAAGTTTCGGTACAAAGCTTACTAGAGCGAGATCCCGGAGCAACTGATTTGCCATAAACAAACTTTGTCCTTTTAATTTATTTGTCTTGACTTTTTAAAATCAAGTTATCAATGAAAACATATTCTTTTCTTGTTTGATTCATTGTACACTATTTTCCATGCTAGGGACCCTTGCATCCGATATCTTACTCAGCTAATCCGGAGAATGCCAATCTTGATAAATGATGACTTGAACACTGAGTTTGATTACCAATAACTGGGAATTGAAAAAGATGTAAATTTTACAGAGGAGGTGCCAGAGGAAATTCAGGAACAAATAGAAAGACATGAGAATCGTAATACCCCAAACATTGAGGAGACAAAAATCGTTAATTTGGGAAATGAATGGGATCCAAAAGAGCTTAGAATCGATACAAGCCTAGATCAATGGCAGCGCAAAGAATTATTGGAACTTTTGCGTGCATACTTGGATGTTTTCGCATGGTCCTATCAAGACTTGCCCGAGCTAGATGAATCCATTGTAGAACATAGACTACCCTTGGACCCGTAGATAAAACCCTTTAAGCAGAAGCTAAGAAGATTGAAACTCGAATGGAGCTTGAAGATCAAGGAGGAGGTGATTAAACAATTCCAGGCAGGATTCCTGCAAGTAGTAGAGTATCCTTAATGGCTGGCTAATATTGTCCCGGTACCTAAGAAAGATGGTAAAGTGCGGATGTGCATTGACTTTTAGGACCTCAACAGTGCCAGTCCAAAGGATGATTTTCCTCTCCCACACATAGACTTGCTTGTTGACAACACGGTCGGTCATGGAATGTTTTCCTTCATAGACGATTTTTCGGGATATAATCAGATCAAGTTGGCTAAAGAGGATCGGGAGAAGACTGCTTTCATTACCCCCTGGGGAGTATACTGTTATAAAGTCATGCCATTCGGACTTCGCAATGCAGGGGCAACCTACAAAAAAGCCATGGTAACCTTATTCCATGACATGATGCATCAGGAAGTAGAGATCTATGTGGATGACATGATCGTCAAGTCCAAGCAGCGGAAAGACCACCTGTTCAACTTGCGGAGGGTGTTTGACTGCCTCCGTAGGTATTAGCTTAAGCTAAATCCGGCCAAATCCACATTTGGAGTATCTTCAAGGAAACTGTTGGGATTTATATTCAATGAAAGGGGATAGAGGTTGATCCTGCCCAAGTAAATTCCATTGTTGAAATGCCTACACCAAAGGGGGAAAAGGAGGTTCGATCTTTTCTAGGAAAATTAAACTTTATCAGCAGGTTCATCGCCCAAATGACCCACCTGTGCAAACCTATTTTCAAGCTCCTTAAGAAAGACGTTCCGAAAGAATGGGATGATAACTGTCAAATAGTTTTTGAGAAAAGCAAAGAATATCTTCGGAATCCCCCTGTCCTAGTGGCACCAACCCCGGAACGTCCTTTGTTGATGTACATGTCAATGTTAAATACTTCTATGGGATGCGTTTTGGGGCAGCATGATGAAACGGGAAGAAAGGAGCAAGCCATTTACTACCTCAGTAAGAAATTCCTGCCATATGAAACAAAGTATTCGGATCTCGAGAAAACCTGCTGCGCATTAGCCTGGTAGCTCACAGGCTTCGGCAATGCATGCTCTATCATACCACCTTCCTCATATCTCAGATGGATCCCCTTAAGTATATATTCGAGAAACCAACCCTATCCAGCAGAGTTGCCCGATGGCATATGATCCTGTCAGAATTTGACATCGTCTTCACTACCTGCAAAGCAGTCAAGGGGCAGGTGATAGCTGATTATCTGGCCGAGAACCCTATTGATGATTATCAATCCATGGAGCCCTAATTTTCTGATGAAAATATACTGTGTGTTGATGACGCATCTGAAGAGCAAGTAGGAGCTGGGTGGAAGATGTATTTCGACGATGCTACTAACAAAAAGGGAGCTGGCATTGGGGCTGTAGTAGTGTCAAGAGCACGCAGTCACTATCCAATTGTGGTTAAGCTGCAACTTGAATGGTGCACCAATAACATCGCCGAATATGAGGCCTGCATCCTGGGATTAAGATTGGCATTAGAAATGAAAATTGACGAACTGGTTGTTTTCAGTGATTCAGATCTGGTTATTCAACAATCCAAAGATGTATACCAAACTCGAGATGCCAAACTTTTCCCGTATCATTAACAAGTCAGAGAGTTATGTCAGCTATTCAGAAGCGTGGATTTTCATCACGTACCGCAAGCAGAGAATAGTTTTGCCGATGCCTTAGCTACGTTAGCTGCAGCAATCAAGGTCGACAGGGGCACTGAAATACCCCCTCTACAGATCTTTACAAGGGATATCCCCTCCTATTGCCTGCACACAACTGTTGAACCCAATGAAAAACCATGGTTTTATGACATCCAGAGGTATATTCAGGCCAAGACATTCCCCGACACAGCATCATAATGAGATAGGAAGACCATTTGTCATTTGGCAAGACATTATTTCATGGCAGGAAATGAGCTTTTCAGGAGATCATGTTTCGGGCCTCTAAGATGCGTTAATGCCACCGAAGCCAAAGTCATCATGGAAGAAGTACACGAAGGAGTTTGCGGTCCCCACATGAATGGCCACATGCTTACAAAGAAGATTCTCCGGACAGGATATTACTGGTCAACAATGGAGTCGGATTGTAGTAGACACGTTCTTCGGTGTCACAAGTGCCAGATACATGGGGATAAGATCAAAGCGCCACCGACTAAGCTCCATTCCATGTTAGTCCCATGGCCTTTTTCTATGTGGGGGATAGATATGATTGGTCCAATCACTCCTAAAGCTTCCAACGACCATCGCTTCATCTTGGTCGCCATTGATTATTTCACTAAATGGGTGGAAGCCATCTCTTACGTTCACGTCACCAAGAGGGTCATAGAAAGGTTAATAAAAAATCACATCATCTGCCGGTACGGGATTCTCGAGTCACTCATTACCGACAATGCTTCCAATCTGAACAACGAATTGATGTCAAAGCTATACCAAACGTTTCACATTACTCACCGGAATTCGGTCACTTACTGGCCTCAGATGAATGGAGCAGTGGAAGCAGCCAACAAGAACATTAAGAAAATAATGCAAAAAATGATTGACAACTACAGAGATTGGCATGAGAAGCTTCCTTTTGCACAGATGGCTTACCGAACTACTATGAGGGTCTCCACCAGAAGTACTCCTTTCGAGCTGGTCCACGGCATCGAGGTGGTCATCCCTGTTGAGATTGAGATTCCTTCTTTAAGGGTCTTAACAGAAACCAAGCTAGATGAAGCAGAATGGATCAAAGACCGATATGCCCAACTTTGTTTGCTGGACGAGAAGCGGCTAGCTGCAGTTTATCACGCTCAATGCTAAAGAAGGCGAATGGCCAGAACGCTCGATAAGAAAGTACGACCTCGACCATTCTAACCAGGAGATTTGGTGCTCAAAAAGGTGTTCCCCCATCAAGAGGCAGCACAGGGGAAATTTGCTCCAAACTATGAAGGGCCATTCATGGTAAAAAGGGTCCTGTTTGAAGGGGCTCTCGTTTTGGAGGAAATGGATGGCCAAGAATTCCCTAGCCCATTGAATTCGGATGCTATTAAACACTACTGCATATGATTCCGAAAGTTAGAACTTTGGTTTTTGTGGAGTAGTAACAAAATCTACTTTCCTCATTCTCCCCTAATCAATAGGGTAGTGTTTCAAGGGTAAAGCTCTATGGACTAAACAATCTAATTCCAAGATGATGAGAGGCCCTCGTTTCATTTTCTATCGAATTAAAACGCATATATATATATATAAACTTCGTCATACCCTTAGAGTTGGTTACTTTCTTTCAGAAACATTTCCCAACAAATTGATCATGTTAAGTCAAAGTAGAGGCACTGGAGATATGCGTAAAAAAAAAAAAAAAAAAAAACCCTTGAAGTATTACTTTAAGTTCGCACAAACATTGGTATTAACATCGTTGGTGAAAAAAAAAAGGGGGGTGTGAGATGAGATACCCAAAGAAAGATGGGAATACGCAAAAAAGTGTTATTAAACCAAAAACTATTGATGGTGATCACTAGTAGAATAGTAGGCTTGAGCCTTTTCCTTTTCTTTCAAAAGTAAAGAAACCACACCACAAACCTTAAAAGTCCTCTCAGATTAGAGTTAAATTGATTAGTCCAAATGAGCTTACTAAAATATGCCATTGGCTGAGGAATGATGCAAGTAGCGTTTAGGAGCTTCTCAACAGAAACCAGAGACCAAGCTGAGGAAAGAGAGAGAAAGAAGAGAGAAAAGTTAAGTGCTTCACGAGGATGCAGTGAAAACCCGAAAGGGCACCGTAGGTAAAAAGGTAGGGATGTGGCAAGATACAAAACTGTCAACCCTGGCGAAAACCTACAAAGGCGCCTTGGTGTAAAAATGACATAGCTGGGACTAATGAAAACCCTCAGGGGCACTAGTAGTAAAAATAGCAAAAAAAAAAAAAAGGGAGGGTTGGGAGCAAGAGATTTAGATGTAAGAAATAGCTCAAGCTACTGCATTCTGCAGAAGTTAATGTATGAAAGCAACAATGTAAAAGTTGGAAGGCGTCTCGAAAGGCATTCTCTAGCTTAGCCCAGTTAGGGTTAAAGGAAGCAGGGGTTCCTTTCGTGGGACAATTAGTGAGTCAGAGAATCAAACAAAAGGGAGTTATTTTTCATTAAGCTGTGATTTTCATTTAACTTTTCCCAAATTTGTTGCTATACTAATCATGCAGGAAAATCATATCAAAAGTACGAGAGGTCATGAATTCATAAGACAAAAAGAGGCATAATACTAAACAAAGTTTGTTTTTCTACAAATGCAGAAATCAGTAAATCTAAGAGCGAGGGGTAAGAATATATCGCTCCCCATCATCATCAGAGGAGGAATTAGCCATGCAGGGATCCACTGGCTGGCCAACCGTAGGAGGAACACTCGACGAAGTACCCGCCGCCAATGATCCCGGCTGGCCCTGCTCGTAGTATGCACATCGGGCCCGAAGCAGGTCCCTCTCGCGGGTCAGGGACTCCACAGTCTCCCGCAAGGACTGGCTATGCGTCACATCAGTCTCCAGAGAGGTGGAGCTATCTTGAATACCTTGTGGCTGCCTACATCCCCTCGCAGCACTCAAAGGTAGATCACCATGGGTCGATCTGGCTGTTGTTAGTTGCATCTCTAGCGAAGCTACCTCAGCACCCCTCGCTCTCAACCGGTCATGCAATGTCCGAATTAATCGGCGGTTGTCCCACTTGTGATGACGCCCTTGAACAATCATAGCAGTTAAAAAGTTGGTATACCCTACGGGAGGTAAAGGTGTCTCGATAAGAAGATCCCCAAGTTTACTGGGACCCAACACATAGCGTCAAAGCCAATAGTGATAGGCCTCAGTCGCAAGGGGCATAACAGAGAATGGACCATCATCATCAATGTGTGGAAGCAAGGATCTCCATGTATCCATAACTCTCTCCACCATTGCTCCTGGGATCGACGCCTTGAAGAAAAGAGTGAACTCGGCTGCAGATGCTGAAAAAGGGATATCCTGACTCCTACCAAGCTATCGTAGAACTCGAATACTGAAGAAAAGGGTAATGCCCTGCAGGCCTGCTAGGGGCACGAAGGCCCTCCCAGAAGGTCGAACTCTTAAGCAATACCTACCAACCAGTCCTGAATACCACCGGATAGTGCCCAACCTTATGCTCTGGAGGTACTCAGCCCAGGATGCAACGGTCTGTGGAAATCTTCCCTCATCTACCATGACACCCTGAGATCTCGCTAGGGAATGTATATGGTCAAGCTCAAGATACCATGTATGCTCGTACAAAGGTGTAACAAACAAGTGTCCAATCGCCCAGAGCTAGAAGAGAGTAGCGCACCACCGGAAACGAGCGTCAATGGTCTGTTGGAATCTCGTAAGACTCACGAAGGTCTCCCCTACAATCATGGCAGTATAGGAATGCCCCTTACGGATCAAGGCCAGCGGTGCACAGAGTCGACAGTCTACTAAATCATCTTCTCGTGGGAACACCAAGAAGTTCAGCAGAAGCAAGGCCAAAGCAACCATACGAGAAATAGCCCAATCTTGGGAGGTGTGCAACTCACCTGAATGAACTCGCATACCCGTGGGAAACTCAAAACGGGAAAAAAGGAACTCTACTGGGACATAAGGAAACTGGGGCAAAGAAGAAGATGAAAGAACTGCACGTCTGAATCAAAGCTAGAACGAAACCATTGTAATACAACCATTCGAAAAGAGGGGTCCTATAAAGTCGGCAGAAACATCTCAGAAACCAAGAAGAAACCCATACTCGTGGGGAGTAGGGGTAACCTCGCACTCCCCAAAGCGAAAAAAAGACAAGTCAGGCTACCAGAAGGGAATCACTGCCTCCATAAGCCGGGAATGAGCCGCACTAATAGAAGTGAAGCCACCCGACCAAAGGACTGGCGAAAGATATCCTGCTCATCTGGAGGGTAGCTACTATGCCAAGCTCTCAGTTTACTCAAAACTGCATCTGCCATCCTGAAAAGCTAAGCCAAGGTAAGAGATGTTAACATACCGTACATGCAATTCAAACAATAGTAAAATAAAATAAACAACTAACACAAACGAAATAAATAAAGGATTTCAAATGATAAGTCAAAACAAATTTCCTACGTACACATTTTGATTTTTCAACTTCAAATTAAATCTCAAGGGTTTTCTGTCTTTTTCCTTCAAAAAGATTTTATTTCTAAAAACTTTTTCTAACTCTTCCCCTAATTTCTAAAAATTTTGGCAGAGTCCCATTCAAAAATGGCCCCTACAACACCCATGACATCAACACAAAACACAAAACGGGCACTTCACATTGCCACAATCACATGACATCAGCACCCGTGCACACTTTTCAATTTTTCAAAATTCTCAAAACACATGTTTTATTTTTTCAATAAATCAATGGTTTTCAAAAATGTCCTAAAATTCCTCAAAATTCTTTCAGATGTTTTCCAAAAATATTCCTACCTTTTTAAAATTTTAAACTCTACAAATCCTATCAATTTCTTGAATTTTCTCATTTTTCTAAATTTTCTAAGTATTTTCCTATTTTTCAAAAAATCAAAAATTCACTGAGTTTTCAAAAAATCACAAAACTTCATACGGTTGTTAAACACATTTTTCTAAGGCACATTGCACAAAAATATAGCCAGAAAACCTAATGCCCAAGCTTGTAGGAACAAATCCCCTATTCCTGTAGAAAATCCTCTTCATATATTCACATATAATCAAATTCAATCAAACAAGCACCAAAATGCAAAAATAATATCACCATCATGTTCAAAACACATCAAAACATCAATTTCCACTATTCACATGATTCAAAAGAAGTTCTACACATCAAAATCAACAAAATTTGAAAACACACTTTTTGGAAGTTCTCCGGCGAAATCTTCTCTTCCGGCGACTTTTCCGGCTACGTGGTCTCCTTCCGACAATCACTCGTGGTCTCCAAGAAGTGCCCCTTTAAGGTTCAAGATGATTTTCAAGCAAAGTCTCTCGGATTTGCGAAAACTCTCCAAAATGCCGCAGCTTTTTGAACTAGAAATTTTCTGGTTTTAACTCCAAGCCTAGCGCCACTAGCAAAGGCGCTAAGCATTTTCTGCCAAAGGCACCACTGCTAGTGGTGCCAGTTGCAAATTTTGGGCAGCTTTGCCCCCTTTCCCGCCAAATCTCATTTTCGAAGGCCTTTTTGGCCCGCTATCCGTTTTCGACCCCCATTGTTGAAAGATTCCCAATGTTCGTCCCTCCGACTACCTCGCGGTCAACATGGGACTCTTACTTTTATCGTTTTTTGTCTTTGACAAGCAAAGACAGAGAAAGAGGGGCAGTTGTAAACACCCTATTTTTTACTGGTCGGCAGTCTACACTCCGTCCAGACTTGTACTCAAGTCAATATGGAAGTATTTCAATCAAAACCAACTTTTTAAGTCCCAAATTTAGTCTGTCCATCGCTTCGCGGGCCCGACAGGCCCAAATAGAGGCAAAATGACCAAAATGCCCTTAGGGGTATTGTTCTTTCTAATTCCAATTCCAACCCCTCTCTCGAGATAGTTGATTCCTCGAGACGGTAAATCTACTCCAATCAGGAGCGTCTTTCCGAAGACGGTAAGTCCCCTTTCCAATTCCAATCCCACTCTCAAGACAGTTTATTCCTCGAGACGGTTCCAAATCAGACACGGCTTTTCGAAAACGATAAGACCCCTTTCCAATCCCTCTCTCGAGACAGTTTATTCCTCTAGACGGATTCAAATTAGGCACGTCTTTTCGGAGACAAGAAGACCCCTTTCCAATCCCTCTCTCGAGACAGTTTATTCCTCGAGATAGTTCCAAATCAGGTATGTCTTTTCAGAGACGATAAGACCCCTTTACAATTCCTCTCTAGAGACAGTTTATTCCTTGAGACGGTCCCAAATCAGGCACGCCTTTTCAAAGGCGATAAGACCCCTTTTCAATCCCTCTCTCGAGACAGTTTATTCCTCGAGATGGTTCCAAATCAGGCACATCTTTTCGGAGACGATAAGACCCCTTTCCAATCCTTCTCTCAAGAAAGTTTATTCCTCATCAAGACGGTCCTAAATCAGGCACGTCTTTCCGAAGACGATAAGACCCCTTTCCAATCCCTCTCTCAAGACAGTTTATTCCTCGAGACGGTCCCAAATCAGGCACAGGTTTCCGAAGACAATAAGACCCCTTTCCAATCCCTCTCTCGATACAGTTCCAAATCAAGTACGTAGATAACACCCCTTTCCAATTTCAATCCCTCTCTCGAGACAGTTTATTCCTCGAGACGGTTTGGCACGTTTTTTAAAGAAAATCTCTTTGAAACGGTAAGTCCCTTTAAACCTGTCGAATGGGACGAGACCCCAAGTCCCCTGGATGGTAAAACGGTCCACTTTTGGCGCCTGCTAGCCCGCCAATGTAGAAATGTCTGTTTAGGCACGCCTTTCGAGAAAATTGACTTCTCAGACGCTAAGTTCCTTTAGCAGCTTTTTGAGATTAGGCAGTCTCGGAAATGATCATGAATCGTTAGAGTAGCGAAAATACTCACAAACATCACAACCGTCAGAGAAGCGAAAATACTCGCAAATAGGTCGATATAGGGAATTGCCAACAAACCACTGTATCACGCGACCGCTGTCAGAGTGGCGGAAACACTCAAAACCCAGCTCAACACCGGTGCCTGCTAGCCTACTTCAGTGAAAAACAACCAAACTGCCCCTTGGGCCTTTTCCAAGACTTTCCGGTCAAGATGACTATTTCGCCCCTAGGCATCCGAATGCCTCGGGAACCACACTGGCTTTGGGTATCAAACCGGTAGTCTTCCGAGAATGCTTCTTATAGTATTCTCAACTTTCCTCTATCTTTCCGGATCATTCCAAGTTGGTTCCGGCAAACCTGGTACAAAATGACCGTTTTGCTCCTGGTGGGCCGGTTTCCTTTTCTGACCACACCGGCTCTAGGTATCAAACCGGTAACCACCCGAGAATGCTTTTTATAGTGTCCTCAACCTTTCTTTATCCTTTCGGATCATTCCGAGTCAGTTCCGGTAAACCCGGTGTGAAATGACTGTTTTGCCTCTAGTGGGCCGATCTCCTTTTTCGACCACAGCGGCTCTGAGTATCAAACTAGTAACTTCCTGTGAATGCTTTTTATAGTATTCTCAACCTCTTTTCATCGTTTCGGATCATTCCGAGTCAGTTCCGGTAAACCCAGTACGAAATGACCGTTTTGCCCCTGGTGGGCCGGTCATCTTTTCTGACCACACCGGCTCTGGGAATCAAATCGGCAACCTTTGGGAACATTCTGAATAATGTTTTCAAATCTTGAGTCTTCTTCCGGGACAGTTCGAGTCCGTCCTAGTAGCTTTGCAGCCTGATTGACCGTTTTGCCCCTAAAGGCCCGGTCAACCCTTCCGACACATCCTATCCTCACTTTTCAAGTCAAATACCTCTGGGACACTATTCTAAGTATTCCTGCTCTTTTTCAGCCTTCCAGGCCATTCTCAGTCCCTTAAATCATTCTCGGACTTTTCGGAGTCACTCCTAGTGAAGCTAGGCTAAAAATTGCATGGTAGTCTCTAGTATAGGTGCCCAAATCTAGTCAAAGATACGTTGCTTGCTGACCTGAAACATTTCCTAAATGGCTGGCGCCACTACAAGCCAAAAAATGGCCTGAGGCCACTCCTACTGGTGCCAGTGTAAGTTTTGGCCTGGCGTTACTACAACAGGCGCCAATATATTCCTCTCTCTATAAATATAGAGCCTCTTCCAGCGTGAAAGAGGTCTACAAACTCAGTCCAAAAACTCTAAAATTTGATATACAGAGCTTGAACACTCACTAAACCCTAGTTTCCTTAGGTTTTCCAAACCCAAGCCACCATACACAAACCCTAGCTTTACATACACTCATACACACCCCTACACACTTATACACTAGCCTCCAACCCTCCTTAGAAGACTTGAAGAGCTGCAATCTGAAGTTTGAAGATTGAAGACAACTCTTGAGGATTGAAGACGAAGATCAAGACGAAGACCGAAGACGAGCAAGGCGCGCAAAATAAACAAGACACAAGGTAGGCTTTTGTTTTACGTTTTCACACTCCCCCTCTCTCTTCTCTCTCCTAACTCATTTGGGTTTTCTCTATTTTAATCCCCCATCTCTTTCCGCCCCTTTCTTTGCATGCTTGAAACAAGGGGACTCCCAGTCCATGTGTAGGATTAAACTATCGGAGGGTCACCGTGTTGGGGGCTTTCCTTTAGGGTAACCGGAGACCACGTGGGTTCGGCCCCCTTGATTATGTGGTGAAGCCTTAACCTTGTATGTTCACGACCCCAAACTTACATTGTGCATATCATGATTTTGCATCTTTCAAAAATCATTTTTAAACTCGTTTTCAAAATTTGCATTAAACTTGTTTTCAAAATTGCATTAAAATCACTTTTTCAAAACATGTTTTCAAAACCACAATCCTAGGGTGATTCTAGCTTTTCCATGGCTAGGGTTGCTTTAGGAAAGTGTTACATTCAAAGTGACTAATATGGTCCATATTTTCAAATCTTGTTGTTTTCAAAACCGCTTTCCTAAAGTGGTTCTAGCTCTCTTATGGTTAGAATTGCTTTAGGAAAGTGAGATATTTTTACACCTTCTAAAAACTCTCTTTTCAAAAGTCTCTGTTTCTAAAACCCTCTTTTCCAACGTGCTTTCTAAAAACTCTCCTTTCCAAAGTTGTTTTCAAAAATTCCCTCCAAAAATATATTTTTCAAAATTTCTCTTTTTAAACTCCTTTCCAAAATGCTCTCTTCAAGGTCCACTTTCCAAAAACGTTCCCTAGGTTTCCTTCTTAGAAAAACCTCTTCCTAAATCTCTTTCTTAAAAATCTTTTTCTAAAAAATTCCTCACTAGGATCTCTTTCCAAAAACTCTTTCTCCTCAAAATTCACTTTCCTAAAAACTCTCTCCTTCCAAAAATCTTTCTAAAAAACTCTCTTTCCAAAATCTTCCCTCTAGAAACTCCTCTCTAGGATTTCCTTCCAAAAACTTGTTTCCAAAAAACACACTTTCCAAAAAATCATTTTTCTTGATGCCCAAGTCAAGCCCTAGAACCCACAATTAGGAAATCCTAATTCTCTTTCCAAAAACATGGTTTTCAAACTTGCCTTAAAACCTAAGTTTCCAAAACCTCTTGTTTCACATCAAAGCTATACACATTTCCAAAACCTCTTTTCTACGTCAAAACTATAGTTTTCCAAATCTAGGGTTTCTAGAAACTTCCCTTTCCAAATCCTTATCAAATCCTACCTTCCCTTTAGGAAACACAATCCAATCTTTCGTTTAGGAAAACTAGATCCTATCCTCCATTTTTGGAAATGAAATCAAACATTTCTTCTTAGAAACAAAATCCAATCCCTTCATAATCTAAATCTTTCCTAATTCAACTCCTTCCTAATCTTCTACTTTCCTAAATCTTAAATTCCCAAAACTTGAACATAAAGATCTTTCCTAAATTTTAAAACTAAACTTCCACATCTTTCCTAATTCAACCTTTTCCTAATTCTACCCCTTTCCAAATCTTAACTTTCCAAGTCTAAGTTTTCAAATCTTTCCTAAACACAAACCTTTCCTAATCCCAAAACTTTCTAAATCCTAAACTTTCTAAATTTCAAATATTTCTAAATCCAAAGCTTTCTAAACTCAAAACTTTCTTAATTCAAAACTTTCTTAACTTGAAACTTTCCAAATCCTAAACCATTCTTAAACTAAACTTTTCCTAATTCAAAACATTTCTAAATTCAACACTTTCCTAATTCAAAACCTTTACTAAGTTGAAACTTTTTAAACTTTCCTACATTGAAATCTTTTCTAATTTGAAACTTTCCTAAATCAAAACTTTCCTAAAATAACACTTTCCTATTTCAAAACTTTTCTAATCTGAATCTTTCCTAAATTCCAAGCTTTCCTAATCTTCCAAGTCCAATATTCAAGTCAATTCTTCTCCAAAATCTTTCCAAGTCAAATCCAAGCCTTCTTTTCTAAGTCTCAAGTCTTTCTAGGTTTCCTAAAACTGAGTTTTCCAAAGTCAAGTCTTTTCAAATCTTCTAATTCAATCTCTCTTTCTTCCAATCAACTCTTCTATTTTCAATCGGACTCTTGTCCGAACTACGACTGACCTGATTCCTCCAAAAGGATACGTAGGCAACCCTCAGGGGTGCGGTCACAACTTCTTTCAAATTTCACATTCCACAACATTTTTCAAATCTCAAATTCTATAAAATTTTTCAAATTTCTATTCCTACAACTTCTTTCCAATCTCCAATCCCACAACATTTTATTTTAAGTTTTCAATTCCATAACTCTTTTCAAATCTCTTTTCAATTCCAATTTCAAATCTCTTCTAACATCGAATCAAATTCTTTTCTAATCTATTTCCAAATCAATTATCTTTTTCTTGCACTTGCATATCATGCATCATGTTAATTTCTTTTTAAAAATTCTTTTTCAAAGTGGATAAGATCGAATAATAGTTAATTAAAGACTCTCATAGGTGAATCTAGGGTAGAGTGACATGTAGGTACCAAAAGGGCGGGGTAGGGTGATGGCTTAGTGTGTCTTCCCTACACGTAACCAACCTTTGAACCTAGATCACTGATTTCAGAGACCAAATGGAGTTATTTTTCAAAAAGGGTTAAATGTTTTCTAAAGGTTGCCAAACAACCTGTTTTCCTAAAAAAACCCTCTCTTGAGGAGATATTTTAAAAGTCGTTTTCCAAAAACTATAAGTGTAGTCTTCGAATTATTCTTAGTTTTTAGGTGACCTAACTCACCTTAATCAAGTTAGGTGGCGACTCCAAATCTTTTTCAACAACCCTTTATTCAAATCTATTTTCAATTCAAACCTAGTCGCACTCATTCTTTTAGGAGGGTGAGTTCTAATGAGAGAGTACAGTATTTTTCCTGCTTGTGTAAATATTCCTCGAGTGCGAAAAATCTGGGTGCGACATATGCTATCTGGAGAGGAGGCTTGGCCACGTGCCATGAGCAGATTGGACTACCTATATTAGCCCGCTGTGCGTGTGCGTCAATCTTGTTGAAAGACGCACGCATGCATATAGGAGTTAGAAATTGAGATGTGAGTGTTTGCAGGTTACATCATTTTAAGGGAGTGTTAGCACCTCATTTTGGCCACTCGGCGATCTCCGGCCTGACCAAAAACACCTCCAAACCAACACAAGCATACTCAAGCCCAAACTGGCTTCCCAGGTCCAATCAAATCTATCAACCGCCTCGCAGGCCCGCTAGGCCCACTAGAGGTAAAATGACTAAGATGACCCTGTTGCATTAATCAGTCCAATCCTAACCGGCATGTCTTCCACAAGGCGATAAGTCCATTCTAATCCAAGTCAAATCCAATTGTCTCGTCATTCGAGAAAGTTGAACCCTCATTGACGATAATACCATTCAATCCAACACGGCACGATCACCGAGAAGGTTTATTCCTCAGATCGATAAAGCCCTTTTCACACTCATCTCCGAAAAGTACCTAAGTCCCCGAGATGGAAGAGCAGTTTACTTCTGGCGCCTGCTAGCCCGCCAATGTAGAATGTCTGCTAATTCGGCATATTCTTTGAGAAAGCACAAATCCCTCAAGAATGAAAGACTGTTTCAGTCCAGTATGACCTTCGAAAAAGTTTATCCCTCAAGATGGTAAGACCCTTTCAAGCCTGTCCACCGAGAAAGTACCAATTCCTTGGACAAAAGTCTAGACCAGATCTAAATCGGTTAACACCGATACCTGCAAGCTCGTCTCGATGAAAAATGACCATTTTACCCCCAGCGGGCCCGACACATTCCTTGAGAAAGCACAAAGTCCTCAGAATAGTAAGACCACCTTCCAGAGCCATCCCTAGACGGTCCGGCATGTCCAGTGCCATTCAGTTAACCCCGGTCCTTTTCCGGAGGTCCCCGGTCAAAATGACCACTTTGCCTCTGGGCATCCAAATGCCCTAGGAAATCACACCGGCTCTGGGCATCAAACTAGCAACACCCCAGTTAGCTCTAGTCAACCCTAGTAAACTCTGGTCAACTTTAGTTAACTCCGTAAACCCCAGTTAACTTTGGTCAGCCTAGTCAACCCTGGTTAATCTTGGTCAACCCAAGAACTTCCGGGATGAAGTAACCACCATCCAGTCACTCTCTTTAACCATACCGGCTCTGGGAATCAAACCGGCAACATTAGGGACACTTTTTAGAGTTTTTCCTTTTATTGCTAGCTAGGCCCCCCCGTCTAACACCTTCCCTTTTTGAACCAGAACCTCCTTGCTCCACTTCGAGTGAAGCATGACCTTTCTTTAGCCATATGCCAATAATAGTGGCGCATAACCCCTTAGAATCAGTTACGAATCGCCAAACTCCGTATTCAGCCTTTCTTCAAGCCAAAATTAAATGACTATGCACCATTTATAGTGGCGCACGGTCAAACCTAAGCCATGTGCCACTACAAGTGGCGTACAACCCCCTTAAAAATATACTATAAATATAGACCTCCCCCTTCATTGTTTTGGATCGACAAAATCCTCTAGAAACTCTCCCCCTCCTGACAGCTCCAGGAGCCCTCTCTCTATCTCTCAAAGTCCCACTGGTCGAGTTCGAGTCCGAACTCTTGAAGCCTTAGCTTCCAAGCTCCATCGCAAGTCTGCTGTCATGCCCAGATTTTTTGCACTCGAAGATTACACACACAAGCGGGAAAAATACTGTACTCTCTTGTTAGAACTCACCCCCCTAGAAGAATGAGTGCGACTAGGTTTGAATTGAAAATTAATTTGAATAAAGGGCGTTTGGAAAACAATTTGGAGTCGCCACCTAACTTGATTAAGATGAGTTAGCTCACCTAAAAAACTAAGCACAATCCGAAGACTACACTTAGGGTTTTTGAAAACGCTTCCTCAAGATAGGATTTTTAGGAAAATACGTTATTTAGCAACCTTTGGAAAATATTTAAGCCCTTTTTTGAAAATAACTCTATTTTGGTCTTTAAAAAATAATGATCCTAGGTTCGGAGGTTGGTTACGTGTAGGGAAGACGCACTAAGCCATCACCCTACCCTGCCCTTGCGGTACCTACATGTCTATTCACCCTAGTTTCACCTATGAGAGTCTTCAACTAACAAATGTCCAATCTTATCCACTTTAGAAAAAGAATGTTTAAAAGAATGATGCATGAGATGCAAGTGCAAGAAAAGAGAGTTGGAAAATAGATTTGAAAGGAAATTGATTTGATTTAAAAAAAGATTTGAAAAGATAGATTTGAAATTGGAAATTTTTAGAAATTAGAAATAGAGATTTGAAATTGAAAGTTTGAAAAAGGTTGTGACTGCACCCAGGAGGGTTGCTTACGTATCCTTTTTGAGGAATTAGGTCAGTCGTAGTTTGGACAAGAGTCCGATACAAAATAGATTTGAAAAAGGATTTGATTTGAACAGAGAATAGAAGATTGGAATTTGGAATTTGGAATTGAAAGGTTTAGACTTTGATTTGGAAAGATAGAACTTGGAAGAAAGATTTGGACTTATTTTTGAAAGATTGAGATTTAGGAAACCGAGACTTAGGAAAGATAAGATTTAGAAAGGACTTGAGATTAAGAAAGACTTGACTTGAATGTTAGACTTAGAAGATTAAGGAAGGATTGGATTTAGGAAAGATTTGAATTGGGAAAGTTACAAAATAGGAAAGTTTCGTTTTAGGCAAGTTTTGGTTTAGGAAAGTTTTGAGTTTCGGAAAGTCTTGATTTAGGAAAGTTTTGATTTAGGAAAGGTTTCATTTTAAGAAAGTTTTGAATTTGGAAAGTTTTGAATTTGGAATGTTTTGAAATAGGGAAGTTTTGAAAGTAACAAAGTTTTGAGTTTAGAAAGTTTTAGATTTAGAAAGATTTGAAGTTTAAGAAAGTTTAGAATTTTGGAAAGATTCAAAGTTTGAGTTTTAGAAATTCTTAAGATTAGGAAATATTTGAGTTTAAGAAAGATTTGAAAAACCTAGATTTGGAAAAGGTATAGAATTCAGGAAAGGTTGGAATTTAGGAAGATTAAGAAGTTTAAAGTTTAAGGGAAGATTTAAACATTCAAGTTTTGGAAATGTAAGACCTAGGAAAGTATGAGATTAGGAAAGAGTGGATTTAGGGAAGATTTCGAGTTGGAAGGATTGAGATTCATATTTCCTAAAACAAGGGATGGGACTTTGTTTCTAAAAGAGGTATTTTGATTTTGTTTCCAAAAATGAAGGATAGGATCTAGTTTCCTAAATGGGAGATTGGATTTGGTTTCCTAAAGGGGAGATTGGATTTGGTTTAAATTTGCAAGGATGATGTTTAGAAACCCTATATTTGGAAGACTATAGTTTTGACATAGAAAATGGGTTTTGGAAACTTATGGTTTAGATGTGAAAAAAGAAATTTTAGAAACCTAGGTTTTAAGGCAAGATTGAAAATCATGATTTTGATAAAGGAAATAAGGGTTTCCTAATCGTGGGTTCTAGGGCTTGACTTGGGCTCTAAGAAAAGAAATTTTGAAAAGAAAGATTTTTGGAAAGAGAGATTTTGGAAAGAGATCTTAAAAAGGAGCTTTTAGAAAATGTGTTGAAAAGAGAGTTTTTTGGAAAGGAGATTGGAGAGGGAGAGATTTAGAAACGCTCCCTAGGTCTGCCTAGGAAGGAGACCTAGGGAGCGTTTTTAGAAAGTATGTTACAAAAGATATTTTTTGAGGGAGAGATTTGAGAAGAGAGTTTTTAGAAAGTATATAAAATATCTCACTTTCCTAAAGCGATTATAACCATAAGAGGTTTAGAACCACTCTAAGATAGTGGTTTTGAAAACAACAAGTATTTTGAAAATATGGACCATACTGGTCACTTTAAATGTATCACTTTTGTAAAGCAACCTTAACCATGAAAAGGCTAGAATCACCCTAGGATTGTGATTTTTAAAAACAAGTTTTGAAGAAGAAGGTTTTGATGCAAGTTTTAAAATGATGTTAATGCAAGTTTTGAAAACGTGTTTGAAAATGAATTTTAGAAGAATACAAGATCATGATATGCAAAATGCAAGTTGGGGTCGTGAACATACAAGGTTAAAGGCTTCACCACATAATTAAAGGGGCCGAACCCATGTGGTCTTCAGTTAGACTAAAAGAAAGCACCCGACACGGTGACCCTCCAATAGCCTAATCTTTCACATGGACCGGGAAGTCCCTTGTTCCAAGCATGCAAGAAAAGGGGGGAAGAAGATGGGGGATTAAAATAGAAAAAAACGTGGGTTAGGAGAGAGAAGAGAGGGGGAAGATGCGTAAACTTAAAGAGAAAGCCTACCTTGTGTCTTGTTTATTTTGCCTCGCTTTGCGCGCTTTGCTTTTCTTGCTTTGCTTCGGTCTTCACTTCAGTCTTCGCCTTGATCTTCGAGAGCTTGTCTTGAGCTTCGAGAGTTTCAAGTTGCAGCACTTCAAGTCTTCAATGGAGGCTTTGGAGGCTAGTGTATAAGTGTTTGAGAGTGTGTATGAGTGTATAGGAGGCTAGGGTATATGTATGGAGGCTAGGGTTTGGTAAACCTAGAGGAAGACTAGAGTTTAGAGAGGCTACAAGCTCTGCATATCGAATGATAGGGTTTTCAGACTGAGTTTGCAGATCTCTTTCACTCTGAAGGAGGCTCTGTATTTATAGAGAGAAGAATGACCTGGCACCTGTTGTAGTGGCGCCAGACCAAAAATCCTTCTGGCGCCACTACTAGTGGCGCCAGCCACTTAGGAAAGTTTTAAGGTCGGCAAGCAACGTATCTTTAGAAGATTTGGGCTCCTGTACTAGTGACTACCATGTAATTTTTAGCTTGACTTCACTAGGAGTGACTCCAGAAGGCCTGGGAAGGATTTAAGGGACCAGGAATGGCCCAAAAAGCCAGAAAGGGATAGGAACCCTTAGAATAGGGTCCTAAGGGTAATGGACTTGAAAAAGGATGACAAGATTTGTCGGAAGGGTTGACTGGGGAATTAGGGGCAAAACGGTCAATCGGGCCAAAAAGTTGCCAGGATGGACTAAGAATATTTCGGAAGAGGACTCAAGATTTGGAAACATTATTTAGAATGTCCTAGGAGGTTACCGGTTTGATACCTAGAGCCGGTGTGGTTAGAAAAAGGCGACTGGCCCACTAGGGGCAAAATGGTCATTTTGCACCGGGTTTGCCAGAGCTGACTCGGAATGATCCAAAAAGATAATAAAAGGTTGGGAATACTATAAAAATCATTCTCGGGAGATTACCGATTTGATACTCAGAGCCGGTGTGGTTCCTTGAGCGTTCGGATACCTAAGGGCAAAATGGTCATCTTGACCGAAAAGTCTCAGAATTAACCCAAAACTGACTAAAAGGCACCTAATCATGTCGGATTGCCTTTAAGACAATCTTGGATAAGGTGGACTTACCGTTCTAAGGACTTAGGTACTTTCTCGAGAAACGTGCCGAAAATGGCTCTAGGGACAATTTAGTCATTTTTTACCGAAGTGGGCTAGCAGGCACTGGTGTTAACCTGGGTTTTGAGTGCTTTTGCCACTCTGACGGCGGTCCTGTGATACAGGGATTTGTTGGTAATTCCCTATATCATCCTGTTTACGAGTACTTTCGCTACTCTGACGGTTTGCGATCATTCCCGTGATTGCCTGATCTCGGGAAGCTGCTAAATGGACTTAGCGCCTGAGGAATCAACTTTCTCAAAAAGCGTGCTGAAATAGACATTACTGCATTGGCGAGCTAGCAGGCACCAAAGGTGGACCGTTCTATCATCTAGGGGACTTGGGGTCTCGTCCCAGTCGACAGGTTTGAAGGAACTTATCGTTTCGAAGATTTCATTTGGAAACATAGCAGATTGGATGGTCTTACCACCTTAAGGAGTTAACTTTCTCGAAAGGTGTGCCGAATTTAATTGGAATTAGAATTAGAAAGGGGATTTATCATCCTCGGAAAGATGTGCCTGTTGGAATTGGACCAAACATTACTCTTAAGGGCATTTTGGTCATTTTACCTTTTTTTGGGCCCGGCGGGCCAGCGAAGCGGTTTGATTGATGGGAATAGACTTGGAAAGTTGATTTAGATTGGAATACGTCCATATTGACTTGAAAACAAGTTTGGATGGACTGGAAACTGTTGAACAGGCAAAAATGAGGTGTTTACAGCTGCCCCTCTTTTTCTATCTTTGCGTATTGAAGACAGAAAATGATAGAGTAAGAGTCCCATGTTGACCGTGAGGCGGTCGGAGGGACGGACTTTGGAAATTTTGGAAGACGGGACTGTAGAAACGAATATTAGGCCGAAAAGGCCTTTGAAATTGGGTTTTGGCGGGAAAAAGGGCAAAGTTGCCTAGAAAAAGGCCTTGGCGCCACAGCTAGTGGCCCTAGGCCTGGGATCAAAACCAAAAATATTTCTGGTTCGAGCACTTGCGGGATTTGAAGAGTTTGTGAAAAATCGAGAGGCATTGTAAAGAAGCTGACCTAAACATTGAAGGAGCATCTTTTAGGGACCACAGGGGTTTGCCAGAAGTAGACGCCGTCGCCGGAAAAGTCACCAGAAGAGAAGATTTCGCCGGAGAACTCCAAGAGCTGAGTTTTCAATTTTCTGTTAATTTCGACATGTAGAATTCCGTTTGAGTTGTGCGAACAGTGAAAATTGATGTTTTGAACACTTCGGTGAAGTTTTTTTTTTTTTTGCATTTTAGTGCTTGTTTGATTGAATTTGAGTGATTTTGCATGATTATGTGAAGAGAGTTTTTGTAAGAATTTGGGGTTTGTTCCTATAGGCTTGGGTGTTGAGTTTTTTGGCTAGATTTTTATACTGTGTGCCTTACAAAAATGTGTTTAATAACCATATGAAGGTTCATGATTTTTTGAAAACTTTTGAATTTTTTATTTTTTGAAAAATAGAGAAAAGATTAAGAAAAATCGAGAAAATTGAGAAAGTGATGAAATTAAGGGAGTTTGAAATTTAGAAAAATGTTGGAATATTTTAGAGAACATTTGAAATGATTTTGAAAAATTTTTGGATATCTTTGAACACCATTGATTTATTGAAAAATGAAACGAGTCTTTTGGGAAGTTTGAAAATTTGAAAAGTGTGTGCGGGTGTTGGTGCTTTGTGATGGTGGTATTTGTAGAGTTCATGGCTTGTGTTTTGTGTTGATGTGGTGGGTGTTGTAGGGACCACTTTTAAACGAAACTCTACCAAAATTTTAGAATTTGGAAAAGAGTTGGAAAATGTTTTGTATAAAATCTTTTTGAAGGAAAGAGACAGAAAATCTTAGAAATTTTAGAAAACTTGTTTTGAATTTGAAATTGATAAATCAAAATGTATAGAAAATTCATTTTGACTCGAAACTTGATCTTTTAAATCAAAATGTGTAGAAAATTCATTTTGACTTGGAATTTTGAAATCAAAATGTGTAGGAAATTCATTTTGACTTAGAATTGGATTCAAAATCAAAATGTGTAGGAAATTCATTTTCACTTAGAATTGGATTTTAAAAATCAAAATGTATAGGAAATTCATTTTGACTTAGAATTGAAATTTTTTTAAAGATCAAAATGTGTAGGAAATTCATTTTGACTTAGAATTGGAATTTTTAAAAATCAAAATGTGTAGAAAATTCATTTTAACTTAGAATTGGAATTTTTAAAAATTAAAATAAATTTATTTTGACTTATCACTTGAAATCTTTTTTTGTTTATTTTTTGGTTTGTTGTTATTATTTATTTATTTTATTATTTTTATCTACATGTACTGTATATTAACACCTTTTACCTTGGCTTACCTTTTCAGGATGGCAGATGCGGGTGATGATGGTTCCGAGAGAAGACGCCGCTTTGGGAAGGCAGCCCGTGCAGATTCTATTAGCAGCTCTAGTCGGTTCAGGGGTAGTCGGCGATCTACTAGACATGCGTCTTCTGGCCAGAGCGGCCGGGAAAGTAGACCACCAGCTGACCCCTTCCCTCAAGTTGAGGCAGTTTTCGAGGATAAGATGGACGCCGAGGTTTCCCACTTTTGACTTTTAGGATGGTTGATGCTATTTCAAGTTGACTACGGGTTTGGTTTGACTGGTATCCTCCAGATGAGTAAGACACTTTTTGCTGGTCCTTTGGTTGCATGACTTCTCTTCTATTGGTGCAACTTGTTTTCTGGCAGTGGTTCCCTTTTGGCCACCTGACCTGTCTTTCTTAGGAAATGTGAGCTTGCCTCTACTCCCTATGAGTATGGCTTCCTCCTAGGTCTTCGGGATGGTTCAGCTGACATTATAGGACTTAGTTTTCCTAATGGCTGCGTCGCGATTGTCTTTTCTCAACTTAGGCTCCATTGTGCAGCCTTTTCTTCTGATTTGCTCCCCCAGTTTCCTCATGTCCCGGTGAAGTTCTTGTTTCTTTCATTTTGAGTTTGTGATAGATAGGAGAGCTCACTCGGGGGATTGGCATACTCCTTAGGATTGGTTCATTTCTTACATGGTGGCCTTAGTTCTGCTCTTTCTGAGTTTCTTGGTATTTTCGCGGGTGGATGACTTGATCGATCGTCGGTTGCATGCGGTGCTCGCCAGGATTCGTGAGGGACATCATATGCTCTTATGGGAGGGACCTTCGTTAGCCTTTCTAGGCTCTAGTAAGGGGGTCGATGCTTATTGTCAGGGTTGTGCTTCATTATTTTAGCTTTGGGTGATCGGACACTTATTCACTACCCCTCTTTTGAAGTCATTTGATTGGGGAGGTCGAGGGTGGGCTATTGCTCCATTCTCTGTTTCTTGTAGGTCATGAAAATCTGAGTTTTTTGAGGTGTGTGTCGGTACTGGAGATATCTGAATGGTGGCTTTAGCTCTTTTTTATGTTCTGCCTTGTTCCCTGTTTCCTATTTGAGAGAGAGAGAGAGGAAGACGTAGAGTTAGTTTTTATACAAAAACAGTTTACTTATGCCAATTCTAAAAAGGCACAGGTAAATGCATGTTATACTTTTTATTATTATTATTATTTTTATTTATTTATTTATTTATTAATGAATGCACATGGAATTAGGTGTATGACTTATTTTGCATGTCCTACCTTTTTTATGTATATATATATATTTTTTTTTTATGAATGCATAGGCTCATATAGGAATGAAATTTAATGCATGTTATACTTTTTGGATGAATGTACATACAGGAATGGAATTGAATGCATACCATGCTTTCAATGAATATATGGATAGATACAAACTACACAGGAATTTAATGGATGTACATATTATACATGTCATGGATGCATTATACTACACGTACATAAATTATTTACAAAGAATGTCTTAGGATTACCCCAGGGCCCATACTCTTAGGACTTTGTTTCCTTTCCAGGATTCTGCCTCATTCAGCTTTGTCTCATTCTGATCGGGGTGTGATAGTATTTGCACCATTCTCCAAGGATCTTGACTTTTTGTTATGCTATCCTATCCCTACTTTTTACAGGGTTGCAGTTTGGGATTTTTCTGACCTCACATGGTTTTCTCTCTCTTAGATTTCCAAAATGCCACTGTGGCTTAAGCAACGACTCGCATGCCCTTTGCAGAGCGATAAATAGCTAGGCCCTCAATCAGAGAAGACTTCTTTTAGGATTGTAATGCAGGCTCGGTTTAGGGTTGTAAAAAAAATGAAAGGATATTTAGACTCAAAGATATTCTTTTAGTGAGTTGTTTAAACCAAAACCATCTGAGCACACTTCGAAGCATGAGATTGCCCCTGCATTCCTTTCCAGTTCTACTTTCTCATCCTACTTGTCTTGGTATTGTTCAGGCTTATTTGGACTAAACAATTCTCTTTGATTATAGAGGACTTTAATTTAGACTGCAACGTAGGCTAGGTTAAGGGGTTTATGAATGAACGGGATATGTAGGCTCAAGCTCAATGTTGTTTCTAGTAGGCTTTAAATCCGCACCATCCTTGGTTGGTCTTCCGACAGGGTTTCATCCCTTGATATTCTCCTCTAGCTTCAGTAACACGTCTGGCTCATTTAGATCAAGCAATCCGTTTTCAATCAGAGTGGACTTTAGTAAGGTTGTAATGTAGGCCACGGTTTCAGGTTTTTACAAGAAAGGATAAAGGCTTGAACCTATTGCTTCTATTAGGCTTCTTTGTTACCTAGGATCACCTTTGAATAACTATATATTCTTCAAGGAGTTCACCTTTCTTGTAGTTTGATCCTTGACCTTCTAACAGAGTTGCCCCTTCATTTTTTTTTTTTTTGACTTGCCCCACGGAGCTTTTTCTTTTTACTTGTCTGTTTCTTCTCTTTCTTTTCTCTTTCCGCGAGATGGACATTTCCACAACTTCTTTCTCTCAGATCATTTTCTTAGTATTTCAATTTAATCCATTATAGGTGGTGATCCCTAGGTTGGGGTTTTTTAGAGAGAAAAAGGTAACGGGCTCAACAGGTTTGACAAGAGTTACTTTTAACTGCATGGGAAATGAAATGAGGGTCTCTCTTCATTTTGAACAAGATTGCTTGATCCATAGAGCGTTCACATTACTTCAGCTTGTTGGTCGATGACATTCTCTGCCAGATCTTCTACTGCCTGTCTACCCCAGTGTGGGGGGATGGTTTTGGATCAGGATTGACAAAAAATCTTCTACTTTTCGCGAGGCACTACTGGGTTAAGCAAAGGGGATATTTATGTGTATGGTAGCAGAATTGAGAGCCTCTAATAATTTCAAATAGAATTGCTTAGTCCATAAAGTCTTAGTACAAAATTTAGACAATATTCCTAGGGATGATGTGTTTCTGTAAGTGAACCCCTATATGTTCCATCAAATAAACTATTCTGTGCTTACCCCAATGTGGGGGATGGTTCTTGGTTTGGGGATATCTGAAAAGAAATTATGTACAGCTCTAGTGGGCTGAACAAAGAGTAGTGTTTATTTGGGATAAATAGAACAATGACTTTTCATCATTTTGGGGACTCGGCTGCCCATTACCTTGCCAGGATATCATGCAAGTGTCGCCTTTTTAATAAAATTCGCACTTCTTTGTTAAGATTGCCTTCCTCCTATCTCTCACTCTCTCTCTCAGTCTCTCAAAGGTTTTAACCCCCTTTGAGTGGGTTGCCCATGCTATCCTATCCTTCAAGTCAAGTCATTACTGAATGGGAAAGAATCCTTAAACACAACAATCGTCCACAAGAGTATGAGACAAAGGGGATAAACTGGGAACTACCTATTTTCATTTAAAAACATAATTACATGGCATGCAGTGTTCATTTAAATAAGATATGCAAGAAATAGAAAGATAAAAAAGAAACAGACGAATTTTATGGAAATCTCCCTTTTCTTGTGGGCCTCTTGGTGAGAACCCTTAACAGGGTTTTGAAACTGTGCCGACTGCTTTGGTATTTCATTCCCTGGGTGTATCACTAAACGACGGAGGGCGAATTGACGGATCTTTTGCGGTGTTTGGCATGCATTCGGTAATTAAGAGATTCTTTTATAGCATTGCATGGGTCTGATAGGACTTTGCAAAATGGTGAAGCCTCCTTTTACATGGATGGTGCTTGTCGTGGCATGGTGTGAAGGTGACGTCTTGTTAATGGATGGTTAGTTCTTCTTGCTCCTTGATGTAGGTTCAGCCTCTTTAAACAACTAGGCTCATCCTTCTATGAGTTTGAATTTGGTGGGGTACTAGAGGGATTCCATGAATTCAGTTGTGCTCTCTGACCTACCAAAAGAAAAAGAAAAATAGAATGCAGTCAGCATGTGGAGTTAGAGGTTCTATGCGATGCATGTCCTATGGAGGTCCCTTCTTTAAGGGAATCTAGGCATGATGACAAGTCCATTTCAGAGGTGGGGTTTTGCCCCTATTATGCAATACAATACCTCTTTGACGTGGGCCGGTTGATGGTTTCCTTATTTGGGCAATCTCGCCTCCATGGACTGAGAGAGATTTGGGCCTCTCTCAAGATATGGTTCTATGCATGCCATGAATCCTTAGAGTTTAAGAACCCGTAGGAGTTTTAGTAGGTTCAATTAACATGAGATTGGATTGCTCCTTTCTCTTTACGGTTGATTAGATGCATGAGAATGAAATGACTCGAGTTTTTTGGAACTCTTGTCTTGCAATGGATATGGGTGCATGAGAATAAAAGAAGTGAACGTGTAAGCAATATGATGATAATAAGTGAGTGATTTAAAAAAACCCCCTGCTTGTCTTACCTTTGCCTTCGATTCTCTTGGTATTTGGAGATGAGAAGGGGGAGGACAGAAGACAAGAAACAAAAGAGAAGTTAGTGCCTTGATTTGAAGATTTTTATGCAATGCATGTCCTAGGGATGCCCCTACTTAAGAGGGAGAGTAAATATAATGTATTAGCTCACTTTCGGAGATAGGGGATTTGCCCCTGTATGTAGATACCTTAACGTTTTCATTCGTTCATCCATTCATTCATTCGCGAAGAATAAAGAAGTACATTTAACTTTGGGTTTAAGATACAAAAGAATTGAAATTCATTTCAATAGGGGGAAGGGGAACATTTTCCTTTGGACTTCCACCTATCTACCTTTACATTAGAAATCCTAAACTACTCTTGAGTCTTCAGATTTGCCTTCTTTGGATTCGATGTCGAGGAGGTCGTTCAGAGACCTTGTTGACTGATTGCCCCTTATCTTCTTGGCAACCCTATCTCCGTGAGTGTATGTGCATGTCATGAGTCCTTAGAGTTACATGAGAACCCTTAGGGTTTGGGTAGTTTTAATGCAAGGGAGAGTGAACTAGGTGTCACTCTCTTAGGGTTGATCATATACACGAGAATGCAGTGACTTGAGTTGCTTGGAACTCTCATCTTGACATGGAATATGGAATGCATGAAAATGGATGCATAGAGTATAAGGAAATAGAATACAGTTGAAGTAAATATGCATGTATCAGTAGTTAGACAGGCATTATAATAGTAAGAATACAGTCATTATAACAACAGGATTAAACAAGTATAAATAAAAGTAAGAGCAGTCGCCGTTTCTTCCATGGTTTTGAAAACGATGTGCGTGTCTTAAATCCAGCAGAGGTTTGGCTATGCAAGTTTTTTATATGAGCATGAGGTTGAGGGTAGTCTAATGTGTCCTAAAAAGGCTCGGTCCCCAGATCTTCAAACCTAGGCCCACTCCCCAAGGTGGTACCATGATCAGTTGGTGATCTAAGTGGGGGAACCATCAAGAGGCCGTAAGCAAAGAAACTGACACAGCATCTTGCCCACAACCAATATATCGTTTCCCCTTTCTAATTAGAATGGTCATATCAGGGTAAAAATGCAAGTATGCAGAATACAAGTGCACATGTAGTGTGTGTGTGATATTTGAAAGCGGAGGAAAGAGCCCAACAACTCCCATTCATCCTGTTCATCACATTCATACATGGCAGTTAATAAAATTTAAACAAAAAGCGCACCTACAAAACAAAGATGCAATAGTTAGTATATGGATGGCAAACTTAATACAAGATAATATGAATAAATGCATGTTTTTTGAAAATAATTTTGAAAATTTAAAGTGAATAGGATTGAACAGATAAATTGAAGACTCTACATGAGTGAAGGGTAAAGAGACATGACTACGGCCTAACCCTCTAAGTGTCCCCAGTGGAGTCGCCAACTATCGCGCCCAAATTTTTTGCACTCGAGGAATACATACACAAGCAGAAAAAATACTGTACTCTCTCGTTAGAACTCACAACCTAGAAGAATGAGTTCGACTAGGTTTGAATTGAAAATTAATTTGAATAAAGGACTTTTGAAAAACAATTTGGAGCCGCCACCTAAGATTAAGGTAAGTTAGGTCACCTAAAAAACTAAGCACAATCCGAACACTACACTTCGGGTTTTTGAAAAGAACTTCGAAAACACTTCCTCAAGAGAGGGTTTTTGGGAAAACGGGTTATTTAGCAACCTTTGAAAAATATTTGAGCTCTTTTTTTCTAAAATAACTCCATTTTGGTATCTCGAAAATAGTGATCTTAGGTTTGGAGGTTGGTTACGTGTAGGGAAGACGCATTAAGCCATCAACCTACCCCGCTCTTGTAGTACTTACATGTCTATTCACCCTAGATTCACCTATGAGAATCTTTAACTAACAAATGTCTAATCCTATCCACTTTAGAAAAAGAATGTTTAAAAGAATGATGCATGAGATGCAAGTGCAAGAAAAGAGAGGTGGAAAATAGATTTGGAAGTAGATTCGAAAAGAAATTGATTTGATTTAAAAAAAGATTTGAAAAGATAGATTTGAAATTGGAAAGTTTTACAAATTGGTAATAGAGATTTAGAATTGGAAGTTTGAAAAAGGTTGTGACCGCACCCAGGAGGGTTGCCTACATATCCTTTTTGAGGAATCAGGTTAGTCATAGTTCGGACAAGAGTCCGATACAAAATAGATTTGAAAAAGGATTTGATTTGAACAGAGAATAAAATATTGGAATTTGGAATTTCGAATTGAAAGGTTTAGACTTTGATTTGGAAAGATAGAACTTGGAAGAAAGATTTGGACTTGTTTTTTAAAGATTGAGATTTAGGAAGCCTAGACTTAGGAAATATAAGATTTAGAAAGGACTTGAGATTAAGAAAGACTTGACTTGAATGTTGGGTTTGGAAGATTAAGGAAGGATTGGATTTAAGAAAGATTCAAATTGGGAAAGTTTCGTTTTAGAAAAGTTTCATTTTAGGCAAGTTTTGGTTAAGGAAAGTTTTGGGTTTATGAAAGTTTTGATTTAGGAAAGGTTTCATTTTAAGAATGTTTTAAATATGGAAAGTTTTGAATTTGGAATGTTTTGAAATAGGGAAGTTTTGAAAGTAACAAAGTTTTGAGTTTAGAAAGTTTTAGATTTAGAAAAATTTGAAGTTTAAGAAAGTTTAGAATTTTGGAAAGATTCAAAGTTTGAGTTTTAGAAATTCTTGAGATTGGAAAATATTTGAGTTTAAGAAAGATTTGAAAAACTTAGATTTGGAAAAGGTATAGAATTCAAGAAAGGTTGGAATTTAGGAAGATTAAGAAGTTTAAAGTTTAAGGGAAGATTTAAACATTCAAGTTTTAGAAATATAAGATTTAGGAAAGTATGAGATTAGGAAAGAGTGAATTTAGGGAAGATTTGGAGTTGGAAGGATTGAGATTCATATTTCCTAAAACAATGGATTGGATTTTATTTCTAAAAGAGGTGTTTTGATTTTGTTTCCAAAAACGAAGGATAGGATCTAGTTTCCTAAAGGGGAGATTGGATTTGGTTTGGATTTGGAAGAATGATGTTTAGAAACCCTAGATTTGGAAGACTATAATTTTGACGTAGAAAAGGAGTTTTGAAAACTTATGGTTTAGATGGAAAAAATCAAGATTTTGGAAACCTAGGTTTTAAGGAAAGATTGAAAATCATGTTTTTGAGAAAGAAAATTAGGGTTTCCTAATCATGGGTTCTAGGGCTTGACTTAGGCTCTAAGAAAAGAAATTTTGGAAAGAATGTTTTTTGGAAAGAAACATTTTGGAAGGAGATCTTAAAAAGGAGTTTTTAGAAAATGTATTGAAATTAGAGTTTTTTGGAAATGAGATTGGAGAGAACTTTTCTAAGAAGGAGACCTAGGGAGTATTTTTGAAAACTATGTTAGAAAAGAGATTTTTAGAGGGAGAGATTTGAAAAAAGAGTTTTTAGAAAGTATATAAAATATCTCACTTTTCTAAAGCGATTCTAACCATAAGAGGGTTACAACCATTCTAAGATAGTGGTTTTGAAAATAACAAGTATTTTGAAAATATGGACCATATTGGTCATTTTAAATGTAACATTTTCCTAAAGTAATCCTAACCATGAAAAGGCTAGAATCATCCTAGGATTATGATTTTTAAAAAAAAGTTTTGAAAAAGAGGGTTTTGATGCAAGTTTTAAAACGATGTTAATGCAAGTTTTGAAAATGAGTTTGGAAACGAATTTTAGAGGAATGCAAGACCATGATATGCACAATGTAAGTTGGGGTCATGAACATACAAGGTTAAAGGCTTCACCACATAATCAAGGGGGCTGAACCCACGTGGTCTCCGATTAGACTAAAAGAAAGCCCCCGACACGGTGACCCTCAAATAGCCTAATCCTACATATGGACCGGGAAGTCCCTTGTTTCAAGCATGTAAGAAAGGGGGAGTAGAAGATGGGGGATTAAATAGAAGAAAACCCAAGTGGGTTAGGAGAGAGAAAAGAGGGGGAAGATGCGTAAACTTAAAGAGAAAGCCAACCTTGTGTCCTGTTTATTTTGCTTTGCTTTGTGTGCTTTGCTTTTCTTGCTTTGCTTCGGTCTTCACTCTAGTCTTTGCCTTGGTCTTTGGGAGCTTGTCTTTATCTTCGAGAGCTTCGAGTTGCAGCACTTCAAGTCTTCAATGGAGGCTTTGGAGGCTAGTGTATAAGTGTATAGGAGGCTAGGGTTTGTGTATGGAGGCTAGAGTTTGGAAAACCTAAAGGAAGACTAGGGTTTAGAGAGGCTACAAGCTTTGTATATCGAATGATCGGGTTTTCAGACTGAGTTTGCAGACCACTTTCACGCTAGAGGAGACTTTGTATTTATAGAGAGAAGAATGGCCTGGCACCTGTTGCAGTGGCGCTAGGCCAAAAATCCTTCTGGCACCACTAGGAGTGGCACCAGCCACTTAGGAAAGTTTTAAGGTCGGCAAGCAACGTAGTTTTAGAAGATTTAGGCGCCTATACTAGTGACTACCATGCAATTTTTAGCTTGACTTCACTAGGAGTTGCTCCAGAAGGTCCAGGAAGGATTTAAGGGACTAGGAATGGCCTGAAAAGCTGGAAAGGGACAGGAACCCTTAGAATAGGGTCCCAGGGGTAATGGACTTAAAAAAGGATTACAAGATTTGTCGGAAGGGTTGACCGGGCTATTAGGGGCAAAACAGTCAATCAGGCCAGAAAGCTGTTGGGATGGACTCGAAATTTCCTGAAAGAAGACTTGAGAATTGGAAACATTATTTAGAATGTCCCAGGAGGTTACTGGTTTGATACCCAGAGTCAGTGTGGTTAGAAAAGGCGACCGGCCCACTAGGGGCAAAACGGTTATTTTGCACCAAGTTTGCCGGAGTTAACTCGGAGTGATCCAGAAAGATATTGAAAGGTCGGGAATACTATAAAAATCATTTTCGAGAGGTTACCAGTTTGATACCTAGAGCCGGTGTGGTTCCCGGGGCGTTCGGATGCCTAGGGACAAAATGGTCATCTTGATCGAAAAGTCTCGGAATTGGCCTGAAACTGACTAGAAGGCACCTAATCATGCCGGATCGCCTTTTAGATAATCTTGGAAAGGGTGGACTTACCATTCTGAGGACTTAGGTACTTTCTCTAGAAACGTGCCGGAAATGGCCCTAGGGGTAGTTTGGTCATTTTTCACCAAAGTGGGCTAGTAGGCACTGGTGTTGACCTGGGTTTTGAGTACTTCCGCCACTCTGATGGTGGTCTCGTGATACAGGGGTTTGTTGGCAATTTCCTATATCAACCTGTTTACGAGTACTTCTGCTACTCTAACGGTTGCGATATTTGCGAGTACTTCCGCTACTCTAACTGTTTGCGATCATTCCTGAGACTGCCTGATCTCGGGAAGCTGCTAAATGGACTTAGCGCCTTAGGAATCAATTTTCTCAAAAGGCGTGCCAAAATGAACATTTTTGCATTGGCAGGCTAGCAGGCACCAAAGGTGGACCGTTTTACCATTTAGGAGACTTGGGGTCTCGTCCCGGTTGACGGGTTTGAAAGGACTTACCATTTCGAAGATTTCACTCGAAAACATGTCGGATTGGCTGGTCTTACCACCTTGAGGAATTAACTTTCTCGAAAGGTGTGCCAAATTTAATTGGGATTAGAATTGAAATTGGAATTGGAAATGGAATTGGAAAGGGGACTTACCGTCCTTGAAAAGACGTGCCTATTGGAATTGGACCGAACATTACTCCCAAGGGCATTTTGGTCATTTTGCTTCTATTTAGGCCTGGCGGGCCTGCGAAGCGGTTTGATTGACGGGATTAGACTTGAAAAGTTAATTTAGATTGGAATACGTCCATATTGACTTGAGTACAAGTTTGGATGGACTGGAGATTGCTGAATGTACAAAAATGGGTTGCTTACATCCGCCTCGCTGCCCAGAAGTTTCCAAAGCCTTCCTAAGTCAAAGGTCTGAGCCTCCACCAAAGAAAGAAGGAATGAGACCTGGTAAGCCTCATTTTACCTTTCCTTACTCCCCCATTTTCTCTTCTCCCTCCGAACCCACTTGGGTTCTTCTCTTTTATAATCCCCTATCTCTAAACCCCCCTTTGTTGCGTGCTTGAAAACAAGATGATGTTAAGTCCATGCCGAGAGTGAACAATAGGAGATTACCAATCGGGCTTTCTTCTTGGCCCTCACTTGCTTTACAGCATGGCCTTAGGGCCCTCTTGCAATGTGGTGATACCTAAACCTTTTATGTTTCATACCATTGCTATCATCAAATTGCATTTGCATTCATGTCATTCCTCTACCCATTAAAACCATTTTCTGAAGTAGTTTTCTTAAAACTATAATTTTAGAGGATCCTAACCCTTTATGGTTAAGGTTTTTCTAGAAAAGTGTGACATTTTAAATAGCTTCCATTAGCCTACATTTGTTTCTTTTTAAAAACACAATCTTGGAATGTTCCCAGTCTTTTCATGACTAGGGTTGTTTCGAGAAAAGTGTGACATTCAAAACCACCTGAAAGGTCTACATTTTTGGCCACGTGCCTTATTTGTTTTTCAAAGCTACAAGCCTAAAGTGATTCTACCCTTCCAATGGCTAGAATGGCCTTAGACAAAGTGCGATTTGGATGTTTAAAATCCAAGTTAGGGTTTTGGGCCCTAAAACATGTTTTCAAAAGACTCGGTTTTCGAACCATTTCCAAAACTCATATTTCATAAACCCTAGAAGCCCAATCCTAGGAAAACCCCATTTTTGTCAACTCGGAAACCTTCCTTTTTTTAGCCAAAGTCCTACGATTTTCAAACCCTCAAAATTCTCAATTTCCAAATCAAGCAAAACTTCCCTTTTCCAAACCTTCCATTTCTAAACCAAAGCCTTCCATTTCAAATCCCTCAAATTGCTCCTTTTGCAAATCTTCCAAATTTAAACCTAATTCAATTCCTTTCATTTTGGAAACAATCCAAACTTACCTTTTTCAAACCAAACCAAATCTCAGTCTTCCTGAAAAGGAATCATTTTCAAAATTCCAAACTTTTCAAATGACCTCAAATCTTTTCAAATCAAATCAAAACTTCCTAAAAATGAAACATTTCAAAAATCCAATATTCTTGAAAAGGAAACATTTCAAAATCAAATTAAATTTTCCTGAAAAGGAAACATTTTCTAAGTCCAATAATTTCCTGAAAAGGAAATATTTTCGAACTCAAACTTTCCTGAAAAGGTAACTTTCTACAAATAGGAACTCATTTCAAAATTGCAATTCTTTCAGGCTATTATCCGAATTACGATTGACCTGATCCTCTTTAAGGAGGTACGTAGGCAACCCTTTAGCAGCAAAATCAAACCTCGACAGGAGACTTTGTCACCAAAAAGACATCTCTAGCCTAGTAAGAAGGTAGAAGCAAAGTTCACTCCTAACAATGAAGACTCGAAGTCATTCTGGCAGAGACAAACAGGGAAGTTTTCCCAGCACCCATCAACTCAAGCTTGATAAAGTACTACTCTGTGTAATTAGAAACTCTAATAGAGCAATGATGAAAATGATCAAAATGAAGAGAGGCCCTCAATTCCTCTACTATACAGTTAAACAGAATCTTTGCAAAACCCCCTTTGAGCCGGTCACATTTCCATCATATAACCAGCCTGGTGATCATAACCCACAAAGGGTCGAAAGCCAAAGCATATGGGCAAAAAAAAAAAAAAGGGGGGGGGGGGAGGGGAAGAGCTCTATCAATGTCGTTTTCCTCTAGGCAAGTGGCAGAAAACAAATAGGGAAAGTCTGGCAATTTTTTACCAGATAAGTGGGAGAAAAGCAATAAGGAAAATTTAGCAATGCCAAGGTCAAAGTCATCAAATAAATGACCTTAGTATTAGTCATAAAAGCAAAGGGTAGCAAAAAGGATGAAAATATTAACAGTGATCATGGGAATCAAAGCTGAGTAGAATGATAGGTTTGAGCCTTCCATCTTATTCTTTCAAAAAATTGACACCTAGCTCACGTTACAGCAAATAAAAAAAAAAAAAAGACCTTTTGGATTGGTTATTGTTGTTATTGCTTTTCAAAGTAAGATGGTTACATTGGAATGTGCTCTATTTAGCAGAAGGAGTTCTAAGAAGACAACTTGTATCCCAACTTTGTGAGTGTTTCATTGTACCCTTGTTAAAAGCAATATCAACAATGTTCAACAAAAGTAATAACTTTAGTCAACAATAGGCAAGGAGTCATCTTCATCGGCATCAATGAGAGAAACCATAAAAAAAGGCATGGCCTTAGAACATAGTGAAAACCCTCTGGGGCGCTATGGGTAAAAGAGTAGGGTCATGGCAAGATACAAAACTATTGATGTAATGAAAACCTAAAAACGGGCGCTGATGTGCAACAATGGTAGAGCTGGCATCTGTGAAAACCTGCAAGGGCATAGGGGCAAAAATTGCTTAAATAAGAGAAAAATAAAAAAATAAAAAAGAGAAAAGAAAATGGATCAATTCTCCTGATTAGCAATCCAAGGCGGCCTTAATGAAGTAGCAAAGTCTCACGCCTCAACAAAAGGGTCAAGGGGTACCAACCTGTGGAGAACCTGCATTGGTAATAGATTTCTAAACTTAGCATGGAAAAATGATAAGTATGGTCCACCCTTGACCTCCCTAATCAACCTTTGAGTCCCTAGAGGAGTATCATTCTGCTAGATGGATGTTCGTTCAAGAAGATATCAACCTTGGATTTCCCAAGAGGAGTATCATTCTGCCGGACGGAGTGTCGGTTCAAAAAGTATTATGTTCAAGTCATCAACCTTGGACCTCCCCAGAGGAGTATCATTCTACCAGACAAAGTTCCGGTTCGAGGAACTCAGGAACACAATCCTGGATGGATAGTAGGAATTGAGAACTATATGAAAAGGTAAGATCCATCAACCATTAGCTGCTTCAACATGTGATGGCTCCTCAGCAGGCAGAAGGACAGTCATATGAGCCGTGTGCAACTGCTTCCTCCCGTAAGAAGCAAGCTAGACCCCGCCTCAGATTTTGCCCACCAAAACTAGTTTTAAAGGGCCTCCTAGCCCCATTTTAAAGCTTCAACCTCCAGTTGTCAAAATTTTAAACCTCTGGTCTCTTCAACAGGTAAAGACAGAAAAAGAGGGGCAGCTGTTAGCACCCCATTTTGGCCACTCAACTATCTCTGACCTAACCGAAAGCACTCGCAAACCAACACAAGCATACTCAACCCCAAACTGGCTTCCCAGATCCAATCGAATCTATCAATCACCTGGCGGGCTGCTAGGCCCACTATAGGTAAAATGACAAAAATGTCCCTGTTGCATTAATCAGTCCAATCTAGACGGACACATCTTCCATAAGGCGATAAGTTTACTAAAATCCAAGTCAAATATAGTTATCCCGTAATTCGAGAAAGTTGATCCCTCATTGACGGTAAGACCATTCAATCCAACATGGCACTATCACTGAGAAGGTTTATTCGTTGGATCGGTAAAGCCCCTTTCACACTTATCTCCAGAAAGTACCTAAGTCCCCAAGATGGAAGAGCGGTTCACTTTTGACGCTTGCTAGCCCGCCAATGTAGAATATCTGCTAATTCGATGCGTTCTTTGAGAAAGCCTAAATCCCTCAAGAACGGAAGACAGTCCAAACCTGGTAAGTTCTTTGAGAAAGCACAAATCCCTCAAGAATGAAAGACTGTCCCAATCTGGCATGACCTTCGAGAAAGTTTATCCCTCCAGGCAGTAAGACCTTTTCAAGGCTATCCACCGAGAAAGTACCAATTCCTCAGACAGAAGTCCAGACCAGATCTAGACTAGTCAACACTGATGCCTGTTAGCCCTTCTCGATGAAAAATTACCATTTTGCCCCCAGCGGGCCTAGCATGTTCCTCGAGAAAGTACAAAGTCCTCGGAATGGTAAGACCACCTTCTAAAGTCATCCCTAGACGGTTTGGCATGTCTAGTGCCATCCAATCAACCCCGGTCCTTTCTTGGAGGTCCTTGGTCAAAATAACCACTTTGCCCCTGGGCATCTGAATGCCCTAGGAAAGCACACCAGCTCTGGGTATCAAACCGGCAATAACCCAGTCAATTGTGGTCAACCCCAGTCAGCTTTGGTCAGCCCGATCAACCCCAGTCAATCTTGGTCAACCCTAGAACTCCCGGGATGAAATGATCGCCATCCGGTCACTCTCTTTAACCATACCGGCTCTAGGAATCAAACTAGCAATCTCTGGGACACTTTTTATAGTTTTCCCTTCTATTTTTAGCCAGGCCCTGCTATCCGGCACCTTCTCTTTTCGAATTAGAACCTCCTTGCTCCATTTCAAGTGAAGTATTACCTTTTTTTAACCGTGCACTACTAAAACCCACCAGAATCAGTTACGAATTGCCTAGCCCCGTATCCAGCCTTTTTCAAGCCAATTAAATGACCCTACGCCACTTATAGTGGCGCACAGCTTAGGTTTGGTCGTGCACCACTACAAGTGGCGTACAACCCCCCTGAAAATGCACTATAAATACAAACCTCCCCCCTCACTAATTTGGGTTGATAAAATCCTATAGAAACTCTCCCACTAACCATTGCAGATAGCTTTCGGAGCCCTCTCTCTTTCCCTCTCAATCCCACCGGCCGAGTCCGAGTCCAAACTCTCGAAGCCCTAGCTTCCAAGCTCCACCAAAGGTTTGCCTCGCTACTTGAAAGTTCCCAAGGCCTTCCTAAGTCAAAGGTCCAAGCCTCCACCAAAGAAAGAAGAAACAAGACAAGGTAATCCTCATTTTACCTTTCCATATTCCCCCATTTTCTCTTCTCCCTCCGAACCCACTTGGGTTCTTCTCTTTTTTAATTGCCTATCTCTAAACCCCTCTTTCTTGCATGCTTGAAAACAAGAAGACGTTAAGTTCATGTCGAGAGTGAATAAGAGGAGATTACTGATCGGGACTCTCTTCTTGGCCCTCACTTGCTTCACAGCATGACCTTAGGGTCCTCTTGCAATGTGGTGATACCTAAACCTTGTATGTTTCATGCCGTTACTATTGTCAAATTGCATTGGCATTCATGTCATTCCTCTGCCCTTTAAAACCATTTTCTAAAATAGTTTTCTAAAAACCACAATTCTTGGCGAATCCTAACCCTTTATGGTTAGGGTTTTCCTAGAAACGTGTGATATTTTAAATGGCTTCCTTTATCCTACATTTGCTTTATTTTAAAAACACAATCTCAGAATGATCCTAGTATTTTCATGACTAGGGTTGTTTCGATAAAAGTGTGACATTCAAAAGGACCCGAAAGGTCTATATTTTCGGCCCCGTGCCATATTTGTTTTCCAAAGCCACAAGCCTAAAGCGATTCTAGCCTTTCAATAGCTAGAATGGCCTTAGGGAAAGTGCGATATTCATTTGGATATCTAAAATCCAAGTTAGGGTTTTGGGTCTTAAAATATGTTTTTAAAATACTCGGTTTTTGAACCATTTTTAAAACTCATATTTGTTAAACCCTAGAAGTCCAATCCTAGAGAAATCTTATTTTTGCCAACTTGGAAACCTTTCATTTTTGAGCCAAAATCCTATGATTTTCAAATCCTCAAGATTCTCAATTTCCAAATCAAGCAAAACTTTCCTTTTCCAAACCTTCCAATTCTAAACCAAAACCTTCCATTTCAAATCCCTCAAATTGCTTCTTTTTCAAATCTTCCAAATTTAAACCTAATTTAACTCATTCCATTTGGAAACAATCCAAACTTAACGCTTTCAAACCAAATCAAATCTCAATCTTCCTGAAAAGAAAACATTTCCAAAACTCCAATCTTTTCAAATGAACTCAAATCTTTTCAAATCAAAATCAAATATAATCTTTTCAAATCTCAATTTTCGTCAAAAGGAAACATTTCAAAATCAAGTCAAATCTTCCTGAAAAGGAAACATTTCAAAATCAAATCAAATCTTCCTGAAAAGTAAACATTTTCTAAGTCCAATCCTTTCCTGAAAAGGAAATATTTTTAACCTCAAACTTTCCTGAAAATGAAACTTTCTGGAAATAGAAATGGTGTGCTGTCGCGGGCACCCAAAAATAAAACCGATACCCCAAAAACAATTATGTAGTAGTGTGAGTAAGGATCGTTCCCATGGAGAATGTTTAGTCTAGTTTTATGCTGCGTGAACTTTGATGGGGGTTTTGGATATAATGAAAACAATTTTAATAATAACTAACTACAGAATAATTCAGATTAAAGTATTGAAATCAATCAAAAGAACAAACCTTGGTCTAGGTCAACATCCACCATTGGAATTTACAATTGATCATCGATACAAGTATATCAATTCACACATTGAATATTTACCGTCGGAATTATTTCCCTATCTCTCCTTAGTCATAGTTAATTAGAAACAAGCGATCTGATTAACCCTAACTATTAAACAACCCAGGAAAAGCACTCAAGGTTTAATCTATTAGCAACCTTAAGAATTAGATAAATCAATGAAACTAAACAACACAAGCACACGTAGTTGCATTTAATTTAGTCTAATGTTCTTCCTAAGATATAATAACTCCCAACGCAACAATCATCAAATCTTAGTTGCTTTACAAATCAGAGGGATCAAACAATTATAGATTTGATATCTAACTCAGCAGTAGATTACAATGATTAATAAACTAGTAGGCCTCCTAGCGATTAAACAAGACAATCATGAAAATATACACAGAAGAACATTTGATACTCGAAGCATAAATCGAATAATGAAAAAAAATTAGATCTCACAATTTATTATTAATTTTGAGGTTTCTGTCTCATTTGACCAAGATTTAGAATTTAGCCACGCAGGGTCATGAAAACAACTTACAGAATAAACTAGAATAATATGAAAAACATCAACCATCCTAAAAACAGAACAGTCCTAGCTTTTATAGGCTTCTGAAAATTTGCAACTGCACAAGATTGTTGGAACTCCATTGACTTCATTTGAACGCATCGGACTACCGTTCGAACGGTACGTCGAACGTACTTTGAACGGTTAAAATTACTCTCAGTATATTTTGAACGCTCTTCGAATCTAAACTTGACGAGGATCCGTTTGACGTAGCATTCAAACATGTCTACTACCCTTCGAACGCCTCTTGGACCGTTCGAACGCTTCTTCGAATGTTACTTCTAATCTTGCGTGAATTTGCCACTTTTAAGCTAGGATCTTCTTCCTAGGCATTCAATAGCACCCTAAGTCAAAATATAAGAATAGTAAGTATCTTTAGGTACCAAATAAGTATAAAAGATTAAACATTAAGGGAGAAAAATATGACATTTGCATTCTCATCAAGGAACTCATTTCAAAATTTCAATTCTTTTGGACTCTTATCCGATGACCTGATCCTCTTTAAGGGGGTACGTAGGCAACCCTTCACGGGGTGTGGTCACAGTCCATTTCAAATTCCCAATTCTATTTTTCAAACTCAACTTCTTCTTTCAAACTCTTCTTCAAATTCTATTTTCAACAGTGGATAGCATTAAACATAGGTAACCGGTGAGTTGTAATTAGGTGAGAAAAAGTAATTAGCCATATAGGTACCGCAAGGGCAGGGTAGATGATATTCTTAGGACATCTTCCCTACACGTAACCAACTCCTGGACTTAAGAATTTCTATTTCAAAGACCACAACTGGAATCAATTTTTAAAAGGGCTTTCCAATGTTTTTAGGGTTATCGAACAACCCTACCCTCTAAAGCCCTCTCATAAGGACATTTTTCAAAAACCCTTTCCAACATCCAAGATTAACCCTCGGGTTTGACTTGGTGTAGATGACCTAGCTCATGTTTAAATATGTTAGGTGGCAACTCCAAAAACCTTTACAAAAACCCCTAATTAATCCTATTTCAAAATTTCAAACCCTGTTGCATTCATCCTTCTAGGAGATCGAGTTCTAAAAATAGAGCACCGTGCATGTTCCCGAGCCAAGAGGGCTTGGTTCGGTCCAAAAAATGGGCACAACAGCTTGGCGACTCCACTGGAGACAATTAGAGGGTTAGGTCTATGTCATGTCTAATCACCCTTCACTCACCTCAAGTTCGCCGGTTACCTTGTTTAATTATATCCACTTTCTAACATTTTCAAAATTCTTCAAAATGATTTTTGTTCTGCAAAAAGTCAAACATTGCATTCATTACAAGCTCTTGCATTGTTCATAACATCATATTTTATTTTACATTTGAGTTCCTCGAAAAGTACTAACTTTATGCATTTGTTTTTTAGGTGGACCCTTGTTAACATTTCAATTTATGTTCATAAATTGCCATGTATGCTATGTACAACGGGATGTATGGGAGTTACTGGGCTCTTTCCTCCAATTTCCAAAATCGCACACACTTGCATATGCATTTTTGTGAAAAATTGACCCTGGTTTTTACCTTATAGTTAGAAGGGGGAACAATACATTGACTATTGGTGGTAGGAAAATGTGTCACCTAACCAACGGTCATTAGATAGTTCCCCTGCTTGGATCACCAACCTATAATGGTACCACCCTGGGAAGTGGGCCTAGGTTTGAAGATATGGGAGCCAAGCTTTTTAGGTAGCATTAGTAGCCCTCAAGCTCATGTTCATATAGCACCCATGCATAGCCGAACCTCTGCCTGATTTAAGGCACGTGTTTTTAAAAAACCAAGGAGGAAAGATCAACAACTTTTCAATTTCCCCATTCCTGTTGTTACTATACTTACATACATAAATGCCTTGTTATCAATATCTTGTCATTCATGCTATTATACTGCCCATGCATATGTAATCATCCTAAGGTAAGAGTTCCAAAATAACTCAAGTCACTTGTACTCCATGAATATGATCAACCTCCAAGAGAAGGGCCCACAAGCCAATCTTAAATCATTAGCTTACCTAATTCCTAAGGGTTCCAAACCCTAAGGGTCAGGATTTGCATCCAAGAATCATTTCATAAGAGGGGCCCCAATCCCTTTCACTCATAGAGATAAGGCTGCATAAGACAAGGGGCAATATGGAGACAAGGTCATTTAACGACCTCCCAATATCAACATGGTGAAATCGAAGACTCATAGAGTAGTTTAGGTAGATAGGTGGAAAGTCCCATAAAAAATGTTCCCTTCCCCCGATCTATGTAATTTTAGCTTCCTATCTCAAAAGAAATAAAATTGCTTTTTCTATTTCTCTTGAATGAATGGTTGTGTAGAATGAATGAAACATGCACAGGTATGATATTTGTATATAGAGGCAACCCCCAATCTCCAAAAGTGAGTAAACATAACATGCTTAGTCTCCCTCTCAAAATAGGGGCACCCATAGGGCATGCATTACGTACAAACTTTCAAACCAAGACACTAACTTCTCATTTGTTTTGTGTTATCTGTCCTCCCCTTCATCTCTCAAGTACTAAGAAAACTAAAGAAGAAGCAAGGACATAAAAGGGGATTTCCTAAACTGCTTATCTATTATCATTATGCTGTGCACATATTCACTACTATCATGCTCATGCATCAATATCCATTTTAAAGACACGAGTTCCAAGAAACTCTAGTCAGCGCATTTTCATCAGCAGTAAAGAGAGAGGAACAATTCGATCTCATATTAATCAAACCTACCAAAGATCCTAAGAATTTCCTAACCCTAAGGATTCATGGCATGCATAGAACCATATCTCAAAAGAGGCCCAAATCTCTCTCCGTCCATGGAGATGGGATTGCGCAAACAAAGAAGCATCGACTGACTCATGCTGAAGAGGTATTGTATTGCATACAGGGGCAACACCCCAGCTCCAAAATGGACTCAGCATCATGCCGAGATTCCCTTAAAGAAGGACCTCCATAAGACATGCATTGCATAAGGTCTTCAAGTCCACATGATAATTCCATTTGTTTTTCTTTTTCTTTTTCCATGCCCAAGAGCACAACCAAAGTTATGTAATCTCTTTGTAGTCCCACCCAGTCCATAACTCTTGCAAAGATGAGCCCATTGAAGAGCAGAAGGGATTGACCGCTCATCAACAAAGTGTTACCTCAAGCAGCAACCTCCACATCATATCCTGACAATTGCCATCCATCCATCGACATGACAATACCTTCCAGTCACTTGACAGTTAGGAAAATGGTCACCAACTACCTCAGCAGCAGAAGGTACCAACTGGAGAAGGGACTTGGGGCACAGCTGCGGGGTGGCCCTCTTGAAAAAAAGAAAAAGAAAAGCATCATTTCATCCCTGATCATTAACCGAAAATTCATGCCACAATCCTAGACATTGATCATCTTCTGCCGACTCACTCTCCTCAAATCTAGTTGCATCAGACAAGAACTTGGCTGATTGGACCATCCATCAAATTCCCAGACCCTAAAGGCCTCGGTAAAGCCTACGGGAGGAACGCTCGATTTTAGCTTGTCAAAGTGTCATGTAAATATCAAGTGTATAACAGGTTAATCTGAAATGGAAGTCTTTTGATCATAAAATGCTTTATATACCATGCTAAAATCTTTTTTCTAGAAAAATGAAACTTGTAGGGTATCCCGATGGCTAGCATCTTTTGACCCTAAAGACTCCCCAGTGGTCCTCTACAGATTATCATAGATATGTAAGCACCCCATTTTTGACCGCTCGGCAGTCTACGATCTGTCCAGACTTGTATTCAAGTCAATATGGACGTATTACAATTGAAATCAACTCTCTAAGTCTAATCCCGTCTATCCATCGCTTTGCGGGCCCGCTAAGCCCAAATAGAGGCAAAATGACCAAAATGCCTCTAGGGGCATCGTTCGGTCCAATTCCAAATCAGGCACGTCTTTCTGGAGACGGTAAGTCTCCTTTCTAAATACAACAGGCACGTCTTTCCGGATACGGTGAGTCCCCTTTCCAAATCCAACAAGCACGTCTTTCTGGAAACGGTAAGTCCCCTTTCCAATTCCAAATCAGACACGTCTTTTTGGAGATGGTAAGTCCCCTTTCTAATTCCAAATTAGGCGCGTCTTTTCGAAGACGGTAAGTCCCCTTTCTAATTCCAAATCAGGCGCGTCTTTCCGAAGACGATAAGTCCCCTTTCCAAATCCAACAGACACATCTTTCCGGAAACAGTAAGTCCCCTTTCTAATTCCAAATTAGGCACGTCTTTCCGAAGATGGTAAGTCCCCTTTCTAATTCCAATTCCAATCCCTCTCCCGAGACAGTTGATTCCTCGAGACGGCAATTGTATCCAATCTGGCACGTTTTTTGAAAAAAATCTCTTCGAAACGATAAGTCCCTTTAAACTTGTCAACCGGGACGAGACCCTAAGTCCCCTAGATGGTAGAACGGTCCATCTTTGGCGCCTACTAGCCTGCCAATGCAGAAATGTCAATTTAGGCACACCTTTCAAGAAAGTTGATTCTCAGGCGCTAACTCCCTTTAGCAGCTTCCCGAGATCAAGCAGTTCCGGGAATGATCGCGAACCGTTAGAGTAGCAGAAATACTCACAAACATCGCAACCGTCAGAGTAGCAGAAATATTCGCAAATAGGTCGATATAGGGAATTGCCAACAAACCCCTGTATCACGAGATTGCCATCAAAGTGGCAGAAACACTCAAAACCTAGGTCAACAATGGTGCTTGCTAGCCCACCCTGGTGAAAAATGACCAAACTACCCCTAGGGCCATTTTTTTGCACGTTTCTCGAGAGCACACCTAAGCCCTCAAAACGACAAGTCCACATTTCTAGATTGTCTTAAAAGCAATCCGGCATGATTAGGTGCCCTCCAGTCCGTTTCGGGTCAATTCCGAGACTTTTCGATCAAGATGACCATTTTGCCCCTAGGCATCCGAACGTCTTGGAAACTACACCGGCCTTGGGTATCAAACCAGTAACTTTTTGAGAATGCCTCCTACAATATTCTCAACCTTTCTTTACCTTTCCGGATTATTCCGACTCAATTTCGCCAAACTCGGTGCAAAATGACCGTTTTGCACCTAGTGGGCCGATCGCCTTTTTCGACCACACTGACTCTGGGTATCAAACCGGAAACCTTTGAGAGCATTCTGAATAATGTTTCCAAATCTTGAATCTTCTTTCGGGACGTTCCGAGTCCATCTCGGCAGCTTTCCAGCCCGGTTGACGGTTTTGCCCCTAATGGCCTGGTTAACCCTTCTGACAATTCTTGTTATCCTTTTTCAAAGCTAATACCTCTGGGACTCTATTCTAAGGGTTCTTGCTCTTTTCCAGCCTTCCGGGCCATTCCCGATCCCTTAAATGCTTCCCGGACCTTCCAGAGTCACTCCTAGTGAAGCTAGACTAAAAATTGCATGGTAGTCACTAGTACAGGTGCCCAAATCTTCTCAAGATACGTTGCTTGCCGACCTTAATACTTTTCTAATTGGCTGACGCCACGAGTAGTGGCGCCAAGCCAATATTTGGCCTGGCGCCACTACAATAGGGCCCAAGTCTATCCCATCTCTGTAAATACAGAGCCTCCTCCAGTGTGAAAGAGGTCCGCCAACTCAGTCTAAAAACTCTATTATTCGATATACAGAGCTCGTAGTCTCTCAAAACCCTAGTCTCCTGTAGGTTTCTAAACCCTAGCCTCCATACACAAACCCTAGCCTCCTATATACTCATACACTCTCCTATACTTATACACTAGCCTTCAAAGCCTCCATTGAAGACTTGAAGTGCTGTAATCTGAAGTTTGAAGATTGAAGACAAAATCTTGAAGATTGAAGTGAAGACCGAAGCAAGATAAGCAAAGCAAAGCAAAGCGCGCAAAGCTAAGCAAAATAAAGAAGACACAAGGTAGGCTTCTTATTTACGTTTATGCATCTTCTCCCCTCTCTTCTCTCTCCTAACCCACTTGAGTTTTCTTCTATTTTAATCCCCCATCTTCTTCCCCCCCTTCTTGCATCCTTGAAACAAGGAAATTCTCGGTCCATGTGTAGGATTAGGCTGTTGGATAGTCACCGTGTCAGGGGCTTTTTTTTAGTCTAATTGGAGACCACGTGGGTTCGGCCCCCTTGATTATGTGGTGAAGCCTTAACCTTGCATGTTCACGACCCCAATTTGCATTGTGCATATCATTATCTTGCATTCTTCCAAAAATCGTTTTCAAACTCGTTTTCAAATTTGCATCAAAATCTCCTTTTTCAAAACTTGTTTTCAAAATCACAATCCTAGGGTGATTCTAGCCGTTCTATAGCTAGGATTGCTTTAGGAAAGTGTTACATTTAAAGTGACCGATATGGTCTATATTTTCAACTCCTTGTTGTTTTCAAAACCACTTCCTTAAAGTGGTTATAACCTTCTTATGGTTAGAATCGCTTTAGGAAAGTGAGACGTTTTTATACTTTCCAAAAAATTCTCTTTTCAAAAGTCTCTCTTTCTAAAACCTTCCTTTTCAACATGCTTTCCTAAAACTCTTTTTTCAGAAGTTGTTTTCAAAAACTCTCTCTAAAAATCTATTTTTCAAAAACTCTCTTTTCAACTCCTTTTCAAAACAACCTCTTCAAAATTCCTTTCCTAAAAACATTCCCTAGGTTTCCTTCTTAGAAAACACTCCTTAAATCTCTTTCCTAAAAACTCTTTCTAACAATCCCCTTCCAAAATCTTGTTTCCAAAACTCTCTTAAAAGTTTTACTTTCTAAAAACTTCCTTCCTAAAATTCTTTTCAAAACACACTTTCTAAAAACTCTTTCTTTAGATCTCCTTCTAAAAATCTTCCTCCCTAAAACTCACTTTCCAAAAATTCCTTTTCTTGGTTCCCAAGTCAAGCCCTAGAACTCACGATTAGGAAACCCTAGTTTTCTTTCCAAAAACATGGTTTTCGAACTTGCCTTAAAACCTAGGTTTCCAAAATCTCCCTTTTCACATCTAAACTATACATATTTTCAAAACCTCTTTTTTACGTCAAAATTATAGTCTTCCAAATCTAGGGTTTCTAAAACTTCCTCTTTCAAATCCTTGCCAAATCCAATCTCCCGTTTAGGAAACTAGATCCAATCCTCCGTTTTTGGAAAGAAAATCAAACCTTCTCTTTTAGAAACAAAATCCAATCTTTTGTTTTAGGAAATAGGAATCTTAACTCTTCCTAATCTAAATCTTTCCTAATTCAACTCCTTCCTAATATTCTACTTTCCTAAATCTTCAGTTTTCAAAACTTGAACAAAAAAATCTTTCCTAATTTTTAAAACTCAAAATCCAAATCTTTCCTAATTCAACTATTTTCTAATTCTATCCCTTTCCAAATCTTAACTTTCCAAATCTAAGTTTTCAAATACTTCTTAAACTTAGACCTTTCCTAACTTCAAGTGTTTTCTAAAACTCAAACTTTGAAACCTCCTAAAATCCTAAACTTTCCTAAATTTCAAATCTTTCCAAATCTAAAACTTTTCTAAACTCAAAATTTTCTTAATTCAAAACCTTCTTAAAGTTGAAACTTTCTTAATTCAAATCTTTCCTAAACCAAAACTTTCCTAAGTTAAAACTTTCTTAAATTGAAACTTTCCTAAAATGAAACTTTCCAAAAATGACACTTTCTTAAATTGAAATTTTCCTAAGACGAAACTTTCCTAAAATGACACTTTCCTAAAATGAAACTTTCCAAATTCGAACCCTTCCTAAATCCAAGTTTCCTAATCTTCCAAGTCCAACATTTGAGTCAAGTTTTTTTTAATCTCAAGTCTTTCTAAATCCTATCTTTCCTAAGTCTAGGTTTCCTAAACCTCAATCTTTCCAAAACAAGTCCAAGTCCTTCTTCTAAGTTCTATCTTTCCAAATCAAAGTCTAATATTTTCTAACTCCAAATTCTAAATTCCAATCTTCTATTCTAAATTCAAATCAAATCCAAATTCCAATTCAATTTCTTTTTTCCAATCAAACCTTCTATTTTCTATTGGATTCTTATCCGAACTACGACTGACCTGATTCCTCCAAAAGGATACGTAGGCAACCCTCGGGGGTGCGGTCACAACATTTTTCAAACTTCTATTTCCACAAAATCTTTCCAAATCTCCAATCTATTTTCAAACTTCCAATTCCAAATTTCTATCTCTATTTTCAATTTCCAAAACCTTCTTTCCAAATTCAAACTTCTATCTCTTCCTTTTCAAATCAAGTCAATTTCTTTCCAAATCTATTTTCCTGCACTTGCATATCATGCATCATGTTAAATTTCTTTTTAAACATTCTTTTTTCAAAGTAGATAGGATTGGTCATTTGTTAGTTAAAGACTCTCATAGGTGAGCCTAGGGTAAATAGACATGTAGATACCGTAAGGGCGGGGTAGGGTGATGGCTTAGTGCGTCTTCCCTACACGTAACCAACCTCCGAACCTATATTACTGTTTTTGAAAGACCAAAAGGAGTTATTTTGCAAAAAAGGGTTAAATGTTTTCTAAAGGTTGCCAAACAACCTGTTTTTTTAAAAACCCTCTCTTGAGGAGATATTTTTAAAATCGTTTTCCAAAACCCTAAGTGTAGTTTTCGGATTATGCTTAGTTTTTAGGTGACCTAACTCGCCTTAATCAAGTTAGGTGACGACTCCAAACTTTTTCCAAAAGCCCTTTATTCAAGTATATTTTCAATTCAAACCTAGTCGCACTTATTCTTCTAGGAGGGTGAGTTCTAACGAGAGAGTACAGTATTTTTCCCGCTTGTGTGTGTATTCCTTGAGTGTAAAAAATCTGAGCGCAACATGATAGACCCAGCAACCTAAAATAGGACTTGATAGCAAAACTTCAAAATCAACCGCAACAGCTCAGTATCTAACCATCCACAAAGAACGGAGGCCATTGAGTCAGCAGAGTACAAATGTCAAAAAGATCACAAAGGTTGGCATGAGCAGCTACCCTTTCACAAAGTCCCAATTAGAGTCTCAATTGGGGTAACACAACCCCCATTGATCTACTGCAATAAGACAGTTCTGCTGGTTAAAGAAGGAACCCCCTCTCTTCAAAATCCTCGAAAAAACTTAAACCACCGAAGCGGTATAAGTAGCCTTACCTCCTAAAGAACAACATGCCATCTACTATGCCCGATACAACCAAAGAAGCATCTCCAGATCCTTCAGTAGAAAAATCAAACCTCAACAGGAGACTTCGTCACCAAAAAGACATCCCCAGCCTGGCAAGCAGGTAGAAGCAAAGTTCACTCCTAACAATGAAGACTTGAAGTCATTCTGGCCGAGACAGACAGGGAAGTTTTCCCAGCACCCATCAACTTAAGCTTGATAAAGTACTACTCTGTGTAATTAGAAAATCTGATAGAGCAATGATGACAATGATCAAAATGAAGAGAGGCCCTCAATTCCTCTACCATACAGTTAAATAGAATCCTTGCAAAACCCCTTTGAGTCGGTCACATTTCCATTATATAACCAGCCCGGTGATCACTACTCACAATGGGTTGAAAGCCAAATCATATGGGCAAAAAAGGGGGGGGGGGAATAGCTCTATTTATATTGTTTTCCACCAGGCAAGTGGCAGAAAACAAATTGGAAAAGTCTAGCAATTTTTCGTAAGATAAGTGCGAGAAAATGAATAGGGAAAATTTAGCAATGCCAAGGTCCAAGTCATCAAATAAACGACCTTAGTATTAATCATAAATGCAATGGGTAGCAAAAGGGATGAAACTGTTAAGAGTGATCACGGGAATCAAAGCCGAGTAGAATGATAGGTTTGAGCCTTCTATCCTGTTCTTTCAAAAACCTGACACCTAGCTCACGTTACAGTAAAAAAAAAAATAAAAAGACCTTTCAGATTGGTCATTGCTGTCATTGTTGTTCAAAGTAAGATGGTTAAATTGGAAAGTGCTCTATCCAGCAAAAGGAGTTCTGTGACGATAACTTCTATCTCAACTCAGTAAGTGTTTCATTGCACCCTTGTTAAAAGCAACATCAACAGTCTTCAACAAAAGTAACAACTTCAATAAAAAATAGGCAAGGGGTCATTTTCATTGGCATCAATGAGAGAAACCATAAGAAAAGGCATGGCCTGAGAATATAGTGCAAAACCCTTTGAGGCGCTATGGGTAAAAGAGTAGGGTCATGGCAAGATACAAAACTACTGACGCAGTGAAAACCCAAAAACGGTCGCTGACGTGCAACAATGGTAGAGCCGACATTTGTGAAAACCCACAAGGGCATAGGTGGCAAAAATGGTTAAATAAGAGAAAAATAAAAAAAATAAAAAAATAAAAAAGAGAAAAAAAATGGATCAATTCTCTTGATTAGCAATCCATGACCACCTCAACGAAGCAGCAAAGTCTCTCGCCTTAACAAATGTGTCAAGGGATGCCAATCTGTGGACCTGCATTGGTAATAGATTTCTAAACTCAGCATGACAAAATGATAAGTATGAATGTCATAAGTCATTTATTAAGTTCACTTTGTTATATCTTGATATTTGCTAATGAGATACTGAGATAGGTACAAGTTCAAGGGGTATCTCCCTAAGCTTTCTCAAGTCCCAAGGTGTCCTTAAGCCTAGCATCCTGGTGTTTCAGCCTCACAAAGTTCAATATTTAGCCGTCTAGAGCATTCAACTATCCAGAGCATCTAGCTATCCAGAACATCCCGCTGTCTATAAGTGTTTAGCCATCTAGAGTACAACCCAACTGGGGCACGTCAGAAGCTCAAAATCTCCAGCACAACTCTTAGATAAGAGCCTAAACTATCTGCAGCCCTCCTGGATAAGAGATTAAACTATCTATGTTACTCATAGACTACTCCCCTCAGCCAACTAAGTCGACTTCGGCAGCCGGAGCTATAATCATGCCCTCCATGGCCGACAAGAAATAGAGAATGGGGCAATAAACCACCCTCGACCTCCCTAATCAACCTTTGAATCCCAAGAGGAGTATCATTCTGCCAGATGGAGTATTGGTTCAAGAAGACATTAGCCTCGAGTTTTCTTAGAGGAGTATCATTCTGCCAAACGGAGTGTCGGTTTAAGAAGTATTAGATTCTAGACATCGACCTTGGACCTCCCCAGAGGAGTATCATTCTGCCAGACGGAGTTTCGGTTCATGGAACTTAGGGACACAATCCTAGATGGATAGTAGGAAGCGAGAACGATATGAAAAGGCAAGATCCATCCACCATTAGCTACTCCAACATGTGATGGCTCCTCAGCAGATAGAAGGACAGTTGTACGAGCCGTAGACAACTGCTTCCTCCCGTAAGAAGCAAGTTGGACCCCGCCTCGGCATTTTGCCAGCCAAAACCAGTTTTAAAGGGCCTCCTAGCCCCATTTTCAAGCTTCAACCTCTAGTTTTCAAAATTTCAAACCTTCGATCCCTTCGACTACCTCGCGACCTTCATTATCTCTAAATGCCCCTTTCTTGTGTGCTAGAAAACAAGAGGACATTAAGTCCATGTTGAGAGTGAACAAGAGGAGATTACCGATCAAGACTCTCTTCTTGGCCCTCACTTATTTCATGGTATGGCCTTAGGGTCCCCTTGTAATGTGGTGATACCTAAACCTTGTATATTTCATGCCATTACTATCATGAAATTGAATTTGTATTAATGTCATTCCTCTACCCTTTAAAATCATTTTCTAAAGTAGTTTTCTTAAAACCACAATTCTAGGCGGATTCTAACCCTTTATGGTTCGGGTTTTCTTAGAAAAGTGCAACATGTTAAATGGCATCCGTTAGCGTACATTTGCTTCTTTTCAAAAATACAATCTCGGAATGATCTCAGTCTTTTCATGACTAGGGTTGTTTCAAGAAAAGTGTGACATACAGAAGGACTCGAAAGGTCTACATTTTCAGCCTCGTGCCTTATTTGTCTTTCAAAGCCACAAGCCTAAAGTGATTCTAGCCTTAGGCAAAGTGCAATATTCATTTGGATGTCTAAAATCCAAGTTAGGGTTTCGGGCCCTAAAACATGTTTTCAAAAGACTCGATTTTCGAACTATTTTCAAAACTTATATTTGTCAAACCCTAGAAGTCCAATCATAGAAAAACCCCATTTTTGCCAACTTGGAAACCTTCTATTTTTGAGCCAAAATCCTACCATTTTCAAACACTCAAAATTCTCAATTTCCAAATCAAGCAAAACTTCCCTTTTCCAATCCTTCCATTTCTAAACCAAAACCTTCCATTTCAAATCCCTCAAATCGCTCCTTTTTCAAATCTTCCAAATTTAAACCTAATTCAACTCCTTCAATTTTGGAAATAATCCAAACGTACCTTTTTCAAACCAAATCAAAGCTCAATCTTCCTAAAAAGGAAATATATCCAAATCAAATTTTCATGGAAAGGAAACATTTCCAAAACTCCAATCTTTTCAAATCAACTCAAATCTTTTCAAATCAAATCAAAACTTTTCAAATCTCAATCTTCCTAAAAAGGAAACATTTTAAAATTAAGTCAAATCTTTCTGAAAATGAAACATTTCAAAATCAAATCAAATCTTCCTGAAAATGAAACATTTTCTAAGTCCAATCCTTTCCTGAAAAGGAAATATTTTCAAACTCAAACTTTCCGGAAATAGGAACTCATTTCAAAATTTTAATTCTTTCGGTTTCTTATCTAAACTACGATTGACCTGATCCTTTTTAAGGAGTGTAAGCACCCCATTTTTGACCGCTCGGTAGTCTACACTCTGTCCAGACTTGTTTTCAAGTCATTGTGGGCATATTCCTATCGAAACCAATTCTCTAGGTCCAAATCCCATCTGTCCATCGCTTCGCGGGCCTGTCAAGCCCAAATAGAGGCAAAATATCCAAAATGCCCTTAGGGGCATTATCCTTTCTTATTCCAATTCCAATCCCACTCTTGAGACAGTTTATTTCTCGAGACGGTTCCTATCCAGGCACGTCTCTTCGGAGATGGTAAGACCCCTTTCCAATCCCTCTCTCGAGACAGTTTATTCCTCGAGACGGTTCCTATCCAGGCACGTCTCTTTGGAGACTGTAAGACCCCTTTCCAATCCCTCTCTCGAGACAGTTTATTCCTCGAGACGGTTCCAATCCAAGTACGTCTCTTCAGAGACGGTAAGACCCCTTTCCAATCCCTCTCTCGAGATAGTTTATTCCTCGAGACGGTTCTAATCCAGGCACGTCTCTTCGGAGACGGTAAGACCCCTTTCCAATCCCTCTCTCGAGACAGTTTATTCCTCGAGATGGTTCCAATCCAGGCGCGTCTCTTCGGAGACGATAAGTCCCCTTTCTAATCTCACTCTCAAGACATTTTATTCCTCGAGACGGTTCCAATCTAGGCGTGTCTCTTCGGAGACGATAAGTCCCCTTTCCAATCCCACTCTCGAGACAGTTTATTCCTCGAGACGGTTCCAATCCAGACGTGTCTCTTTGGAGACGATAAGTCCCCTTTCCAATCCCACTCTCGAGACAGTTTATTCCTCGAGATGGTTCCAATCCAGGCACGTCTCTTCGGAGACGGTAAGACCCCTTTCCAATCCCTCTATCGAGACAGTTTATTCCTCGAGACGGTTCCTATCCAGGCACGTCTCTTCGGAGACAGTAAGACCCCTTTCCAATCCCTCTCTCGAGACAGTTTATTCCTTGAGACGGTTCCAATCCAGGCACGTCTCTTCGGAGACGGTAAGACCCCTTCCCAATCCCTCTCTCGAGACAGTTTATTCCTCGAGATAGTTCCAATCCAGGCACGTCTCTTTGGAGACGGTAAGACCCCTTCCCAATCCCTCTCTCGAGACAGTTTATTCCTCGAGACGGTTCCAATTCAGGAACGTCTCTTTGGAGATGATAAGTCCCCTTTCCAATCCCTCTATTTAGACAGTTTATTTCTCGAGACGGTCCGAGTAGCGAAACTACTCACAAAACCATTACAGTAGCGGAAATACTCACAAATAGGTCGATATAGGGAATTGGCAACAAACCCTTGTGTCACGACAACCGCCGTTAGAGTGGCGGAAACACTCAAAACCCGGGTCAACACCAGTGTCTGTTAGCCCAGTTTGGTGAAAAATTACCAAACTGCCCTTTGGACCTTTTCCGAGACTTTTTAGTCAAGATGACCATTTTGCCCCTAGGCATCCGAATGCCTCGGGAACCACACCGGCTCTGGGTATCAAACCGGTAACCCTTTGAGACTGTTTTTTGTAGTACTCTCAACCTTCTTTTATCTTTTCGGATCATTCCGAGTCAATTCTGGCCAACCCGATACAAAATGACCGTTTTGCACCTAGTGGACCAGTCTCCTTTTTCGACCACACTGGCTTTGGGTATCAAACCGGTAACCTCCTGAGACTAATTTTTATAGTATTCTCAACCTCCTTTTACCTTTCCGAGTCATTCCGAGTCAGTTCCGACAAACCCGGTGCGAAATGACCGTTTTGTCCCTGGTGGGCCGGTCTCCTTTTCCGACCACGCCGGCTCTGGAAATCAAATCGGCAACCTCTGGAAACATTCTGAATAATGTTTTTGGATCCTAAGTCTTCTTCCGGGACAGTCTGAGTCTGTCCCGGCAGTTTCCCGGTCCAATTAACCGTTTTGCCCCTAAAGGCCCGGTCAACCTTTCCGACCCATCTTACCCTCATTTCTCAAGTCAAATACCTCTAGGACAATATTTTAAGTGTTCCTGCTTTTTTCGGCCTTCCGGGTCATTCCCGGTTTCTTCAAATCATTCCCGGACTTTCCGAAGTCACTCCTAGTGAAGCCAGGCTAAAAATTGCATGTTAGTCACTAGTACAAGCGCCCAAATCTAGTCAAAGATACGTTGCTTGCCGACCTTAAACATTTCCTAAATGGCTAGCGCCACTAGTAGTGGCACCAAGCCAAAAAATGGCCTGGAGTGGCGCCAGTGTACACTTTGGCCTTGCACCACTACAACAGGCGCTAGTGTACACTTTGGCCTGGCGCCACTGCAACAGGCGCCAATGTTGTCCAACCTCTATAAAGACAGAGCCTCATTCAACATGAAAAAGATCCACAAATTCAACCTAAAAATCATATAATTCGATATACAGAGCTCAAGCACCTCCTAAACCCTAGCCTCCCTAGGTTTTCCAAACCCTAGCCACCATACACTAAACCCTAGCCTCATATACACTCCTATACATCCCCATACACTCATACACCAACCTTCAACCCTCCTTCGAAGACTTGAAGAGCTGCAATCTAAAGCTTGAAGAAAACTCTTGAAGATTGAAGACAAAGATCAAGACGAAGACCGAAGACCGAAGAAAGCAAGGTGCGCAAAATAACAAGACATACGGTAGGCTCCCTATTTAAATTTTTGCACTTTCCCCCTCTCTCTTCTCTCTCCTAACCCACTTGGGTTTTCTCTATTTTAATCCCCCATCTCTTTCCCCCCCTTTCTTTGCATGCTTGAAACAAGGGGATTCCTGGTCCATGTGTAGGATTGGGCTATTGGAGAGTCACCGTGTCGGGAGCTTTCTTTTAGTCTAACCGGAGACCACGTGGGTTCGGCCCCCTTGATTATGTGGTGAAGCCTTAGCCTTGTATGTTCACGACCCCAAATTGCATTGTGCATATCATAGTCTTGCATCTTCCAAAATTCGTTTTCAAACTCGTTTTCAAAACCGTTTTCAAACTTGTTTTCGAAGTTGCATCAAAATCTCTTTTTCAAAAACTTGTTTTCAAAACCACAATTCTAGGGTGATTCTAGCCTTTCCATGGTTAGGGTTGCTTTAGGAAAGTGTTACATTAAAAGTGACTTTTATGGTCTATATTTTCAAATCTTATTGTTTTTCAAAACCGCTTTCCTAAAGTGGTTCTAGCCCTCTTATGGTTAGAATTACTTTAGAAAAGTGAGATGTTTTTACACATTCTAAAAACTCTCTTTTCAAAAGTCTTTCTTCCTAAAATCTCTTTTTCACCATGCTTTCCTAAAACTCTCCTCTCTAAAAGTGTTTTCTAAAAACTCTTTCCGAAATCTATTTTTCAAAGCTTCCTTTTTCAACTCCTTTCTAAAATCCTTTCCTCGAAATTCACTTTCCAAAAACGCTCCCTAAAAATCTTTCTAAAAACTCTCTTCCCAAAATCTTCCTTCTAGAAATTCCCCTCTAGGATTTTTGTTCTAAAATCTTCGTTTCTAAAAACACACTTTCCAATACTCCTTCTCTTTAAAATCTTTTTCCAAAAGCACTCTATCTTCAAATTCACTTTCCAAAAACTCCTCCCTAGGATTCCCTTCTAGAAAAACCTTCGTTTCCAAAAAAGCACTTTCCAAAAATCCTTTTTTCTTAGAGCCCAAGTCAAGCCTTAGAGCCCACAATTAGGAAACCCTAATTTTCTTTCCAAAAACATGATTTTCAAACTTTGCCCCAAACCTAGGTTTTCCAAAACCTCTTGTTTTCACATCCAAACGATACATGTTTCGAAAACCTTTTTTTTCTGCGTCAAAACTATAATTTTTCAAAACTAGGGTTTCTAGAATCTCCCTTTCCAAATCCTTGTCAAATCAAATCTTCCCTTTAAGAAACCAAATCCAATCTCCCCGTTTAGGAAACTAGATCCTATCCTCCATTTTTGGAAACAAAATCAAACCTTCTCTTTTCAAAACAAAATCTAATCCTTTCCTAATCCAACTTTTTCTTAATTCAAATCCTTCCTAACTTCCACTTTCCTAAACCTTACGTTTTCAAAACTTGAACACAAAAATCTTTCCTTAAAGCTCAACTTTCAAATCTTTTCTAATTCAACCCTTTCCTAATTCTACCCTCTTTTCAAATCTTAACTTTTCAAACCTAAGTTTTCAAGCCTTTCCTAAATTCAAACATTTCCTAATTTCAAGATTTTCTAAAACTCAAATTCTAAAACTTTCTAAATCTTAAACTTTCTAAATTTCAAATCTTTCTAAAGTTCGAAGCTTTCTAAATTCAAAAATTTCTTAACTTGAAACTTTCTAAATTCTAGGCCTTTCTTAAACTAAACTTTTCCTAATTCAAAACATTTCTAAATTCAATATTTTCCTATTTCAAAACTTTCCTAAAGTGAAAACTTTCCTAAACCTAAAACTTTCCTAATTTCAAAACTTTCCAAAAATAAAACTTTCCTAATTTCGAAACTTTCCAAAAATGAAACTTTCCTAATTCGAAACTTTCCTAAATCGGATATTTTCCTAATTCAAACATTTCCTAAAATTCAATCTTTCCAAATCTTCCAAGTCCAACGTTTGAGTCAAACCTTTCTTAATCTCAAGTCTTTCCTCGGTCTCCTACCTTTCCTAAGTCTAGGTTTCCTAAACCTCCATCTTCCCAAAACCAAGTCTTTCCAAAATCAATCTTTCCAAAGCAAGTCCAATCTTTTCCAAAATTTCAATTTCCAATCTCCTTTTCTAATCTCAAATCAAATCCAATTTTCAATTCAATGTCTTTCTTCCAATCCAATCTCTCTCTTCAAATCAATCTATTTTCAATCGGACTCCCGTCCGAACTACGACTGACCTGATTCCCCCAAAGGGATACGTAGGTAACCTTCATAGGTGCGGTCACAACACTTTTCAAACTTTCAATTCCACCCTCATGGGTGTGGTCTCCATATTTTCAAATCTCAAATTCCAATCTATTTTCAAAATTCTAATTTCAAAATTTTTATTTTTCTTTCCAAATTTTTAAACTTTCCAATTTCGATTCCATCTCTTCAAATCTATTTTTAAATCAAATCAATCTCTTTTCAAATCTATCTTTCAATTCTCTTAACTTGTACTTGCATATCATGCATCATGTTAGTTTCTTTTCAAGCATTGTTTTTCAAAGTGGATAGGATTGGCCAATAGTTAGTTGAAGACGCTCATAGGTGAATCTAGGGTAGATTGACATGTAGGTACCGAAAGGGCGGGGTAGGGTGATGGCTTAGTGCGTCTTCCCTACACGTAACCAACCTCCGAACTTAGAATCACTGTTTTCAAAGACCAAACGGAGTTATTTTACAAAAAGGGCTAAATATTTTCCAAAGGTTGCCAAACAACCTGTTTTCCTAAAAAACCCTCTCTTGAGGAGATATTTTCAAAATCGTTTTCTAAAACCCTAAGTGTAGTCTACGGATTATTCTTAGTTTTTAGGTGACCTAACTCACCTTAATCAAGTTAGGTGGCGACTCCAAATCTTTTCTAAGAGCCCTTTATTCAAATCGATTTTCAATTCAAACCTAGTCGCACTCATTCTTCTAGGAGGGTGAGTTCTAACGAGAGAGTACAGTGTTTTTCCTACTTGTGTGTGTATTCCTCGAGTGCGAAAAATCTGGGCGCGACAAGGAGGTACGTAGGCAACCCTTCACGGGGTGCAGTTATAATCCATTTCAAATTCCCAATTCCATTTTTCAAACTCAACTCTCTCTTTCAAATTCTGTTTTCAAAAGTTTACTAAGTGGATAGCATTAAACATAAGTAATTGATGTGTCGCAATTAGATGAGTAAAAGGTGATTAGACATATAGGTACCATAAGGGCGGGGTAGGGTGATAGTCTTAGGATATCTTCCCTACACATAACTAACCCCCGGACTTAAGAATTTCTGTTTCAAAGACCAAAACCAGAGTCAATTTTTAAAAGAGCTTTCCAATATTTTTAGGGTTTTCGAAAAACACTACCTTCTAAAACTCTCTCATGAGGACATTTTTCAAAAACCTTTTCCAAAACCCAAGATTAACCCTCAGGTTCTACTTAATGTAGATGAGCTAGCACATCTTTAAATATGTTAGGTGGCGACTCCAAAAAGCTTTTCAAATAGCCCTAATCAATCCCATTTCAAACATTCTCTCCATCTCATTTGTTCTTCTAGGAGGACGAGTTTTAACAATAGAACATTATTCATGTTCCCAAGCTAAAAGGGCTTGGTCTGGTCAAAAAACAAGGCAAGGAGCTTGCCAAGTAGTCTGAGCCAGCCTTTAATTTAGACAACCTTGATTTGAAAGAATATGACTATTTCATGGAGAATCGGCACGATAATTGAGGTGCAATAATGGTTTGTGATGCTTCAATCTTGTCATTAAGGCACTGTTTGGCTGAACATAAATAGGGGCACTTAACCTTTATTCCCCCCTTTTTTGCTTCATCTGAAGGATTGAGAGGGTATTGTTGAGAAGGCTATTGGAGAATGTTTGCTTTGCTTATTGAGTTTTTCCTTGAGGGTTTATGAAAAGAAAGGTGTTATTCTACTATGAATAAACCTGAAGTTGCTAATAAAGTGCTGACCTGGTGAATGGCAAAGACCCATGGTGCTAGAAACCAAATCATGGGCAGGTCCTTTGTCCACTTGGAGAGTGCCGTAGCCATTACTGGTGGGTGAAGACTAGGGTTCGAAGGATGAAGACTTGGAGAAAAAGAAGGGTCTCAAAAAGCTGAAAAGCGAGGCCCACCGCTAGTGCTGGGCTAGAAATATTGGTGCAGAGTGTCATTTATAGGTGATGGGGATGAATTTTGGCTTGCTGCAGAGGCATTCTCTATCGAGGGCCCAACGGTCGGTGAAACGCCGTTGTTGGTGTTTGATGAGGTTGTAGCCATTATCACGAGTTTGAATAGAGGTGAATCGGTACTGCAGTTAGGGATTAAAATGAGGGATTTCTCATACTCCTTCCTAGCCTGAGAGAGATATTGCACCTCTAGAGGTGGGTTAGAGGTTTGGATTGAGAAGATCTTGGAAATTTTTGATTACTGTGATTTGTTAGATGTGGCTTGAATCTATGCTGCGGTGTTGAATACGCACAAGCTAGTGATCAAAAGGAGTGGTCCTTGGTTGGAGACCATAATCTCTTATTGAAGCATGGATGCTCATACATTCGCCATGGGATGGGGTGAAACGACACCCACACTATTGACACCCAAATTTTGACCCCCGGCCCATATTAAACCTTCATCTGGAGTCTAGAAGACAGAATGATGATCCAACTTCGATGACACCTTAAACCAGAGTCCAAAAAATTGAATAACTGTCACACTCCAATGACACCTTAAACTGGAGTCTAGAAGACCGAATCTTAGTCAGACTCTGATGGCAGCTTAAACTGGAGTCCAGAAGATTGAATGATGGTCAGACTTCGATCACACCATAAACTAGAGTCCAGAAGACCAAATCTCGTTTGGACTCTGATGATACCTTAAATTAGAGTCCAGAAGATCGAATGACGATTGGACTTTGATGACACCTAAAATTAGAGTTTAAAAGACTAAATGATGGTCAAACTCCGATGACAACTTAAACCGGAGTCCAGAAGACTAAATCTCGTTTACACTCCAATGAGACCTTAAACTGGAGTCCAAAACACAGAATCTCGGTCGAACTCCGATGACACCTTAAACTAAAGTCTAGAAGACTGAATCATGATCAGTCTCCGATAACACCTTAAATCAGAGTCCAAAAGACCGAATCTCGGTCGAACTCTGATAACACCTTAAACAGGAGTATAGAAGATTGAATCTTGGTCAAACTCTAATGACACCTTAAATTAGAGTCTAGAACAATGAATCTCAATCGGACTCTGATGACACCTTAAATCAGATTCCAAAAGATTGAATGACTGTTGGACTCCGATGACACCTTAAACTAGAGTCCAAAAGACTAAATCTCAGTTAGACTCTGATGACACCTGTCGCGCCCAGATTTTTCGCACTCAAGAAATACTCACACAAGCGGGAAAAATACTGTACTCTCTCGTTATAACTCACCCTCCTAGAAGAATGAGTGCGACTAGGTTTAAATTGAAAATAGATTTGAATAAAGGGCTTTTGAAAAAGATTTGGAGTCGCCACCTAACTTGATTAAGGTGAGTTAGGTCACCTAAAAACTAAGAATAATCCGAATACTACACTTAGGCTTTTTGGAAAACAATTTTGAAAATATCTCCTTAAGAGAGGGTTTTTTAGGAAAATAGGTTGTTTGGAAACCTTTGGAAAACATTTAACCCTTTTTGAAAAATAACTCCTTTTGGTCTTTGAAATCAGTGATCTAGGTTCGGAGGTTGGTTACGTGTAGGGAAGACGCACTAAGCCATCACCCTATCCCGCCCCTTCGGTACCTATATGTCAATCTATCCTAGATTCACCTATGAGAGTCTTTAACTAAATATTGTTCAATCCTATCCACTTTAAAAAAGAATGTTTAAAAAGAAATTAACATGATGCATGATATGCAAGTGCAAGAAAAAGAGAATTGATTTGGAAATAGATTAGAAAAGAATTTGATTTAATATTAGAAGAGATTTGAAATTGGAATTGAAAAGAGATTTGAAAAGAGTTACGGAATTGGAAACTTAAAAAAAATGTTGTGGGATTGGAGATTGGAAAGAAGTTGTAGGAATAGAAATTTGAAAAATGTTGTAGAATTTGAGATATGAAAAATGTTGTGGAATGTGAAATTTGAAAGAAGTTGTGACCGCACCCCTGAGGGTTGCCTACGTATCCTTTTAGAGGAATCAGGTTAGTCGTAGTTCGGACAAGAGTCCGATTGAAAATAGAAGAGTTGATTGGAAGAAAGAGATTGAATTAGAAGATTTGAAAAGAGTTGACTTTGGAAAACTCAGTTTTAGGAAACCTAGAAAGACTTGAGACTTAGAAAAGAAGGCTTGGATTTGACTTGGAAAGATTTTAGAAAAGAATTGACTTGGATATTGGACTTGGAAGATTAGGAAAGCTTGGAATTTAGGAAAGATTTGGATTAGGAAAGTTTCAAAATAGGAAAGTATTATTTTAGAAAAGTTTCGTTTTAGGAAAGTTTTGAATTAGGAAAGTTTCAAATTAGAAAAGATTTCAATGTAGGAAAGTTTAAAAAGTTTCAACTTAGGAAAGGTTTTGAAATAGGAAAGTGTTGAATTTAGAAATGTTTTGAATTAGGAAAAGTTTAGTTTAAGAAAGGTTTAGGATTTGGAAAATTTCAAGTTAAGAAAGTTTTGAATTAAAAAAGTTTTGAGTTTAGAAAGCTTTGGATTTAGAAAGATTTGAAATTTAGAAACTTTAGGATTTAGAAAGTTTTAAGATTAGGAAAGGTTTGTGTTTAGGAAAGATTTGAAAACTTGGACTTGGAAACTTAAGATTTGGAAAGGGGTAGAATTAGGAAAGGGCTGAATTAGGAAAGACGTGGAAGTTAAGTTTTAAAATTTAGGAAAGATCTTTATGTTCAAGTTTTGGGAATTTAAGATTTAGGAAAGTAGAAGATTAGGAAGGAGTTGAATTAAGAAATATTTGGATTAGGAAGGGATTGGATTTTGTTTCTAAGAAAAAAATGTTTGATTTCATTTCCAAAAACGGAGGATAGGATCTAGTTTTCCTAAACGGGAGATTGGATTTGATTTCCTAAAGGGAAGGTAGGATTTAACAAGGATTTGGAAAGGGAAGTTTCTAGAAACCCTAGATTTGGAAAACTATAGTTTTGACGTAGAAAAGAGGTTTTGAAAATATGTATAGCTTTGATGTGAAAACAAAAGGTTTTGGAAACTTAAGATTTAAGGCAAGTTTGAAAACCATATTTTCGGAAAGAGAATTAGGGTTTCCTAATTGTGGGTTCTAGGGCTTGACTTAGGCATCAAGAAAAAGGATTTTTTTGGAAAGTGTGTTTTTTGGAAACAAGTTTTTGGAAGGAAATCCTAGATAGGAGTTTCTAGAGGGAAGATATTGGAAAGAGAGTTTTTTAGAAAGATTTTTAGAAGGAGAGAGTTTTTAGGAAAGTGAATTTAGGGAGTGTTTTTAGAAAGTGAATTTTGAAGAGAAAGAGTTTTTGGAAAGAGATCCCAGTGAGGAATTTTTTAGAAAGAGATTTTTAAGAAAGAGATTTAGGAAGAGGTTTTTCTAAGAAGGAAACCTAGGGAATGTTTTTGGAAAGTGGACCTTGAAGAGAGCGTTTTGGAAAAGAGTTTAAAAAGAGAAGTTTTGGAAAATTGATTTTTGGAGGGAGTTTTTGAAAACAACTTTGGAAAGGAGAGTTTTTAGAAAGCACGTTGAAAAAGAGGGTTTTAGAAAGAGAGACTTTTGAAAAGAGAGTTTTTAGAAGGTGTAAAAACATCTCACTTTCCTAAAGCAATTCTAACCATAAGAGGGCTAGAACCACTTTAGGAAAGCGGTTTTGAAAACAACAAGATTTGAAAATATGGACCATATTGGTCACTTTGAATGTAACACTTTCCTAAAGCAACCCTAACTATGGAAAAGCTAGAATCACCCTAGGATTGTGGTTTTGAAAACATGTTTTGAAAAAGAGATTTTGATGCAATTTTGAAAACAAGTTTAATGCAAAATTTGAAAACGAGTTTAAAAACAATTTTTGGAAGATGCAAGATCATGATATGCACAATGCAAGTTTGGGGTCGTGAACATACAAGGTTAAGGCTTCACCACATAATCAAGGGGGCTGAACTCATGTGGTCTTCGATTAGCCTAAAGGAAAGCCCCCGACACGGTGACCATTCAATAGTCTAATCCTACACATGGACCGGGAGTCCCTTTTTTTCAAGCATGCAAAGAAAGGGGGGGAAAGAGATGGGGGATTAAAATAAAGAAAACCCAATTGGGTTAGGAGAGAGAAGAGAGAGGGGGAGTGCGAAAACGTAAAATGAAAGCCTACCTTGTGTCTGGTTTATTTTGCGCGCCTTGCTCGTCTTCGATCTTCGTCTTGATCTACGTCTTCAATCCTCAAGAGTTGTCTTCAATCTTCAAACTTCAGATTGCAGCTCTTCAAGTCTTCCAAGGAGGGTTGGAGGCTAGTGTATAAGTGTGTAGGGGTGTGTATGAGTGTATGTAAGGCTAGGGTTTGTGTATGGCGGCTAGGGTTTGGAAAACCTAAGGAAGCTAGGGTTTAGGGAGTGTTCGAGCTCTGTATATCGAATTTTAGGATTTTTGGACTGAGTTTACGGACCTCTTTCACACTGGAAGAGGCACTGGCGCCTGTTGCAGTAGCGCCAGGCCAAAACTTACACTGGTGCCACTAGGAGTGGCGCTAGGCCATTTTTTGGCTTAGCGCCACTACTAGTGGCGCTAGCCATTTAGGAAATGTTTAAGGTCGGCAAGCAACGTATCTTTGTCTAGATTTGGGCGCATGTACTAGTGACTACCATGCAATTTTTAGCCTGGCTTCATTAGGAGTGACTCCAGAAAGTCCGAGAATGATTTAAGGGACGGGGAATGGCCCGGAAGGCTGGAAAAGAGCAGGAACACTTAGAATAGTGTCCCAGAGGTATTTGACTTGAAAAGTGAGGATAGGATGTGTCGGAAGGGTTGACCGGGCCTTTAGGGGCAAAACGGTCAATCGAGCCAGAAAGCTACCGGGACGGACTCAAACTGTCCCAGAAGAAGACTCGAGATTTGGAAAAATTATTTAGAATGTTCCCAAAGGTTACCAGTTTGATTCCCAGAGCCAGTGTGGTCGGAAAAGGTGACTGGCTCACTGGGGACAAAACGGTCATTTCGCACCGGGTTTACCAGAACTGACTCGGAATGATTTAAAAGGATGAAGAGAGGTTGCGAATACTATAAAAAGCATTCATGGGAAGTTACCGGTTTGATACCCAGAGCCGGCGTGGTCAGAAAAGGAGACCGGCCCACCAGGCGCAAAACGGTCATTTCTCACTGGGTTTACCGGAACTGACTCGGAATGATCCGAAAGGATAAAGAAAGGTTGAGGAAACTATAAAAAGCATTCTCGAGAGATTACCAGTTTGATACCTAGAGCCGGTGTGGTCAGAAAAGGAAACCGGCCCTCCAAGGGCAAAACGGTCATTTTGTACCGGGTTTGCCGGAACTAACTCGGAATGATCCGGAAAGATAGAAGAAAGTTGAGAATACTATAAGGAGCATTCTCGGGAGGCTACCAATTTGATACCCGGAGCCAGTGTGGTTCCCGGGGCATTCGGATGCCTAGGGACGAAATGGTCATCTTGACTAGAAAGTCTTGGAAAAGTCCCAAGGGGCAGTTTAGTCATTTTTCACTGAAGTGGGCTAACAGGCACCGGTGTTGACCTAGGTTTTGAGTGTTTCCGCCACTCTGACGGCGGTCGCGTGATACAAGGTTTTGTTGGCAATTCCCTATATCGACCTATTTGCGAGTATTTCCACTACTCTGACGGTTGTGATGTTTGTGAGTATTTTCGCTACTCTAACGGTTCGCGATCATTCCCAAGACTGCCTGATCTCGGGAAGCTGCTAAAGGGTCTTAGCACCTGAGAAGTCAATTTTCTCAGAAGGCATGCATAAATGGACATTTCTACATTGGCGGGCTAGCAAGCGCCAAAGGTGGACCGTTCTACTATTTAAGGGACTTGGGGTCTCGTCCCAGTCGACAAGTTTAAAGGGACTTACCGTTTCAAAGAGATTTTCTTTGAAAAAGGTGTCGAACTGTCGCGAGGAATAAACTGTCTCGAGAGAGGGATTGGAATTGGAAATGGAAAGAGGTCTTATCGTCTTTGGAAAGTCGTGCCTGATTTGGAATTGTCTCAAGGAATAAAATGTTGAGAGAGAGGGATTGGAAAGGGATCTTATCGTCTTCAGAAAGGCGTGCCTGATTTAGGACGGTCTTGAGGAATAAACTGTCTCGAGAGAGGGATTGGAAAGGGGTCTTATCGTCTCCGGAAAGGCGTGCCTGATTTGGGACCGTCTCGAGGAATAAACTGTCTCGAGAGAGGGATTGGAAAGGGGTCTTATCGTCTCCGAAAAGACGTGTCTGATTTGGAACCGTCTCAAGGAATAAACTATCTCGAGAGAAGGATTGGAAAGGGGTCTTATTGTCTCCGAAAAGACGTGTCTGATTTGGAACCGTCTCGAGGAATAAACTGTCTCGAGAGAGGGAATGGAATTAGAAAGGGGACCTACTGTCTTCAGAAAGATGCGCCTAATTGGAGTAGATTTACCATCTCGGGGAATCAACTGTCTCGAGAGAGGGGTTGGAATTGGAATTGGAAAGAACAATGCCCTTAAGGGCATTTTGGTCATTTTGCCTCTATTTGGGCCTGGCGGGCCTGCAAAGCGATGGACAGACGGGATTTGGGACTTAGAAAGTTGGTTTCGATTGGAATACGTCTATATTGACTTGAGTACAAGTTTGGACGGAGCGTAGACTACCGAGCGGTCAAAAATGGGGTGCTTATAGCACCTTAAATCGAAGTCTAGAAGACCGAATGATGGTCAGACTCAAATGAGACCTTAAATTAGAGTCCAGAAGATCGAGTGTCGGTCGGACTTTGATGACACCTTAAACCAAGGCCCAAAAGCCCAAATGACGATTGAACTCCGATAAGACCTTAAATTGGAGTACAAAAAACCACATCTCATTTGGACTCCGATGACACCTTAAACTAGAGTCCAGAAGACCAAATCCCGGTTGGACTCCAATAACACCTTAAATCGGTGTACAGAAGATTAAATCTCAATCAGACTCCAATGACACCTTAAACAAAAGTCTAGAAAACTAAATCTTGGTCGCACTTCGTTGACACCTTAAACCAGAGTTCAGACAACAGAATGATGGTTGGACACCAATAACACCTTAAACGAGAGTCCAGGCGACAACATTCTGGTTTGAGTCCAATGACACCTTAGATCAAAATTCATACGACTGCATCTCGGTCGAACTCAGATGAAATCTTAGACTGCAGTTTAGGCGACCGCGTTCTGGTCCAACCCTAATGATATGCTCCTAGAGATCTCTCATCTTCGATCACTTTAAACCGGAGTCTAGAAGATTGAATCTCAGTCAAACTCTAATAACACCTTAAATTAGAGTCCATATGACTGAATCTCATTGGACTCTGATGACACCTTAACCAGATTCTAGAAGACTGCATGATGTTTAGACTCTGATGATACCTTAACTGGAGTCTAGGCAACTACATCCCGGTTGGACTCCGATGACACCTTAGCCTAGAGTTCAGGTGACTGCATCCCAATCCAAATTCGATGACATCCTTTCAGAGATCTCTCACCTCTGATCACCTTAAAGAAGAGTACAGACGACTGTATCCTAGTTGGACTCTAATGACACCTTAAATCAGAGTCCAGAAGATCGCATGTGGTCGGACTCTAATGACACTTTAGACTCGTGTCCAGATGACTGCATCCCGATTGGACTCCAATAACATCATTACAGCGATTAGTAATCTCCGAACACCTTAGATCGGAGTCCAAACAACCGCATCCCTATACCAACTCCAATGACATCAACTCAGAGATTAGTTATCTCCGATCACTTTTAACTAGAGTTTAAGCGACTGCATTTCAGTTTGACTGTGATGATATCATTCTCAGAGATTAGTCATCTCCGATCACTTTAAACTGGAGTCCAAGCAACCGCATCCAAGTATTTCTCTGATGGCATCATTCCTAAAGATTAACTATTTCTGATCACCTTAAATTGAAGTCCAGGTAATCGCATCCTGGTCCAACTCTGATGACATCATTCCTGAAAATTAGTCATCTCTAATCACCTAAAACCAGAGTCTAGGTGACCGTATCCTGGTTCGACTCCGATGACATCATTCCTAGAGACTAGTTATCTCTAATCACCTTAAATCAAAGTCTAAGCAACCGTATCCCGGTCGGACTCTGATGACACCATCTCAGAGATCAGCTATCCCCAGTCTCTGTCAAGCATCATGTAACATCATTATCATGAGTCTCAAGAACCGCGACTTAATCGGGCTCCAAAACCCTAAATCGACAGCCCAAAGATCTTAAAGCACAACTAGAGCCTGAGCAAGCTCTGATGACCTAAACGAGTGGCCGTTGATCCCCAATATCATTATCTGAAATCTGCTTCATTAATCGGGAGCACAAACCTTGAGTCAGAGAGCACCAAAGCAAACCGAAACACAAAGGGGCATGCCTCACAGCACTTCAGTGCCGTGAAAGCCAAAAAGCACCCTTCATGGCATTGCAAGGATTTCAAGGCTTAAGGCACTGCAATGCGATGAAGAAGAATTCCCAAGCATTAGGCATAGGACTATCGTGATGCACAAAAGCAAGGCCTTGGGTATTGTTTGTAAGCACCCCATTTTTGACCGCTCGGCAACTCCACTCCGTCTAGACTTGTGTTCAAGTCAATGTTGGCATATTTCAAGTCAAATCAACTTTCTAAGTCTAATCCCGTCAATTCATTGCTTTACGGGCCCCACCAGGCCCAAATAGAGGCAAAATAACCAAAATGCCCCTGGGGGCATCATTTGTTCTAGTCCCACCAGGCACGTCTTTCCAAAGACGGTAAGTCTCCTTTTCAATTCCAAATTAGGCACGTCTTTCTGAAGACGGTAAGTCTCTTTTCTAATTCCAAATCAGGCACGTCTTTTCGAAGATGGTAAGTCCCCTTTCCAATTTCCAAATTAGGCACGTCTTTCCAAAGACAATAAGTCCCCTTTCCAATTCCAAATAAGGCACGTCTTTCCAAAGACGGTAAGTCCCCTTTTCAATCCCAACAGGCACAGCTTTTCGAAGACGGTAAGTCCCCTTTTCAATTCTAATCCCTCTCTCGAGACAGTTGATTCCTCGAGATGGTCCGGCACATTTTTTGAATAAAATCTCTTCGAAATGGTAAGTCCCTTTAAACCTGTCGACTGGGATAAGACCCCAAGTCCCCTAGATGGTAGAATGGCCCACTTTTGGCGCCTGCTAGCCCGCCAATGCAGAAATGTCCATTTAGGCACGCCTTTCGAGAAAGTTGATTCTCAGGCGCTAAGTCCCTTTAGCAATTTTCTGAGATCAGGCAGTCTCAGGAATGATCGCGAACTATTAGAGTAGCGGAAATACTCGCAAATAAGTCGATATAGGGAATTGCCAACAAACTCTTGTATCACGCGACCACTGTCAGAGTGGCAGAAACACTCAAAACCCAGGTCAACACCAATACTTGCTAGCCCACTTCGGTAAAAAATGACCAAACTACCCCTAGGGCCATTTTTTGGCACGTTTCTCGAGAACACATTTGAATCCTTAGAACGGTAAGTCCCACCTTTCAAGATTTTCTTAAAGGCAGTTTGGTATGATTAGGTGCCTTTTAGTCAGTTTCGAGCCAATTCTGAGACTTTTCGATCAAGATGACCATTTTGCCCTTAGACATTTGAATGCCCCGAGAACCATATTGGCCCTGGGTATCAAACTGGTAGCCTTCCAAGAATGTTTTTTATAGTATTCTTAACCTTTTTTTATCTTTCCGGATCATTCGGAGTCAGTTCCGGCCCGGTACGAAATGACCGTTTTGCCCGTGGAGGGCCGGTCGCCTTTTCCAACCACACCGACCCTGGGTATCAAACCAGCAACCTTTGGGAACATTCTAAATAATGTTTCCAAATCTTGAGTCTTTTTTCGGGACATTCCGGGTCCGTCCCAGCAACTTTCTGGCTTGATTGACCGTTTTGCCACTAATGGCTTGGTCAATCCTTCCGACATTGCTATCCTCATTTTTTAAGTCAAATATCTTCGCGACACTATTCTAAGTGTTCCTGCCCTTTTCTGGCTCTCCGGGCCATTCCCAGCCTCTTAAAATCATTCCCGGACTTTCCAAAGTGTCGCGCCCAGATTTTTCGCACTCGAGGAATACTCACCCAAGCGGGAAAAATGTTGTACTCTCTCGTTAGAACTCACCCTCCTAGAAGAATGAGTGCGACTAGGTTTGAATTGAAAATTGATTTGAATAAAGGGCTTTTGAAAAAGATTCAGAGTCGCCACCTAACTTGATTAAGGTGAGTTAGGTCACCTAAAAACTAAGCATAGTCCGAAAACTACACTTAAGGTTTTTGGAAAACGATTTGAAAATATCTCCTCAAAAGAGGGTTTTTAAGAAAACAAGTTGTTTGGCAACCTTTGGAAAACATTTAGCCCTTTTTTGAAAAATAACTCCTTTTGGTCTTTGAAAACAGTGATCTAGGTTCGGAGGTTGGTTACGTGTAGGGAAGATGCACTAAGCTATCATCCTACCCCGCCCTTTCGGTACCAACATGTCATTCTACCCTAGATTCACCTATGAGAGTCTTTAACTAACTATAGTTCAATCCCATTCACTTTGAAAAACAATGTTTATAAATTAACATGATGCATGATATGCAAGTGCAAAATAAGAGCATTGAAAAATAGATTTGGAAAGAGATTGATTTGATTTGAAAATAGATTTGAAGAGATGGAATTGAAATTGGAAAGTTTGAAAATTTGGAAATAGAAATTTGAAATTGAAATTTGAAAATTGATTGGAATTTGAGATTTGAAAAGATTTTGAAAACCGCACCCATGAGGGTGGAATTGAAAGTTTGAAAAGTATTGTGACCGCACCTATGAAGGTTGCCTACGTATCCCTTTGGGGGAATCAGGTCAGTCGTAGTTCAGACCGGAGTCCTATTGAAAATAGAAGAGTGGATTTGAAGAAGGAACTTGAATTGGACATTGAATTTGATTTGCAATTAGAAAAGGAGATTTGAAATTGGAATGGAGAGGATTGGACTTGCTTTGGAAAGATTGATTTTGGAAAGACTTGGTTTTGGGAAGAAGTAGGTTTAGGAAACCTAGACTTAGGAAAGGTAGGAGACCTAGGAAAGACTTGAGATTAAGAAAGATTGGATTGGAATGTTAGATTTGGAAGATTTTGAAAGATTTGGAAACTTGAAATTTAGGAAAAATTTAGATTAGGAAAGTTTCGAATTAGGAAAGTGTCATTTTTGGAAAGTTTGAAATTAAGAAAGTTTTAGGTTTAGGAAAGTTTTGAAAATTGGAAAGTTTTGAATTTAGAAAGTTTTGAAATAGGAAAGTTTTGAAAGCAAGAAAGTTTTCAATTTAGGAAATGTTTGAATTAAGAAAGTTTCAACTTAAGAAAGTCTTAAATTAAGAAAGTTTTGAGTTTAGAAAAGTCTTAGATTTGGAAAGATTTGAAGTTTTAAGAGAGTTTAGAATTTAGAAAGTTTTAGGTTTAGAAAGATTCAACTTAAGAAAGTTTCAAATTTAGAAAGTTTTGAATTTAGGAAGCTTAGAATTTTAGAAAGATTTGAAATTTGGAAAGTTTAGGATTTAGAAAGTTTTAGAGTTTAGAAAGATTTAAGATTTTAGAAAATTTTAGAGTTTTAGAAAATCTTGAAAATTAAGAAAGGTTTGAATTTAGGAAAGCTTTAAAAGCTTGAATTTAGAAAGTTAAGATTTGGAAAGGGGGTTGAATTAGGAAAGGGTTGAATTAGGAACGATTTGAAAGTTGAGTTTTAAAATTTAGGAAAGATTTTTATGTTCAAGTTTAGGAAACTTAAGATTTAGGAAGGATTTGAATTAGGAAATATTTGGATTTGGAAGGGGCTGGATTTGGTTTCTAAAAGAAAGGATTTGATTTTGTTTCCAAAAACGGAGGACAAGATCTAGTTTCCTAAACTGGGAGATATGATTTGGTTTCCTAAAGGGAAGATAGAATTTCGCATGGATTTGGAAAAGGAGATTCTAGAAACCCTAATTTTGAAAAATTGTAGTTTTGACGTAAAAAGGGGCATTGAAAACATGTATAGTTTGGATGTGAAAACTAGAGGTTTTGGAAACCTAGGTTTGGGGCAAAGTTTGAAAATCATGTTTTTGGAAAGAAAATTAGGGTTTCCTAATCGTGGGCTCTAAGGAAAGAGGATTTTTGGAAAGTGCGTTTTTAGAAACGAAGGTTTTCTAGAAGGGAATCCTAGGGAGGAGTTTTTTGGAAAGCATGTTTTTGGAAACGTAGAGTTTAGAAAGAAAATCCTACTGGAGAATTTCTAGAAGGAAGATTTCGGGAGACGTGTTTTTTTTGGAAACGTGTTTTTGAAAAAGAGCCTTTGATGCAATTTTGAAAACAAGTTTGAAAACGATTTTTGAAAACAACTTTTTGAAAACGAATTTTGGAAGATGCAAGACTATGATATGCACAATGAAATTCAGGGTCGTGAACATACAAGGTTAAGGCTTCACCACATAATCAAGGGGGCCGGACCCACGTGGTCTTTGGTTAGACTAGAAGAAAGCCCCCGACACGGTGACTCTCCCATAGTCCAATCCTACACATGGACCGGGAATCCCCTTGTTTCAAGCATGCAAAGAAAGGGCGGGAAAGAGATGAGGGATTAAAATAGAGAAAACCCAAGTGGGTTGGAGAGAGAAGAGAGAGGGGGGAAGTGCGGAAATTTAAATAGAAAGCCTACCTTGTTTCTTGTTTATTTTGCGCGCCGTGCAGTCTTCGGTCTTTGATCTTCGGCCTTGATCTTCACCCTTAGTCTTCAAGGATTGTCTTCAAGCTTTGGATGGCTGCTCTTCAAGTCTTCGGAGAGTGGTTGAAGGCTAGTGTATGAGTGTATGGGGAGTGTATGAGTGTATAGGAGGCTAGGGTTTGTGTATAGTGGCTAGGGTTTGAGAAAACCTAGGGAGGCTAGGGTTTTTGAGGTGCTCGAGCTCTGTAAATCGAAATATGGGATCTTTAGGTTAAGTTTTTAGACCCCTTTCACGTTGAACGAGGCTCTGTATTTATAGAGGGAGGACAAGCCTGGCGCCTGTTGTAGTGGCGCCAGGGCAAAATTTATATTGGCGCCACTAGGAGTGGCGCCAGGCCATTTTTTGGCTTGGCGCCACTGCTAGTGGCGCCAGCCATTTAGGAAACAATTAAGGTCGGCAAGCAACGTATCTCTGACTAGATTTGGGCGCCTGTACTAGTGACTACCATTTAAACTTTAGCCTGGCTTCACTAGGAGTGACTCCGGAAAGTCCGGGAATGATTTGAAAGAGCCGAGAATGACCCGGGAGGCCAGAAAGGAGCAGGAACACTTAAAATAGTGTCCTGGAGGTATTTGACTTGAAAAGTGAGGATTGGATGTGTCGGAAAGGTTGATCGAGCCTTTAGGGGCAAAACGGTCAACCGGACTGAAAAACTGCCGGGACAGACTCAAACTGTCCCGGAAGAAGACTTGCGATCTGGAAACATTATTTAGAATGTTCCCAGAGGTTGCCGGTTTGATACCCAGAGCCGGCGTGGTCGGAAATGGAGACCGGCCCACCAGGGGCAAAACGGTCATTTTGTACTGGGTTTGCCGGAACTGACTCGGAATGGTCCGGAAAGGTAAAGGAAGGTCGAGAACACTATAAAAAGTATTCTCGGGACATTACCGGTTTGATACCCAGAGCCGGTGTGGTCGAAGAAGGAGACCGGCCCTCTAGGGGCAAAACGGTCATTTTGCACCGGGTTGGCCGGAACTAACTCAGAATGGTCCGGAAAGGTAAAGGGAGGTTGAGAACACTATAAAAAGTATTCTCGGGACATTACCGGTTTGATACCCAGAGCCGGTGTGGTTCCCGGGGCGTTCGGATGCCTAGGGGCAAAATGGTCATCTTGACCGGAAAGTCTCGAAAAAGGTCCTAAGGGTAATTTGGTCATTTTTCACAGAAGTGGGCTAACAGCCACTGGTGTTGACCTAGGTTTTGAGTGTTTCCGCCACTCTAACGGTGTGAGTATTTCTGCTACTCGGACGGGGTTGATGATTTGTGAGTATTTCCGTTACTCGGACGGGGTTGAGTATTTCCGCTACTCGGACGGGGTTAATGATTTGGGAGTATTTCCGCTACTCTAACGATTTTATGAGTATTTTCGCTACTCTAATGGGTCTTGTGAGTATTTTCGCTACTCTAACGGGTCTGTGAGTATTTCTGCTACTCTAACGGTTCTGTGAGTATTTTCGCTACTCTAACGGGTCTGTGAGTATTTCCGCTACTCTAACGGTTCTGTGAGTATTTCTGCTACTCTAACGGGTCTGTGAGTATTTCCGCTACTCTAACGGTTCTGTGAGTATTTCTGCTACTCTAACGGGTCTGTGAGTATTTCCGCTACTCTAACGGTTCTGTGAGTATTTTTGGTACTCGGACCGTCTCGAGGAATAAACTGTCTCGAGAGAGGGATTGGAATGGGGTCTTACCGTCTCCGAAGAGACGTGCCTGGATTGGAACCGTCTCGACGAATAAACTGTCTCGAGAGAGGGATTGGAAAGGGGTCTTACCGACTCCGAAGAGACGTGCCTGGATTGTTTTGTGAGTGTTTCCGCCACTCTGACGGCTTTGTGAGTGTTTCTGCCACTTTGACGGTTTTGTGTGTGTTTCCGCCACTCTGACGGTTTTGTGTGTGTTTCCGCCACTTTTGTGAGTGTTTCCGCCACTCTGACGGTTTTGTGAGTGTTTCCGCCACTCCGACGGTTTTGTGAGTAGTTTTGCTACTCGGACCGTCTCGAGGAACAAACTGTCTCGAGAGAGGGATTGGAATTGGAATTGGAATAAGAAAGGACAATGCCCCTAAGGGCATTTTGGTCATTTTGCCTCTATTTGGGCCCGACAGGCCCGCGAAGCGATGGAAAGACGGAATTTGGACTAGAGGATTGGTTTCGATTGGAATATGTCCATAATGACTTGAAAACAAGTCTGGACGGAGTGTAGACTGCCGAGCGGTCAAAAATGGGGTGCTTGCTGCTGCCCCTCTTTTTCTGTCTTTGCTTGTCAAAGACAGAAAACGATAAAAGTAAGAGTCCCATGTTGACCGCGAGGCAGTCGGAGGGACGGACATTGAAAACCTTTCGACAACGGGGGTCGAAAACGGATAACGGGCCAAAAAGGCCTTCGAAAACAAGTTTTGGCGGGAAAAAGTGCAAAACTGCCCAGAATTTATAACTGGCGCCACTAGCAGTGGCACCTTTGGCAAAACAAAACTGGCGCCTCTACTAGTGGCGCCAGGCTTAAAGTTAAAACCAGAAAATTTCTGGTTCGAATAGCCGCGGCACTTTGGAGGGTTTTCATAAATTCGTGAGGCATTGCGAGGAATCCATCTTGGAGATTGAAGGATCACTCTTTGGGGACCACGGGTGATTGCCGGAAGGAGTCCACGTCGCCGGAGGAGAAGATTTCGCCGGAGAACTTCCAAAAGGTGAGTTTTCAAATTTTGTTGATTTTGATGTGTAGAACTTCGTTTGAATCATGTGAATAATGGAAATTGATGTTTTGATATGTTTTGAACACTTTGGTGATGTTGTTTTTGCATTTTGATGGTTGTTTGATTGAATTTGAATGATTTTTCATGATTATGTGAAGAGGGTTTTCTGCAGGACTAGGGAATTTGTTCCTACAGGCATGGGTATTAGGTTTTCTGGCCATGTTTTTGTGCATTGTGCCTTAGAAAAATGTGTTTGACAACCGTATGAAGTTTCGTGATTTTTTGAAAACTCGGTGAATTTTTGATTTTTAAAAAAGAGAAAAATATTTAGAAAATTAGAAAAAATTAGAAAATTCAAGAAATTGATGAGATTTTTAAAGTATGAAATTTTGGAAAAATGTAAGAATATTTTGAAAACATTTAGGTGATTTTGAAAAATTTTGGAAGCCTTTTGAAAACCATTGATTTATTCGAAAAATAAAACATGAGTTTTGAAGATTTTGAAAAATTGGAGAGTGTGCACGGGTGCCATTGTCATGTGATTGTAGTGTTGGAAGGTGCATATTTCGTGTTTTGTGTTGATGTCACGGGTGTTGTAGGGGCCATTTTTAGACGGGACTCTGCCGAAATTTTTTAGAAATTATGAAAAGAGTTGGTTAAAATTTTAGAAATAAAATCTTTTTGAAGGGAAAAGGCAGAGAACCCTTGAGACGTGATTTGGAGTTGGAAAATCAGGATGTGTGGAAATTTTATTTTTGATTTGTTATTTGAAAATCGTTTATTTGTTTTGTATTATTTGTTCGTTTTATTTTACTGTTATTTAAACTGCATGGATGGTATATTAACATCACTTACCTTGGCTTATCTTTTCAGGATGGCAGACGCAGGTGATGACGGTTCCGAGAAGAGTCATTGCTTTGGGAAGATAGCCCGAACAGATTCTTGTCGGCAGCTCCAACCGCTCTAGGGGGGAGTCAGCACTCTGCCAATCGAGCACCTTCTAGCCAGGGTGGGAGGGGGGAGTAGGCCTCCAGTCGACCCCTTTCCCTCCAGTTGAGCCAACCCTTAAGGATGAGATGGACATCGAGGTTTTCCACTTTTGACTTTTTGGATGGCCGACGCTATTTTGAGTTGACTACGGGTTTGGTATGACGGGCATCCTTCAGATGAGCAACACATTTTTTCTGGTCCTTTGGTTACATGGCTTCTCTCCTGTTAGTGTAGCTTGCTTTCTGACAGTGGTTCCCACCTGACCTGTCTTTCTTCCATTTTGGGGAATGTGAGCTTGCCCCTACTCCCCATGAGTATGGCTTCCTCCTAGCTCTTCTGGATGGTTCAACTGACATTATGGGACCTAATTTTCCTGATGGCTGCATCACGATTGTCGCTCTTCAGCTTGGATTATATGTGCAGCCTTTTCTTCTGATCCCCTGCCCCTAGTTTCCTTATGTCCCAGTGTAGCTCCTGTTCTCTCATTTTGAGTTTGCAACGCATAGGAAAGCTCATTCAGGGGATTGACATACTTCTCAAGATTGGTCCATTTCTCCCACATGGTGGCCCCAACTTTGCTCTTCTTAAGATTCTAGGTGTTTCTCCTCGAGGGAATGACATGGTTGACTGCCAATTACGTGTACTGCTTGCCAGGATTCATGAAGGGCACCCATATGCTCCTATGGTTGTGGGACAGACCTTCGTTAGCCTTCCTAGATTTTGGTAGGGGGGCAATGCTCATTGTTGGGGATGTGCTTCATTATTCCAGCTTTGGGTGATCGGACACTTATTCACTAGCCCTCTTTCAAAGTCGTTTAATTAGGGAGGTCGAGGGTGGGCCATTGCCCCATTCTCTATTTTTTGTTAGTCATGGAAATCTGAGCTTTCTGATTTTTTTTTATTTTTATTTATTTATTTTTATTTTTTGAGGTGTGAGCCGATCTGGAGATATCTGAGGGGTGGCTTTAGCTCCTTTTTATGTTTTGCCTCGTTCCCTGTTTCCTATTTGAGAGAGAGAGAAAGACATAGAGTGAGTTTTGTACAAAAACAGTTCAAGAATGCCCCGGTAAGGGGTGAATGCATGTCGTACTTTTTCTATGAATTGAATGTGTGTCCTACTTTTTATGAATGCACAGGTTCACACAGAAGTGGAATTGAATGCATGTTATACTCTTTGGATGAATGTACATACATGAATAGAATTGAATGCAATGTCCCTTTTTTTGTGATAAATGCACAGATTTATGTAAGAATTGAATTAAATGCATGACCTACTTCCTTATAAATGAACAGGTTCATACAAGGGTACAGTTGAGTGCATGAATAGATACAAACTACACAGGAATCTAAATGTATTTACAGGCTACACATGTCATGGATGCATCAGTACTACATGTATACAAGCTATTTACAAACAATGTCCCAGGATTGCCCCTCGGGCCCATACTCTCAGGATTCTGTTCCTTTTCAGGATTCTGCCCCATTTAGTTTTGTCCCATTCTTATCGGGGTGTGATAGCATTTGCCTCATTCTCCAGGGATCTTGACTTTTTGGTTTACTATCATATTCCTACTTTCTATAGGGTTACTGTTTGGGCTTTTTCTGATCTCACTTGGTTTTCCCTCTCAGATCTCCAAAATGCCACCATGGCTCGAGCGACAACTCGCATGCCCTTTGCAGAGCGATAAACAGCTAAGCTCTCAATCCGAGAAGACTTCTTTTAGGACCGTAATGTAGGCTGGGTTTAGAGGTTGTAAGAAACGAAAGGATATTTAGGCTCAAAGATTTTCTTTTAGTGGGTTGTTAAAACTGAAACCATTTGAGCACATCTTGGAGCATGAGATTGCCCCTTGCATTCTCTTCCAATTCTCCTTTCTCCCCCTACTTGTCTTAGTATTGTTCAGGCTTATTTGGACTAAGCGATTCTCTTTGATCAGAGAGGACTTTAATTTGGAACGTAACGTAGGCTAGGTTAAGGGGTTTACGAATGAAGGGGATATGTAAGCTCAAATTTGATGTTGCTTCCAGTAGGGTTAGATCCACACCATCCTCGGTTGGTCTTCCACTGGGGTTTCATCCCCTGATATCCTCTTCTAGCTTCAGAAACATATTTGGCTCATTTAGATCAAGCAATCCTTCTCAATCAGAGTGGGCTTTAGTAGGGTTGTAATGTAGGCCATGGTTTGGGGTTTAACAAGAAAGGGTAAAGGCTCAAACCTATAGCTTCTACTTGGTGGCTTTGTTACCTAGGATCACCTTCGAATTTTCTCTTTTACATGAGGTGTTGACCTTTCTTGTAACTTTTGACCTTCTTAGTCTGACATCTGCCCCTTTTTCCTGACTTTTGGCTTTATATGCTTTTTAAAGATAGCACAACATGACTCTTTTTCGGTCTTTCCACTGATATGCTTCCTTTTTCTTTTCTTTTCTTTTTTTTTTTCTTTCTTTCTTGTTACCTTTGACAAGAAGAACATTTCTACAACTTCTTTCTCCCAAATCCTTTCCTTAACATTTTCATTTAACCGATTGTGGACGGTGATCCCTAGGTTGGGGTGTATTTTGGAAAAGAAAGATAACCAGCTCAATAGGTTCGACAAGGGTTGCTTTTAACTGTATGGGAAGTGAAATGAGGGTCTCTCTTCATTTTGAATAAGATTGCTTGATCCATAGAGCCTTCACGTTACTTCAGCTTGATGGTCGATAAAATTCTCCACCAGGTCTTCTGCTGCTTGTCTACCCCAATGTGAGGGAATGGTTTCGGATCGGGGTTAACAAGAAGAATCTTCTGCTTTCTGCGAGGCACTAATGGGTTAAGCAAAAGGATTATTTTTGCGTATGGTAGTAGAATTGAGGGCATCTAATCATTTCAAACTGAATTGCTTAGTCCATGAAGCCTTTGTACAAAATTTAGACATTACTCCTAGGTATGATGTGTTTCTGTCAATGAAACCCTACATGTTCTATCAACTATTTTGTGCTCACCCCAATGTGGGGGATGGTTATAGGTTTGGGGATATCTGAAAAGAAATTATGTACGTCTCTAGTGGGCTAAGCAAATGGTAGTGTTTATTTGGGATAAGTAGAACAATGGCTTCTCATCATTTTAGGGACTCGGCTGCCCATCGCTTAGCCAGGATATCACGCAAGTATCGCCTTTTCAATAAACTCTGCAATTCTCTATTGAGACTGTCTTCCTCCTATCTTTCATTCTCTCTTTGACTCTCGAAGGTTTTAATCCCTTTTAAATAGGTGAGCTATGCTATCCCATCCTTTAAGTCGAGTCATCACTGAATGGAAAAGAATCCTTAAATGCAACAATCCTCCACAAGAGTATGAGACAAAAGGGGATAAACTGGAAACTTTATATTTTTCATTTCAAATCATGAATGCACGACATGTGTGTTTATTTAAATAAGATATGCAAGAAAATAGACAGATAAAAAGGAAACAGATGAATTTTATGAAAACCTCCCTTTTCTTGTGGGCCTTTTGGTGAGAATCCTTAATAGGGTTTTGGGACTACATCAACCTCTTGGTGCTTTATTCATCAGGTGTATCCGTGGAGGGCGAGTTCTCGATATTTGTCATGCATTTGGAAGTTAGAGGATGTGTTGTTGCAATGCACGGGCCTGACAAGACTTCGCAAATGGTGAGGTCCTCTTCTGCATGGATAGTGATTGTCTTGGCATGGCGCGAGGGTAGTTGCATAGAGGTAATGTCTTGTGGATGGATGGTTAATTATTCCTCCATGTAGGTTCGGCCTCCTTCAATAGCCTGGCTTATCCTTGCATGAGTTTGAATTGGGCATGATACTAGAGGGGTTTCCATGAGTTCAGTTGTGCTCTTTGACCTGAAAAAGAAAAGAAAAACAAAATGTAGTTAGTATGTGGAGTTGGGAGTTCTATACAATGCATGTCCTATGGAGGTCCTTTCTTTGAGGGAGTCTAGGAATGATGACAAGTCCATTTTGGAGGTGGGGTTTTGCCCCTATTATGCAATACAATACCTCTTCGGCGTGGGCCGGCTGATGTTTCCTTATATGGGCAATCTCGCCTCCATGGATTGAGAGAGATTTGGGCCTCTCTCGAGATATGGCTCTATGCATGCCATGAATCCTTAGGGTTTAAAAACCCTTAGGAGTTTTGGTAGGTTCAATTAACATGAGGTTGGATTGCTCCTTTCTCTCTACGGTTGATTAGATGCACGAGAATGAAAATGACTTGAGTTTCTTAGAACTCTTGTCTTAGAATAGATATGGATGCATGAGCATAATAGAAGTGAATGTGTGAGCAATATGATAACAATAAATAAATGGTTTAGAAAAACCCCCTTCTTGTCTTGCTTCTGCCTTCGGTTCTCTTGATATTTGGAGATGAGGAGAGGGAGGACAGAAGACAAAAAACAAAAGAAAAGGAAAAAGAAAGAAGTTAGTGCCTTGATTTGATCATTTTTATGCAATGCATGTCCTAGGGGTGCCCCTACTTGAGAGGGAGACTAAACATGATGTATTGGCTCACTTTTGGAGATAGGGGGTTTGCCCCTGTATACAGACACCTTACCGTCAGGGAGGAACCCTTGGCCATTCATGCATTCATTAATAAAAATAAAGAAGTACATTAAATTTTGTGTTTGAGATACAAAAGAATTGGAATACATTTTAATAGGGGGAGGGGGTACATTTTCCTTTGGACTTCCACCTATCTACTTTTACAAAGGGAGACCCTAAACCACTCTTGAGTCTTCGGATTCGCCTTCCTTGGATTTGATGTCGAGGAGGTCGCTGAGAGACCTTGTTGATTGATTGCCCCTTGCCTTCTTGGCAACCCTATCTCTGTGAGCATAGAGGGATTGGGGCCCCTTTTATGAAATGAATTGGTGTGCATGCCATGAGTCCTTAGAGTTATGCGGGAACCCTTAGGGTTTGGGTAGGTTTAATGCAAGGGAGAGTAACGTTGGTGTCACTCTCAATTGGTTGATCGTATGCATGCGAATGCAGTGACTTGAGTTACTTGGAACTCTTGTCTTGACATGGAATATTGAATACATGAACATGAATATGCAAAAAGTATAAGGAGAGAAAGTACAATTGAAGTAAACATGCACGCATGAACAGTTAGACAGGCATTATAACAGTATAAATACAGGCATTATAACAGTAGGTATAAATGAAAGTAAGAGCAGTTGCCCTTTCTTCCGTGATTTTGAAAACGGTACTCGTGTCCTAAATCCGGCAGAGGTTCGGCTATGCATGGTGTCTATCTGAGTATGAGGTTGAGGGTTAACTAATGCGTCCTAAAAAGGCTCGGTCCCCGGATCTTCAAACCTAGGCCCACTCCCCGAGGTGGTGCCATGATCGGTTGGTGATCCGAGCGGGGGAACCATCAAGAGGCCGTAGGCGAAGAAACTGACACAGCATCTTGCCCACAACCAATATACCTTTCCCCCTTTCAAACTAGAAAGGACATATCAGGGTATGCAATTATGCAGAATGCAAGTGCACATGCAGTGTGTGTGTGATTTTTAAAAGTGGAGGAAAGGGCCCAAGAACTCCCATTCATCTTGTACATCACATTCATGCAAAGCAGTTAATAAAATTTAAACAAAATGTGTACCTACAAAACAAAGATGCAAGTGTTAGTATGTGAATGACAAACATGATACAAGATAATATGAATAAATGCATGTTTTTTTTTTTTTTAAATATTTTGAAAATTTAGCTTTGAAAATTTAAACTGAATAGGATTGAACCAAGTTAATTGAAGACTCTACATGGGTGAAGGTTAAAGAGACATGACTACGGCCTAACCCTCTAAGTGTCCCCAGTGGAGTCACCAGTTGTCGCGCCCAGATTTTTCGCACTCGAGGAATACTCACCCAAGCGGGAAAAATGTTGTACTCTCTCGTTAGAACTCACCCTCCTAGAAGAATGAGTGCGACTAGGTTTGAATTGAAAATTGATTTGAATAAAGGGCTTTTGAAAAAGATTCGGAGTCACCACCTAACTTGATTAAGGTGAGTTAGGTCACCTAAAAACTAAGCATAGTCCGAAAACTACACTTAAGGTTTTTGAAAAACGATTTGAAAATATCTCCTCAAAAGAGGGTTTTTAAGAAAACAGGTTGTTTGGCAACCTTTGGAAAACATTTAGCCCCTTTTTGAAAAATAACTCCTTTTGGTCTTTGAAAACAGTGATCTAGGTTCGGAAGTTGTTTACGTGTACGGAAGACGCACTAAGCTATCACCCTACCCCGCCCTTTCGGTACCTACATGTCAATCTACCCTAGATTCACCTATGAGAGTCTTTAACTAACTATAGTTCAATCCCATTCACTTTGAAAAACAATGTTTATAAACTAACATGATGCATGATATGCAAGTGCAAAATAAGAGCATTGAAAAATAGATTTGGAAAGAGATTGATTTGATTTGAAAATAGATTTGAAGAGATGGAATTGAAATTGGAAAGTTTGAAAATTGATTGGAATTTGAGATTTGAAAAGATTTTGAAAACCGCACCCATGAGGGTGGAATTGAAAGTTTGAAAAGTATTATGACCGCACCTATGAAGGTTGCCTACGTATCCTTTTGGGGGAAACAGGTCAGTCGTAGTTCAGACCGAAGTCCGATTGAAAATAGAAGAGTGGATTTGAAGAAGGAACTTGAATTGGACATTGAATTTGATTTGAAATTAGAAAAGGAGAATTGAAATTGGAATGGAGAGGATTGGACTTGCTTTGGAAAGATTGATTTTGGAAAGACTTGGTTTTGGGAAGAAGTAGGTTTAGGAAACCTAGACTTAGGAAAGGTAGGAGACCTAGGAAAGACTTGAGATTAAGAAAGATTGGATTGGAATGTTAGATTTGGAAGATTTTGAAAGATTTGGAAACTTGAAATTTAGGAAAAATTTAGATTAGGAAAGTTTTGAATTTAGGAAAGTTTTAGGTTTAGGAAAGTTTTGAAAATTGGAAAGTTTTGAATTTAGAAAGTTTTGAAATAAGGAAGTTTTGAAAGCAGGAAAGTTTTCAATTTAGGAAATGTTTGAATTAAGAAAGTTTCAACTTAAGAAAGTCTTAAATTAAGAAAGTTTTGAGTTTAGAAAAGTCTTAGATTTGGAAAGATTTGAAGTTTAAGAGAGTTTAGAATTTAGAAAGTTTTAGGTTTAGAAAGATTCAACTTAAGAAAGTTTCAAATTTAGAAAGTTTTGAATTTAGGAAGCTTAGAATTTTAGAAAGATTTGAAATTTGGAAAGTTTAGGATTTAGAAAGTTTTAGAGTTTAGAAAGATTTAAGATTTTAGAAAATTTTAGAGTTTTAGAAAATCTTGAAAATTAAGAAAGGTTTGAATTTAGGAAAGGTTTAAAAGCTTGAATTTAGAAAGTTAAGATTTGGAAAGGGGGTTGAATTAGGAAAGATTTGAAAGTTGAGTTTTGAAATTTAGGAAAGATTTTTATGTTCAAGTTTAGGGAACTTAAGATTTAGGAAGGATTTGAATTAGGAAATATTTGGATTTGGAAGGGGCTGGATTTGGTTTCTAAAAGAAAAGATTTGATTTTGTTTTAAAAAACGGAGGACAAAATCTAGTTTCCTAAACAGGGAGATTTGATTTGGTTTCCTAAAGGGAAGATAGAATTTGGCATGGATTTGGAAAAGGAGATTCTAGAAACCCTAATTTTGAAAAATTGTAGTTTTGACGTAAAAAGGGGCTTTGAAAACATGTATAGTTTGGATGTGAAAACTAGAGGTTTTGGAAACCTAGGTTTGGGGCAAAGTTTGAAAATCATGTTTTTGGAAAGAAAATTAGGGTTTCCTAATCGTGGGCTCTAAGGAAAGAGGATTTTTGGAAAGTACGTTTTTAGAAACGAAGGTTTTCTAGAAGGGAATCCTAGGGAGGAGTTTTTTGGAAAGCATGTTTTTGGAAACGTAGAGTTTAGAAAGAAAATCCTATAGGGGAATTTCTAGAAGGAAGATTCCGGGAGGAGAGTATTTAGAAAGTGAATTTTGAGGAAAGAAAGTTTTGGAAAGGAGTTGAAAAAGAGAGTTTTGAAAAAGAGATTTTGAAGGGAGTTTTTGAAAACCATTTTGGAGAGGAGAGTTTTAGGAAAGTATGTTGAAAAAGAAATTTTTAGGAAGAGATTTTTGAAGAGAGAGTTTTTAGAAGGTGTAAAAACATCTCACTTTCCTAAAGCAATTCTAACCATAAGAAGGCTAGAATTGCTTTAGGAAACCGGTTTTAAAAACAACAAGACTTGAAAATATAGACCAAGAGGTCACTTTTAATGTAATACTTTCCTAAAGCAACCCTAGCCATGGAAAGGCTAGAACCACCCTAGGATTGTGATTTTGAAAACGTGTTTTTGAAAAAGAGCCTTTGATGCAATTTTGAAAACAAGTTTGAAAACGATTTTTGAAAACAACTTTTTGAAAACGAATTTTGGAAGATGCAAGACTATGATATGCACAATGCAATTCAGGGTCGTGAACATACAAGGTTAAGGCTTCACCACATAATCAAGGGGGCCGGACCCACGTGGTCTTTGGTTAGACTAGAAAAAAGCCCCCAACACGGTGACTCTCCCATAGTCCAATCCTACACATGGACCTGGAATCCCTTTGTTTCAAGCATGCAAAGAAAGGGCGGGAAAGAGATGGGGAATTAAAATAGAGAAAACCCAAGTGGGTTGGAGAGAGAAGAGAGAGGGGGAAGTGCGGAAATTTAAATAGAAAGCCTACCTTGTTTCTTGTTTATTTTGCGCGCCGTGCAGTCTTCGGTCTTCGGTCTTCGGTCTTGATCTTCACCCTCAGTCTTCAAGGATTGTCTTTAAGCCTTGGATGGCTGCTCTTCAAGTCTTCGGAGAGTGGTTGAAGGCTAGTGTATGAGTGTATGGGGGAGTGTATGAGTGTATATAAGGCTAGGGTTTGTGTATAGTGGCTAGGGTTTGAGAAAACCTAGGGAGGCTAGGGTTTTTGAGGTGCTTGAGCTCTGTAAATCGAAATATGGGATCTTTAGGTTAAGTTTTCAAACCCCTTTCACGTTGAACGAGGCTCTGTATTTATAGAGGGAGGACAAGCCTGGCGCCTGTTGCAGTGGCGCCAGGGCAAAATTTATTCTGGGCCCACTAGCAGTGGCGCCAGCCATTTAGGAAACAATTAAGGTCGGCAAGCAACGTATCTTTAACTAGATTTGGGCACCTGTACTAGTGACTACCATGTAAACTTTAGCCTGGCTTCACTAGGAGTGACTCCGGAAAATCCGGGAATGATTTGAAAGAGCCGGGAATGACCCGAGAGGCTGGAAAGGAGCAGGAACACATAAAATAGTTTCCTGGAGGTATTTGACTTGAAAAGTGAGGATTGGATGTGTCGGAAAGGTTGATCGAGCCTTTAGGGGCAAAACGGTCAACCGGACCGGAAAACTGCCGGGACAGACTCAAACTGTCCCGGAAGAAGACTTGGGATCTGGAAACATTATTTAGAATGTTCCCAGAGGTTGCCAGTTTGATACCCAGAGCCGGCGTGGTCGGAAATGGAGACCGGCCCACCAGGGGCAAAACGGTCATTTTGTACCGGGTTTGCCGGAACTGACTCGGAATGGTCCGGAAAGGTAAAGGAAGGTCGAGAACACTATAAAAAGTATTCTCGGGACATTACCGGTTTGATATCCAGAGCCGGTGTGGTCGAAGAAGGAGACCGGCCCTCTAGGGGCAAAACGGTCATTTAGCACCGGGTTGGCCGGAACTAACTCGGAATGGTCCGAAAAGGTGAAGGAAGTTCGGGAACACTATAAAAAGTATTCTTGGGACATTACCGGTTTGATACCCAGAGCCGGTGTGGTCGAAGAAGGAGACCGGCCCTCCAGGGGCAAAACGGTCATTTTGCACCGGGTTGGCCGGAACTAACTCGGAATGGTCCGGAAAGGTAAAGGGAGGTTGAGAACACTATAAAAAGTATTCTCGGGACATTACCAGTTTGATACCCAGAGCCGGTGTGGTTCCCGGGGCGTTCGGATGCCTAGGGGCAAAATGATCATCTTGACCGGAAAGTCTCGTAAAAGGTCCTAAGGGTAATTTGGTCATTTTTCACCGAAGTGGGCTAACAGCCACTGGTGTTGACCTAGGTTTTGAGTGTTTCCGCCACTCTAACGGTGTGAGTATTTCCGCTACTCGGACGGGGTTGATGATTTGGGAGTATTTCCGCTACTCTAACGGGTCTTGTGAGTATTTCCGCTACTCTAACGGTTCTGTGAGTATTTCTACTACTCTAACGGGTCTGTGAGTATTTCCGCTACTCTAATGGTTCTGTGAGTATTTTTGCTACTCGGACCGTCTCGAGGAATAAATTGTCTCGAGAGAGGGACTGGAAAGGGGTCTTACCGTCTCCGAAGAGACGTGCTTGGATTGGAACCATCTCGAGGAATAAACTGTCTCGAGAGAGGGATTGGAAAGGGGTCTTACCGACTCCGAAGAGACGTGCCTGGATTGTTTTGTGAGTGTTTCCGCCACTCTGACGGCTTTGTGAGTGTTTCTGCCACTTTGACGGTTTTGTGTGTGTTTCCGCCACTCTGACGGTTTTGTGTGTGTTTCCGCCACTTTTGTGAGTGTTTCCGCCACTCTGACGGTTTTGTGAGTGTTTCCGCCACTCCGACGGTTTTGTGAGTAGTTTTGCTACTCGGACCGTCTCGAGGAACAAACTGTCTCGAGAGAGGGATTGGAATTGGAATTGGAATAAGAAAGGACAATGCCCCTAAGGGCATTTTGGTCATTTTGCCTCTATTTGGGCCCGACAGGCCCGCGAAGCGATGGAAAGACGGAATTTGGACTAGAGGATTGGTTTCGATTGGAATATGTCCATAATGACTTGAAAACAAGTCTGGACGGAGTGTAGACTGCCGAGCGGTCAAAAATGGGGTGCTTACACAAAGTCACTCCTAGTGAAGCCAGGCTAAAAATTGCATGGTAGTCAGTAGTACAGACGCCCAAATCTTCCAAAGATACATTGCTTGCCGACTTAACACACTTTCCTAACTGGCTGGTGCCACTAGCAGTGGCGCCAAGCTAAGAAATGGCTTGGCGCCACTCCTAATGGCGCCAAGAGGAATTTTGGCCTGGCGCCACTACAACAGGCGCCAGGTCTATCCCATCTTTATAAATACAAAGTCTCTTTCAGCATGAAAGAGATCTGAAAACCCTAATTTTCGATACATAGAGCTCGTACATTCCTAAAACCCTAGCTTCCTTAGGTTTTCCAAACCCTAGCCACCATACACTAAACCCTGGCCTCCTATACACTCCTATACACTCTCATACACTTATACACTAGCCTCCAACCCTCCTTTGAAGACTTGAAGGGTTGCAATTTGAAGGTTTGAAGATTGAAGATGAACTCTTGAAGATTGAAGTGAACATTGAAGCAAGACAAGCAAAGCAAGGCGCGCAAAGCCAAGCAAAATAAAGAAGACACAAGGTAGGCTTCTTATTTAAATTTTTGCACTTCCCCCCTCTCTCTTCTCTCTCCTAACCCATTTGGGTTTTCTCTATTTTAATCCCCCATCTCTTCCCCCCCCCCCCCCCTTTCTTTGCATGCTTGAAACAAGGGGACTCGCGGTCCATGTGTAGGATTAGACTATTGGAGGGTCACCGTGTCGAGGACTTTCTTTTAGTCTAACCGGAGACCATGTGGGTTCGGCCCCCTTGATTATGTGGTGAAGCCTTAACCATGTATGTTCACGACTCCAAATTTGCATTGTGCATATCATGATTCTTGCATTCTTCCAAAAGTCGTTTTCAAAATCGTTTTCAAGCTTGTTTTCAAAATTGTATCAAAATCTTCTTTTTCAAAGCTTGTTTTCAAAATCACAATCCTAGGGTGATTCTAGCATTTCTATGGCTAGGGTTGCTTTAGGAAACTGTTACATTTAAAGTGACCAATATGGTCCATATTTTCAAATCCTTCTTGTTTTCAAAACCACTTTCTTAAAGTGGTTCTAGCCTTCTTATGGTTAGAATTGCTTTAGGAAAGTGAGACATTTTTATACTTTCCAAAAAAATCTATTTTCAAAAGTCTCTCTTTCTAAAACCCTCTTGTTCAACATGTTTTCCAAAAATTCTCCTTTCCAAAATTATTTTCAAAGGTTTCCTCTAAAAATCTATTTTCCAAAACCTCTCTTTTGAAATTCTTTTCCAAAACACTCTCCTCAAAATTCATTTCCTAAAAACACTCCCTAGGTTTCCTTCCTAGAAAACGCCTTCCTCAAAATTCACTTTCCTAAAAATTCTTTCCAAAAAGCTTCTTCCAAAATCTCTTTCTAAAAACTCTCTTTTTAAAACTCATCTTCTAGAAACTCCTCTCTAGGATTTCCTTTCAAAAACTTGTTTCCAAAAAACACACTTTTCAAAAATCCTTTTCCTTAGAGCCCAAGTCAAGCCCTAGAGCCACGATTAGGAGACCCTAATTTTCTTTCCAAAAACATGGTTTTTAAACTTGCCTTAAAACATAGGTTTCCAAAACCTCTTGTTTTCTACATCAAAATTATACATATTTCCAAAACTTACTTTCTACATCAAAACTATACACTTCCAAATCTAGGGTCTCTAAACTTCCTTTTCCAAATCCTTGTCAAATCAAATCTTCCCTTTAGGAAACCAAATCCTATCTCCCGTTTAGGAAACTAGATCCAATCCTCTGTTTTTGGAAACAAAATCAAACCTTCTCTTTTAGAAACAAAATCCAATCTCTTGTTTTAGGAAATAGGAATCTTAACTCGTCCTAGTCTAAATATTTCCCAATTCAACTCTTTCCTAATCTTCTCCTTTCCTAAATCTTAAGTTTCCAAAACTTGAACATAAAAATCTTTCCTAAATTCTAAAATTCGATTTTCAAATCTTTCCTAATTCAATCATTTCCTAATTCTACCCCTTTCCAAATCTAAGTTTTCAAATCTTCCCTAAACTCAAACCTTTTCTAATCTCAAGATTTTCTAAAACTCAAACTCTAAAACTTTCTAAATCCTAAACTTTCTAAATTCGAAGCTTTCTAAATCTAAAACTTTCTAAATCTTAAACTTTCTAAATTTCAAATCTTTTCAAATTCAAAGTTTTCTAAATTCAAAACTTTCTTAAGTTAAGACTTTCTAAACCTAAATCTTTCTTAAATTCTAAACTTTCCTAAAGCTTCAAATCTTTCCAAATCTAAAACTTTTTAAACTCAAAACTTTCTTATTTTCAAAACTTCCTTATTTTCAAAACCTTTCCTATTTTAAAACCTTTCTTAAAATGAAACTTTCTTAATTCAAAAACTTTTCTAAAATGAGACTTTCTTAATTCAAAACTTTCGTAAGTCAAAGCCTTCCTAAGTTGAAACTTTCCTAAACCAGAACTTTCCTAAGATGAACCTTTCCTAAAATGACACTTTCCTAATTTGAACCTTTCGAACATTTTCTAAATCTAATCTTTCTAAATTTTCCAAGTCCAACATTTGAGTCAAATCTTTTCTAAAATCTTTTCAAGTCAAATCCTTCTTTTCTAAGTTCCTAAGTCTAGGTTTCTTAAAACCAAGTCTTTCAAAACCAATCTTTTCAAATCTTCCAATCAAAGTCCAAATTTCCTATTCTTCCAATTCCAATTCGAATTCCAACTCCAACTCTTTTCCAAATCAACTCTTCTATTTTCAATCAGACTCTTGTCCGAACTACGATTGACCCGATTCCTCCAAAAGGATACGTAGGCAACCCTCATGGGTGCAGTCTCCACATTTTTCAAATTTCAAATTCCACAACATTTATAAAATTTCTATTTCCACAACTTCTTTCAAATCTCCAATTCTACAGTCTTCTTCAAGTTTCCAATTCTATGTTCTATTTCCAAATCTCTATTTTCAATTTCCAAAACCTTCTTTTCCAAATTCAAACTTCTATCTCTTCCTTTTCAAATCAAATCAATTTCTTTCCAAATCTATTTTTCAATTCTCTTTTCTTGCACTTGCATATCATGCATCATGTTAATTTCTTTTCAAACATTGTTTTTCAAAGTGGATAGGATTGAACAATAGTTAGTCGAAGGCTCTCATAGGTGAATCTAGGGTAGATTGACATGTAGGTACCGAAAGGGCGGGGTAGGGTGATGGCTTAGTGCGTCTTCCCTACACGTAACCAACCTCCGAACCTAGGATCACTGATTTCAAAGACCAAAACAGAGTTATTTTTCAAAAAAGGGCTAAATGTTTTCCAAAGTTTGCCAAACAACTTGTTTTCTTAAAAACCCTCTCTTGAGGAGATATTTTCAAAATCGTTTTCCAAAACCCTAAGTGTAGTTTTCGGATTATGCTTAGTTTTCAGGTAACATAACTCACCTTAATCAAGTTAGGTGGCGACTTCAAATCTTTTCTAAAAGCCCTTTATTCAAATCAATTTTCAATTCAAACCTAGTCACACTCATTCTTCTAGGAGGGTGAGTTCTAACAGGAGAGTATAGTATTTTTCTCACTTGTGTGAGTATTCCTCGAGTGCAAAAAATCTGGGCACGACATTGTTGTGCCTTTCTATTATTGTCATGCTGATGTCACTAGGGTGACATCACACATTGATGATGTGTCAAAATTCTGGTGGAGCCACATCCCTTCAAAAAGTTTAGGCATTGCAATGCCTTAACGAAGGAAAGCCTTTGTTATGGTAGTGCAATGCCGTGAAGAAGGAAATTACCCTTCACAGCATTGCAATGTCATGAAGAATGAATTCCTTTGTCACGACATTATAGTGCTGTGACAAAAATGCCTATATATAGGCCACCCCTTCACTTTTTCACACTATTCTCTCCTTCCCCCTCTTTTTCTCTCTAGAGGAGAAAATGCTCCTATGGCCTCACGTCACCAAATCTGGCTTAGTCAACTCAGCTTAGATGGACCCTTGTCTGGTTGACCAGCCTGGAATCACCCGATCCTAGTCGAAGCTCTTCCCAACCAGCGGGTCTGATAACGCTCCTGCCTAGTTGGAACTTTATCTGATTTTTGGGTCAGATAGTGTTTTCGACTAGTCGCTCCTCTGTTCGACGGGAATGGTGGAAATGGCTTTAGTTCTAAGTTTGTGTACGTATGCTCTACGGTCGCCACTAGCCAGAACTTCCATACTAGAAATTCCAAATTCCTCTGTGGACTAAGCTAGCTTTTTTAAAAGCGGTACAAATTAGCTAGAATTGTATAAATCGGGAAAGATTGCTTTTCGAAAGCCAACTTCATAACATTCACCAAAATCATGCATTTAAAAACATAATCTTCTTATAACCCTTTTGTCAAAGCCGGGAAGCTCTGTGGGGTTAGTCGCTTCCCATTTCAAAGTCAAGTTGAACTACGTATATTACACCTAATTCCTGCTATGACAGGATACATAGGTAATCTAGGTTCTCTTTTTAGGCTCGGTCACCTTTCCTCAAGTAAGCAGGGACTCTACCATTTTAAGCCGTAGTTCAGTTTATAAATTTTGGGCCACCAAGTCATGACAGGATACATAAGCAGTATGGGTTCTTTTCCTAGGCTCGGTCACCTTTCCTCGAGTAAGCAGGTACCCTACCATTTTACCGGAGTTTAGTTTATAAACTCCAGGCCATCAAGTCAGTCAAAACTATGTACGACTTGATTCTTATATAGTTATGACACGTAGGCGGTCTAAGTTTTATTCTAAAGCGCAATCACCTTTTCCTTGAAGAGTAGGAAACCATCAGTCACCCTTTTCCTAAGGAGCGGGAAACTATCAATAGCCATTTGCCCAAAAGACAAAAAACCATGCCTAGCATAATGGGTTCAAACACCCATGTCATTCAAAGTTAGTCTGAACTATGTTTGGCTTGATTCTTACACAGTTAGGATATAAAGGTCTATGCACCCCATTTTTTACCGCTCGATAATCTACAGTCCGTCTAGACTTGTATTCAAGTCAATATAGACATATTCCAATCTAAATCAAATTTCCAAGACTAAATCCTATCAATCAATTGCTTCACGGGCTCATTAGGTCCAAATAGAGACAAAATGACCAAAATGCCCTTGGGGGCATTGTTCGGTCCAATTCCAGTGGGCACGTCTTTTTGAAGACGATAAGTCTCATTTTCAATCCAATTCCAATTCCCATTAAATTCGGCATACCTTTTGAGAAAGTTGATTCCTTGAGGTGGTAAGTCCATCCTGTCTGGTATGTTTTCGAGATAGCTCTTTAAAATAGTAAGTCCCTTCACACCTGTCGACCGGGACGAGATCTCAAGTCCCCGAGATAGTAGAACGGTCCACCTTTGGCGCTTGCTAGCCCGCCAATACAGAAATGTCCGTTTTGGCACGTCTTTCAAAAAAGTTAATTCCTCAGGCACTAAGTCCACCTAGCAACTTCCAGAGATTAGGCAGTCTCTGGAATGATCGCAACTCATTAGAGTAACGAAAATACTCGTAAACATCGCAACCGTCAAAGTAGCGGAAGTGCTCGTAAATAGGTCGATATATGGAATTGCCAACAAACCCCTGTATCACGGGACCACCGTCAGAGTGGCAGAAACACTCAAAACTCAGGTCAACACCGGTGCCTGCTAGCCCACTTCAGTGAAAAATAACCAAACTGCCCCTAAGGCCATTTTCAGCACGTTTCTTGAGAAAATACCTAAGTCCTCAGAATGGTAAGTCCACATTTCCAAGATTATCTTAAAGGTAATCCGGCATGATTAGGTGCCTTCTAATATATTTCGGGCCAATTCTGAGACTTTCCGGTCAAGATGATCATTTTGTCTTAGGCATCTGAACGCCTCGGGAACCACACTGGCTCTGGGTATCAAACCGATAACCTCCTGAGATTGTTTTTTATAGTATTCTGAACCTTCCATTATGTTTCCGGATCATTGCGAGTCAGTTCTAGCAAACCCGGTACGAAATGACCGTTTTGCCCTTGTTGGGCCGGTTGCCTTTTCTAACCACACCGGCTCTGGGTATCAAACCGGTAACCTTTGAGAACATTCTAAATAATGTTTCCAAATCTCGAGTCTTCTTCCGAGATATTCCGAGTCCATCCCGACAGCTTTTTGGCTTGATTGACCCTTTTGCCCCTAATGTCCCGGTCAACCCTTCCAACAAACCCTGACATCCTTTTTCAAGTCCATTACCCTTGGGACCCTATATTAAGGGTTCCTGCCCTTTTTTAGCCTTTCGGGCCATTCTCGGTCCCTTAAATCCTTCCCAGACCTACCGGAGCCACTCCAAGTGAAGCCAAGCTAAAAATTATATGGTAGTCACTAGTACAGGCGCCCAAATCTTCTGAAGATACGTTGCTTGCCGACCTTAAAACTTTCCTAAGTGGCCGGCGCCACTAGTAGTGGCTCCAAGCCAAATATTGGCCTAGCGCCACTCCTAGTGGCGCTAGAAGGTTTTTTGGCCTAGCGTCACTACAATAGGCGCTAGGTCACTATTCTCTCTATAAATATAGAGCATTCTCCAGCATGAAAGAGGTCTGTAAACTCAGTCTAAAAACCCTACTTTTCGATTCACAGAGCTCGTAGCCTCTCTAAGCCCTAGTTTTCTTTAGGTTTTCCAAAGTCTAGCCTCCATACACAAACCCCAGCCTCCTATACACTCATACACACTCTCATACACTCATACATTAGCCTCCAAAGCCTCCATTGTAGACTTGAAGTGCTGCAAACTGTAGCTCTCGAAGATCAAGACGAAAACTGAAGCAGAAACGGAAGCGAAGCAAGAAAAGCAAAGCGCGTAAAACAAAGCAAAATAAACAAGACACAAGGTAGGCTTTCTATTTAAGTTTACACATCTTCTCCCTCTCTCTTCTCTCTTTAAATCTACATGGGTTTTCTTCTATTTTAATCCCTCATCTTCTTCGCTCGCTTTCTTCAATGCTTGAAACAAGAAATTTTCCGGTCCATGTGTAGGATTAGGCTATTGTAAGGTCACCGTGTCGAGAGCTTTCTTTTAGTCTAACCAGAGACCACGTGGGTTCGGCCCCCTTGATTATGTAGTGAAGCCTTAACCTTATATGTTCACGACCCCAATTTGCATTGTGCATGTCATGATATTGCATTATTTCAAAATTCATTTTCAAACTTGTTTTCAAAGCATGCATCAAAATCTTCTTTTTCAAAACTTGTTTTCAAAATCACAATCCTAAGGTGATTCTAGCCTTTCCATGGCTAGGGTTGCTTTAGGAAAGTGTTACATTTAAAGTGACCGATATGGTCCATATTTTTAAATCCTTGTTTTTTTCAAAACCACTATCTTAAGGTGGTTCTAATCCTCTTATGGTTAGAATCGATTTAGGAAAGTGAGATATTTTATATTCTTTCCAAAAACTTTCTTTTCAAAAATCTCTCTGCCTAAAAATCCCTTTTTCAATACACTTTCTAAAAATTCTCTTCAATCTTCAATCTACTTTCCAAAATTGTTTTCAAAAACTCCCTCCAAAAATCTATTTTTCAAAAACTCTTTTTCAAACTCCTTTCCAAAACACTCTCCTCAGAGTTTACTTTCTCAAAATGCTCCTTAAGTTTGCTTCCTAAACAACTCTTTCCAAAAATCTCTTTCCCAAATCTCTTTCCAAAAACTCTGTCTTCAAAATTCATTTTCTAAAAACTCCTTTTTAGGATCTCCTTCCAAAAATCTCCCTTTCTAAAAACTCACTTTCCAAAAATCTCTTTTCTTAGAGCCCAAGTCAAACTCTAAAGTTAACGATTAGAAAACCCTAATTTTCCTTCCTAAAATATGATTTTCAATCTTGCCTTAAAATCTAGGTTTTCAAAATCTCCCTTTTTACATCAAAATTGTAAGTTTTCAAAACCTATTTTCTACATCAAAACTATAGTCTTCCAATCTAGGGTTTCTAAAACTTCCATTTCCAAATCCATGCCAAATCCAATATTTCCTTTTGGAAACCAAATCCAATCTTTCCGTTTAGGAAACTAAATACAATCCTCCATTTTTGGAAATAAAATCAAACCTTCTTTTTTTTAAAAACAAAATCTAATCCCTTGTTTTAGAAAATAGGAATCTCAATCCTTACTATTCTAGTACCTTTCTAAAACATAAGTTTCCTAAACCTAAACTTTTAAATATTTCCTTAAACTTAAAGCTTCCAAATCTCTCTTAATTCCATACCATTCCAAATCTTGACTTTTCAAATCTAAGTTTTTCAAATCTTTCTTAAACTCAAATATTTCCTAATCTCAAGAATTTCTAAAACTCAAACTTTTCATGTTTCCAAAACTCTGAACTTTCTTAAACTTCAAATCTTTCTAAATCTAAAACTTTCTTAATCCAAAACTTTCTTAAAATGAAACCTTTTCAATTTCAAAATCTTTCCTAAAATGAAACTTTCCTAAATCGAAACTTTCTAAAAATGAAACTTTCCTAAAATGACACTTTCCTATTTTGAAACTTTCCTAATCCAAAAACTTTTCTAAAATAACACTTTCCTAAAATGAAACTTTCCAAATTCGGACCCTTCCTAAATCCAACCTTCCCTAATCTTCCAAGTCCAATATTTGAGTCAAATCTTTCTTAATCTTAAGTCCTTTCTAAATCATATCTTTCTTAAGTCTATGATTCCCAAATCTCAATCTTTCCAAAACAAGCCCAAATCTTTCTTCTAAGTTCTATCTTTCCAAATCAAAGTCGAATCTTTTCAATTCCAAATTCCAATTTCCAATCCTTTATTCTAAATTCAAATCAAATCCAAATTCCAATTCAACTCCTTTTTCAAATCAAATCTTCTATTTACTATTGGACTCTTGTTCGAACTATAACTGGCCTGATTCCTCAAAAAGAATACGTAGGCAACCCTTATGGGTGCAGTCACAACTTTTTTCCAACTTCCAATTTCAAATTTCTATTCCAAATCTCTATTTTCAATTTCTAAAAATTTTCAATTTCAAATCTATCTTTTCAAATTTATTTTTAAATCAAATCAATTTCTTCTCAATTCTATTTTCAAATCAAATCTCTTTTCTTGCACTTGCATATCATGCATCACTCTTTTAAAAATTCTTTTCTAAAGTGGATAGGATTAGACATTTGTTAGTTGAAGACTCTCATAGGTGAATCTAGGGTGAATAGACATGTAGGTACCGTATGGGCAGGGTAGGGTGATGGCTTAGTGTGTCTTCTCTACACGTAACCAATCTCCAAACGTAGGATCACTGTTTTCGAAAGACCAAAATGGAGTTATTTTTCTAAAAAGGGCTTAAATATTTTCCAAAGGTTGCCAGACATTCTGTTTTCTTAAAAACCCTCTCTTGAGGAAGTATTTTCAAAAACCTTTTCCAAAAATCCTAAGTGTGGTACTCAAATTGCGCTTAGTTTTTAGGTGACCTAACTCACCTTAATCAAGTTAGGTGGCGACTCCAAACGTTTTCTAAAAGTCCTTTATTCAAATCAATTTTCAATTCAAACCTAATCGCACTCATTCTTCTAGGATGATGAGTTCTAACAAGAGAGTATAGTATTTTTTTCACTTGTGTGTGTATTCCTCGAGTGCGAAAAATCTAGGCGCGACAATAGGCAGTTTAAGTTCTCTTTCCAGGCTCGATCACAACTCATCATAAACATTAGCATTTTGTTTCTTAAGTGGAATAGCATTTCAATTCCTCTTTTAGAGGAGTGACAAGTCTTTCAAAGCCGGGCACATGCCCTTTTCAAAACAACATCATTGCATTCATACCATATCCATAAGTAGCATAACAGTTATGCTATCAACATTTGCACATTCACTACATACGCACACCCAGACACAGCATACATATATAAGCAAAAATCATTCTCAATTGCACACAATTGATATGATGCATGAACATAAGCACGATGATGATGAAATTGATAGACACTAGAAAAGAGGTTTCTAGAGCGGGGGTGAGGTCAATTTTGGGCGGGGTCGGGTATTTATATTTGTATTACATATGCTTCCCAACACGTAATACAATCCTCGAGCCTAGACCTAATTAAGCCTACTAACATGGAGTCAAACCAACAAGGACCTTTCAAAACTGATATAAATGCCTTTTCAAATTGATTAGTACTTTTTCAAACTTGCATATCATGTGTTCTACATTGAAACCATATTTTTAACCTCTAAACTCATGTTTGCAAAATCACATAATTGTTGGGTGGCGACTCTATCGCGCCTTAATTTTTTGTACTCAAGAAAACACACACAAGTGAGAAAAACATGACGCTCTCTCATTAGAACTCATCCTTCTAGAAGGATGAGTGCGACTAGGTTTGAATTAGAAATTGATTTGATTAAGGGCTTTTGAAAAAAGATTTGGAGTCGCCACCTAACTTTGTTAAGGTGAGTTAGGTTACCTAAAACTAAGTGTAATCCAAAGATTAAACTTAGGGCTTTTGAAAAGGTTTTGAAAAACTTACTTTAGAGAGGGTTTTTTTAGGAAAACACGTTGTTTGGAAACCTTTGAAAAATAACTCCATTTTGGTCTTTGAAAGCAGTGATTCTAGATTCGAAGGTTGGTTACGTATAAGGAAAATGCACAAGGTTATCACCCTATCTCACCCTTGCAGTACCTACATATCTATTCATCCTAGGTTTACTCATTTAGAATTTTTAACTATCGAATGTCCAATTACATGCACTTTGAAAAGAATTTTAGAAAGAAGTTTGATATATTGCATGACATGTAAGGGCAAGAAAAAGATTTGATTTTAAAAATAGATTCGAAGAGAAGATTTGAAGCTTGAAAAAGATTATAGAAATTGAAAGCTTAAAAAAGGTTGTGGAATTAGAAACTTGAAAAAGATTGTTGAATTGGAAATTTGAAAAAGATTGTGCCCACACCCATTAGCGTTGCGTACATATTCCTTTGTTGGGAATTAGGTCAGTCATAGTTCGGACTCGGGGTCTGATTGAAAATAGATACTATTAGGTTTTTGAAAGTTTAACTTGAAAATGTTTGATTTGAAATTTGAATAGAAGATTTTAAAATTGAACTTATATTTGAAATTGAGCTTGGAATTGACTTTGATTTGAAATTGAACTTGAGGATTTGAAATTGATTTTGATTTGAAAAAATTGAACTTTGAAGGAGAACTTGGACTTGATTTGGAAAGATTGAGTTGAACTTTGAAAACATCTTGACTTCAATTGAAGCTTAAAAACCATCTTGGTTTAGAAAGGAGTTTTAGAGAAGTCTTTGAAAATAGTTGAAACTTTCAAAATTTAGGGTTAGGATTGAACTAGAGTTTCAACCTCCTAGGATTTAGGTAGCCTAGGGTCAAAGCATGTATTTGAATTGGAAAGATTTGACTTGATCTTGAAAAGTTGGATTAAGGAAAATTTGATTTTAGAAAAATTTTAGATTAGGAAAGTTGGATTAAAGAAAGATTTGTAAAGGATTTGATTTGATTTTAGAAACACTTGATTTAGAAAAAACTTGTAAAGATTTGACTTAAATCTTTAGAAAGTTAAGGTTTAAGAAAGATTGGATTTTGGAAAGGTTTGAATTAGGAAAGTTCCATTTTAGGAAAGTACCAAATTGAGAAAGTTTCATTTTAGAAAAGTTTTTATTTTAGGAAAGTTTTCAAATTAAGAAAGAGTTCATTTTGTAAATATTTGAATTTGAAAAGTTTTCAGTTTAGAAAGATTTGAACTTTGAAAAAATTTGGAATTTGGAAATATTAGAATGTAGAAAGATTTGAATTTTGAAAAGATTTAGAAGTTTAAAATTAAGAAAGATTTGAAAACTTAGATTTAGGAAGGATTTGAAATTTGAAAAGATTTGATAAGTTGAAATTTAGAAAGTTGAGATTTGGAAAGGTTTGAAATTAGGAAATGTTTGAATTAGGAAAGATTTGATTCCTATTTTCTAAAGTTGAAGATTGGATTTTATTTCTAAAAATAGATGATTTGATTTTGTTTCCAAAATTGAAAGATTGGGTTTGATTTCCTAAATTAGAAGATTTGATTTGATATGGAATATGAAGGGTTGAATTTTGAAACCCTTGGATTTGGAGATCTATGAGTTGGTAGGAAAAAGAGATTTTGAAAATCTAAGATTTGATGTAGAAAATAGTTTTGGAAACCTATGTGTAAGCATGCCATTTTTGCGCGCTCAGCAATCTCTGATCCTTCCGGACTCATATTCAAACTGACACAGATACTTTCAAGTCCAAATCAATCTTCCAAACTCAATCCTATCAATCAATCACTGCACAGGCCCACCGGGCCTAATAGAGGCAAAATTACCAAAATGCCCTTGTGGCATTGCTCTGTCCTATTCCAGTTGGCACATCTTCTTACAGATGGTAAGTTCCCATTTCAATCTCAAATCCAATTCAAATCCAACACAATCCAGATCAAATTCAGCATGCCTTTCAAGAAAGTTAATCCCTTAAGCGGTAAGTCTATCCAGTCAGGCACATTTTTTAAGAAAACTCTTCGGAACGGTAAGTCCCTTCAAACCTATCAACCGGGACAGAACCCAAGTCTTCGAGATGGTAGAACGGTTCACTTCTGGTGCCTACTAGAGCACCAATGTAGAATGTCAGTTATTCGGCACGTCTTTTGAGAAAGTTGATTCCTCAGACGATAAGTCCATCTAGAAGCTTCCTAAGATTAGGTAGTCTCTGGAATGAACGCACACCGTTAGAGTTTGAATTGAAAATTGATTTTGAATAAAGGGCTTTTGAAAAATAATTTGGAGTTGCCACCTGTTAATTTAAGGTTCAGGTTTAGCCATAGCGATCATAGGTTCAGGTTCAAACAATAGAGTAAGGATAAGGTGATAATGGGGAGGGTCCGGTGAGGTTTCTATGGTTAGGTTCATATCGGGTTGGTGAGATTGCATGGCTAGGAAGGAATGGTCTTGGTAGTCGGGCTCTTCTAGAGTACAAGTTGTCTCTTTTGGAATTACAGCAAGTAGGTTGCGTAGGGTGTTTCTGCTAACATTCTTGCTTCCCAACAGTATGTTCTCCTGAAGCTTGTGAACCATGGCCTTCACTATTACGGAAGATATTGGACTAGTAGTCATTTCCCTGGTCTACAAGAATATGGATAATAGTTGTAAGTTAAAGTTCAATTCTTGGAGAGTTTTATGCAGCGCATACCCTAGGGTGCCCCTATTCAGAGGGGAGACTATACATGATGCATTGGCTCACTTTTGGGGATAGGGGATTTGCCCTTATATGCAGATACCCTACTGTCGAGTGGGAACCTTCATCCATTCATACAATCATTCCTCAATTCATTCGCAAAAATAAAGAAGTACATTGAACTTTGGGTTTAAGATACAAGAGAATTGAAATACATTTAAACAGGGGGAGAGGGAACATGTTCCTTTAGGGGTTCCACCTATCTAATTTTACAAAGGAAAAACCTAAACTACTTTTGAGTCTTTGGATTCGCCTTCATTGGATTTGATGTTAAGGAGGTCGCTGAGAGACCTTGTTGATCGATTGCCCCTTGTCTTTTTGACAATCCTATCTCCGTGAGCATGGAGGGATTGGGGCCCCTCTTATGAAATGAAATGAGATGCATGCTATGAGTCCTTAGGGTTACGTGGGAACCCTTAGGGTTTGGGTAAGCTTAATGCAAGGGAGAGTGAACTAGGTGTCACTCTCTTTGGGTTGATCATATGCATGAGAATGTAGTAACTTGAGTTACTTGGAACTCTTCTCTTGAAGTAGAATATGGGATGCATGAAAATTTATGCATAAAGTATAAGGAAAGATAATACAGTTGAAGTAAACATGCATGTATGAGCAGTTAGACGGGCATTATAACAGTACGAATATAGTCATTATAACAACATGAATAGACAGGTATAAATGAAAAATAAGAGCAGTCGCCCTTTCCTCCATGGTTTTGGAAAACAGTGCCCATGTCTTAAATCCGGTAGAAGTTCAGCTATTCATGGTACCTATATGAGTATGAGGTTGAGGGTTGACTAATGCATCCTAAAAAGGCTCGGTCCCCGGATCTTCAAACCTAGGCCCACTCCCTGAGGTGGTGCCATGATTGGTTGGTGATTATCGTGCCCAGATTTTTTGCACTCGAGAAATACACACACAAGTGGAAAAAATGTTGTATTCTCTCGTTAAAACTCACCCTCCTAGAAGAATGAGTGCGACTAGGTTTGAATTGAAAATGGATTTGAATAAAGGGCTTTTAGAAAAGATTTGGAGTTGCCACCTAACTTGATTAAGGTGAGTTAGGTCACATAAAAACTAAGCATAATCCGAAAACTACACTTAGGGTTTTTGAAAAAAGGATTTTGAAAACATCTCCTCAAGAGAGGGTTTTTAAGAAAACAGGTTGTTTGGCAGCCTTTGGAAAACATTGAGCCCTTTTTGAAAAATAACTTCTTTTTGGTCTTTGAAATCAGTGATCTAGGTTCGGAGGTTGGTTGCATGTAGGGAAGATGCATTAAGCCATCACCCTACCCCGCCCTTTCGGTACCTACATGTCAATCTACCCTAGATTCACCTATAAGGGTCTTTAACTAATTAATGTTCAATCCTATCCACTTTGAAAAACAATATTTGAAAAGAAACTAACATGATGCATGATATGCATGTGCAAGAAAAGAGATTTGGAAATAGATTTGAAAAGAGTTTGATTTGATTTGGAAAGCAAGAGATAGAAGCTTGAATTTGAAGATTGAAATTGAAGATTGAAAATAGAAATAGATCATAGAATTGGAAACTTGAAGAAAATTGTAGGACTGGAAATTGGAAAGAAATTGTAGAAATAGAATTTTGAAAAATGTTATAGAATTGGAAATTTGAAAAATGTGGAGACCGCACCCATGAGGGTTGCCTACGTATCCTTTTGGAGGAATCAGGTCAGTTGTAGTTTGGACAAGAGTCTGATTGAAAATAAAAGAGTTGATTTGAAAGAAAGAGATTGAGTTGGAAATTGGATTGGAAGATTGAGAGATTGAACTTTGATTAGAAGATTTGAAAAGATTTGATTTTAAAATACTTGGGCTTAGGAAATCTAGAAAGACTTGAGACGTAGAAAAGAAGAATTGGATTTGACTTGGAAAGATTTTGGAGAATAATTGACTTGAATACTTGGACTTGGAAGATTGGAGAAAAATTAGAATTAGGAAAGGTTCGAATTAGGAAAGTTTTGTTTTAGGAAAGTTTTCGAATTAGGAAAGTTTCGTTTTAGGAAAGTTTTGGAATTAAGAAAGTTTCAACTTAGGAAAATTTTGGAATCAGGAAAGTTTCAACTTAGGAAAGTTTTGAATTAAAAAGTTTTATTTTAAGAAAGGTTTTGAAATAGGAAAGTGTTGAATTTAGAAATGTTTTGAATTAGGAAAAGTTTTGTTTAAGAAAGGTTTAGAATTTGAGAAATTTTAACTCAGGAAAGTTTTAAATTCAGAAAGTTTTAAGTTTAGAAAGCTTTGGATTTGGAAAGATTTAAAGTTTAGGAAAGTTTAAGATTTAGAAAGTTTTTAGAGTTTTAGTTTCAGAAAATCATGAGATTAGAAAAGGTTGAGTTTAGGAAAGATTTGAAAACTTGGATTTGAAAACTTAAGATTTCGAAAGGGGTAGAATTAGGAAATGGTTGAATTAGAAAAGATTTGAAAACTTAATGTTTAAGGAAAGATTTGGAAGTTTTAGGAAACTTATGGTTTGGAAGGGTAGGAAATTAGGAGAGAGTTGAATTAGGAAAGATTTAGATTTTGAGTTTTAAAATTTAGGAAAGATTTTTATGTTCAAGTTAAGATTTAGGAAAGTAGAAGATTAGGAAAGAGCTGGATGAGGAAAGGATTGGATTTTGTTCCTAAGAAGAAGTGCTTTGATTTTGTTTCCATAAACGAAGGATTGGATCTAGTTTCCTAAACGGAGAGATTGGATTTGGTTTCCTAAAGGAAAGATGGGATTTGGTTTCCTAAAAGGAAGATTGGAATTGACAAGGATTTGGAAAGGGAGGTTTTAGAAACCTTAGATTTGGAAGGCTATAGTTTTGACGTAGAAAATAGGAGGTTTTGAAAATATGTATAGTTTTGATGTGAAAACAAGAGGTTCTGGAAACTTAGGTTTTAAGGCAAGTTTGAAAACCATGTTTTTGGAAAGAAAATTAGGGTTTCCTAATTGTGGGTTCTAGGGCTTGACTTGGGCACTAAGAAAAAGGATTTTTTGGAAAGTGTGTTTTTTGGAAACATGTTTTTGGAAGAAAATCCTAGAAAGGAGTTTCTAGAGGGAAGATTTTGGAAAGAGTTTTTAGGAAAGTGAATTTTGGTCGAAGATTGTTGGAGAGCGTTTTTGGAGAGATTTTTTTGGGAAAAGATTGCTGGAGAGAGTTTTTAGAAAGATTTTTGGGGAGTGTTTTTAGAAAGTGGATTTTGGGGAGAGGATATTGAAAAGGAGTTGAAAAAGGGAGTTTTGAAAAATAGATTTTTGGAGAGAGTTTTTAAAAACAACTTTGGAAAGGAGAGTTTTTAGAAAGCACGTTGAAAGAGGAGGTTTTAGGAAAAGAGATTTTTGAAAAAAAGAGTTATTTGGAAAGTATAAAAAATGTCTCACTTTCCTAAAGCGATTCTAACCATAAGAAGGCTAGAACTACTTTAAGAAAGTGGTCTTGAAAACAACAAGGGTTGAAAATATGGACCATATTGGTCACTTTGAAAGTAACACTCTCCTAAAGCAATCCTAGCCATGGAAAAGCTAGAATCACCCTAGGATTGTGATTTTGAAAACATATTTTGAAAAACGAGATTTTGATGCAATTTTGAAAACAAGTTTGATGCAAGCTTTGAAAATGAGTTTGAAAATGATTTTTGGAAGAATGCATGATAATGATATGCACAATGCAAATTGGGATCGTGAACATACAAGGTTAAGGCTTCACCACATAATCAAGAGGGCCGAACCCACGTGGTCTTTGGTTAGCCTAAAGGAAAGCCCCCGACACGGTGACCCTCCAATAGTCTAATCCTACACATGGACCGGGAGTCCTCTTGTTTCAAGCATACAAAAAAAGGGGGGGAAAGAGATGGGGGATTAAAATAGAGAAAACCCAAGTGGGTTAGGAGAGAGAAGAGAGAGGGGCGAGTGCAGAAACGTAAAACGAAAGCCTACCTTGTGTCTTGTTTATTTTGCGCGCCTTGCTTGTCTTCGATCTTCGTCTTGATCTTCGTCTTTAATCCTCAAGAGTTGTCTTCAATCTTCAAACTTTAGATTGCAGCTTTTCAAGTCTTCAACAGAGGGTTGGAGGCTAGTTTATAAGTGTGTAAGGGTGTGTATGAGTGTATATAAGGCTTAGGGTTTGTGTATAGTGGCTAGGGTTTGGAAAACCTAGGGAAGCTAGGGTCTTGGGAGTGTACGAGCTCTGTGTATCAAAAATTAGGGTTTTTAGACTGAGTTTGCAGACCTCTTTCACGCTGGAAGAGGCTCTGTATTTATACAGGTAGGACAGACCTGGCGCCTGTTGCAGTGGCACCAGGCCAATTCTTGGCTTGGCGCCACTACTACTGGTGCCAGCCAGTTAGGAAAGTATTTAGGTCGGCAAGCAACGTATCTTTGACTAGATTTGGGCACCTGTACTAGTGACTACCATGCAATTTTTAGCCTGACTTTACTAGGAGTGACTCCGGAAAGTTCAGGAATAATTTAAAGAGGTCGGGAATGACCCGGAAGGCCGAGAAAGAGTAGGAACACTTAAAATAGTGTCCCGAAGGTATTCGACTTGAAAAATGAGGATAGGATGTGTCGGGAGGGTTGACTGGGCCTTTACGGGCAAAACGGTCAATCGGGCTGGAAAGCTACTGGGACGGACTCGAACTGTCCCGGAAGAAGACTCGAGATTTGGAAACATTATTAAAAATGTTCCCAAAGGTTGCCGGTTTGATTCCCAGAGCCGGTGTGGTCGGAAAAGGAGACTAGCCCACCAAGGGTAAAACAGTCATTTTGTACTGGGTTTGCCGGAACTGACTTGGAACGATTCAAAAGGACAAATAAAGGTTGAGAGCACCATAAAAAGCATTCTCAGGAAGTTACCGGTTTGATACCCAGAGCCAGTGTGGTCGGAGAAGGAGACTGGCCCACCAGGGGTAAAACGGTCATTTTGTACCAAGTTTGTCGGAACTGACTCGGAATGATCCGAAACGATAAAGTAAGGTTGAGGACACTATAAAAAGCATTCTTGGGAAGTTACTGGTTTGATACCCAGAGCCAGTGTAGTCGGAAAAGGAGACCGGCCCACTAGGGGCAAAACGGTCATTTTTTGCCGGGTTTGTCGGAATGATCCGGGAAGGTAAAGGAAGATTGGGAATACTATAAGAAGTATTCTCATAAGGTTACTGGTTTGATACCTAGAGCCGGTGTGGTTCCCGGGATGTTCGGATGCCTAAGGGCAAAATGGTCATCTTGACCGGAAAGTCTTGGAAAAGGCCCAAGGGGCAGTTTGGTCATTTTTTACCGAAGTGGGCTAGCAGGCATCGGTGTTGACCTGGGTTTTGAGTGTTTCTGCCACTCTAACGGCGGTCGCGTGATATAGGGGTTTGTTGGCAATTCCCTATATCGACCTGTTTGTAAGTATTTTCGCTACTCTGACGGTTATGATAATTGCGAGTATTTAGGCTAATTTGACGGTTCGCAATCATTCCCAAGACTGCCTGATCTCGAGAAGCTGCTAAAGGGACTTAGTGCCTGAGAAGTCAATTTTCTTGGAAGGCGTGCCTAAACGAACATTTCTGCAATAGCGGGCTAGCACGCGCCAAAGGTGCACTGTTCTACCATCTAAGGCACTTGGGGTCTCGTCCCGGTCGACAGGTTTAAAGGGACTTACCGTTTTGAAGAGATTTTTTTTGAAAAACGTGCCAGACCATCTCGAGGAATCAACTGTCTCGAGAGAGGGGTTGGAGTTGGATTTGGAAAAGATAATGCCCCTAAGGGCATTTTGATCATTTTGCCTCTATTTGGGCCTAGTGGGCCCGCGAGGCGATGGATATATGGGATTTGAACTTAGAGAGTTGGTTTCGATTAGAATACATCCATATTGACTTGAGTACAAGTCTGGACGGAGCGTAGACTGCTAATCGGTCAAAAATGGGATGCTTACAGTGATCCGAGCAGGGGAACCATCAAGAGGCCATAGGCAAAGAAACTAACACAACATCTTACCCACAACCAATATACCGTTCCCCCTTTCTAACTAGAAAGGTCATATCAGGGTAATAATGCAAGTATGCAAAATGCAGGTGCACATGCAGTGTGTGTGTAATTTTTGAAAGCGGAGGAAAGAGCCCAATAACTCCCATCCATCCTGTTCATCACATTCATGCATGACAGTTAATAACACAAAATTGCAAATAAAAGCGTACTTACAAAACAAAGATGCAAGAGTTAGTATGTGAATGGCAAACTTAATACAGGATATTATGAATAAACGCATGTTTTTTTTTAAAACAATTTTGAAAATTTGGTTTTGAAAATTTAAAGTGAATAGGATTGAACAAGTTAATTGAAGACTCTACAGGGGTGAAGGGTAAAGAGACATGACTATAGCCTAACCCTCTAAGTGTCCCCAGTGGAGTCGCCAGCTGTCGGGCCCAAATTTTTCGCACTCGAGGAATACACACACAAGCAGGAAAAACATTGTACTCTCTCGTTAAAACTCACCGTCCTAGAATAATGAGTGTGACTAGGTTTGAATTGAAAATTAGTTTGAAAAAAAGGCTTTTGGAAAAGATTTGGAGTCGCCACCTAACTTGATTAAGATAAGTTAGGTCACCTAAAAACTAACCACAATCCGAGGACTACACTTAGGGTTTTCAAAAATAATTTTGAAAATATCTCCTCAAGAGAGGGTTTTTAGAAACTACGTTGTTTGGCAACCTTTGGAAAACATTTAAGCCATTTTTAGAAAAATAACTACATTTTGGTCTTTGAAAATAGTGATTTTAGGTACGGAGGTTGGTTACGTGTAAGAAAGACGTACTAAGCCATCACCCTACCCCGCCCTTACGGTACCTACATGTCTATTTACCCTAGATCCACCTATGAGAGTCTTCAACTAACAAATGTCGAATCCTATCCACTTTGAAAAGAATTTTAAAAAGAATGATGCATGATGTGCAAGTGGAAAAAAAGAAAGTTGTAAAATAGATTTAGAAATAGATTTGAAAAGAAATTGATTTGATTTGAAAAGATAGATTGAAATTGAAAAGTTTTAGAAATTGGAAATAGAGATTTGGAAACAGATTTTGGAATCAGAAACTTGAAATAGATTATAGAATTGGAGATTTGAAAAGAGTTATGGAAATAGAAGCTTGAAAAAGATTGTGGAATTTGAAATTTGAAAAAGGTTGTGAAAATAGAAATTTGAAAAAGGTTGTGACCGCACCCATGAGGGTTGCGTATGTTTCCTTTTTGAGGAATCAGGTCAGTCGTAATTCGAACTAGAGTCCAATAGAAAATAGAAGGTATGATTGGAAGAAAGAGATCTTGATTTGGAAAGATTTGACTTTGGAAAGCTTGCTTTTAGAAAACCTAGACTTAGGAAGATTGGATTTGGACTTGAGATTAAGAAGGACTTGACTCAAATGTTGGACTTGGAAAATTGAAGAAAGATTGGATTTAGGAAGGGTTTGAATTAGAAAATGTCCGATTTAGGAAAGGTTCAAAACAGGAAAGTTTCACTTTAGGAAAGACTTCGAATTAGGAAAGTTTTGAAATTAGGGAAGTTTCATAATTGGAAAGCTTTTAATTTAGAATGTTTTGAAATTGGGAAGTTTTAAAAGTTGGAAAATTTAGAATTTAGAAAGTTTTAGATTTGGAAAGATTTGAAGTTTAGAATTTTAGAAAGATTCAAAGTTTGAGTTTTAGAAATTCTTGAAATTAGGAAAGGTTTTGAGTTTAAGAAGGGTTCGAGAACTTAGATTTGGAAAGTTAAGATTTGGAAAGGGATAGAATTAAGAAAGGTTTGAAAGCTTAAAATTTAAGAAAAAATTCAAAAGTTTAAGTTTAGGAAACTTAAGGTTTAGGAAAGTACTAGATTAGGAAGGAGTTGAATTAGGAAAGATTTAGGTTTGGAAGGATTGAGATTCCTATTTCCTAAAGCAAGGGATAGGATTTTGTTTCTAAAACGAGATGTTTTGATTTTGCTTTCAAAAACGGAGGATTGGATCTAGTTTCCTAAACGGGAGATTGAGTTTGGTTTCCTAAAGGGAAGATTGGATTTGGCATTGATGTGGAAAGCTGGAGTTTTGGAAATTCTAGTTTTGGGGAAACTATAGTTTTAGCGTAGAAAGTAGGTTTTGGAAATGTATATAGTTTTGACATAAAAACAAGAGGTTTTGAAAACCTAGGTTTTGAGGGCAAAGTAAGGGATTGGAAATCATGATTTTGGGAAGGAAAATTAGGGTTTTCTAAACTTGGGTTCTAGGATTTAACTTGGACTCTAAGGAAAGAATTTTGGAAAGTGGGTTTTTTGGAAAGAGGGATTTTTGGAAGGAAACCCTAGAGAGGAGTTTCTAGAAAGTGAATTTTGAAAAGAGAGTTTTTTTGGAATGAAATCCTTGTGAGGAGTTTTTAGAAAGAGATTTTTGGGAAGAGTTGTTTAGGAAGGAAACATACAGAGCGTCTTTGGAGAGTGAACTTTGGGGAAAGCGTTTTTGGAAAGGGCTTTTAGGAAAGAGATTGCTGGAAAGGAGTTTTTAAGAAAGATGTTTTGGAAAGAAGTTAAAAAGGAAGTTTTGAAAATAGATTTTTGGAGGGAATTTTGAAAACAATTTTGAAAAGAAGATTGGAGAGAGTTTATGAAAAGCATATTGGAAAAGAGATTTTTAGGAGGAGATTTTTTAGAAGAGTTTTTAGAAAGCATATAAAATATCTCACTTTCCTAAAGTGGTTCTAACCATAAGAAGATTAGAACCACTTTAAGATAGTGGTTTTGAAAACAACAAAGTTTTTGAAAATATGGACCATATTGGTCACTTTAAATGTAACACTTTCCTAAAGCAACCTTAGCCATGGAAAGGCTAGAATCACCTTAGGAATGTGATTTTGAAAACAAATTTTGAAAAAGAAGATTTTGATGCAATTTTGAAGACAATGTTAATGCAAGCTTTTGAAAACAAGTTTAAAACAAACTTTAGAGGAATGCAAGATCATGATATGCACAATGCAAAGAGAGTCGTGAACATACAAGGTTAAAGGTTTCACCACATAATCAAGGGGGTCGAACCCATGTGGTCTCCGATTAGACTAAAAAAAGTCCCTGACACAGTGACTCTCCAATAGCCTAATCCTACACATGGACCGGGAATTCCTTTACTTCAAGCATGCAAGAAAATGGGGGAAGAAGATGGGGGATTAAAATAGAAGAAAACCCAAGTGGGTTGGGAGAGAGAAGAAAGGGGGGAAGATGCATAAACGTAAATAAGAAGCCTACCTTGTGTCTTCTTTATTCTGCTTAGCTTTGCGCGCTTTGCTTTGCTTGTCTTGCTTCGGTCTCCACTTCAATCTTCAAGAGTTTGTCTTCAATCTTCAACGCTTCATATTGCAGCACTTCAAGTCTTCATTTTGGAGGCTAGTGTATGAGTGTATAGAAGTGTATGTGAGTGTATAGGAGGCTAGGGTTTATGTATGGAGGCTAGGGTTTAGAAAACCTAAGGAGCCTAAGGTTGAGAGAGGCTACGAGCTCTGTATATTGAAATGTAGGGTTTTTATACTGAGTTTGCGAACCTCTTTCACCCTGGAGGAGGCTCTGTATTTATAGACAAGGGAATGACCTAGCGCCTGTTGTAGTGCCGCCAAGCCAAGGATGCTTTTGGCGCCACTAGGAGTGGCGCTAGGCCAAATATTGGCTTGGCACCACTAGTAGTTGCGCCAACCAGTTAGGAAAATTTTAAGGTTGGCAAACATCGTATTTTGAGAAGATTTGGACACCTGTACTAGTGACTACCATGCAATTTTTAGCCTGGCTTTATTAGGAGTGACTCTAGAAGGTCCAGGAATGATTCGAAGGGGCAGAGAATGACCCGGTAGGCCAGAAAGGGATAGGAACGCCTAAAATAGCGTCACGGAGGTATTAGCCTAGAAAAAGGATGACAAGAATTGTCGGAAGGGTTGACCGAGCCATTAGGGGCAAAACGGTCAATCGGGCTAGAAAACTACCGGAACGGACTTAGAATATCCTGGAAGAAGACTCAAGATTTGGAAAATTTATTTAAAATGCTCCTAAAGGTACCAGTTTGATTCCCAGAGTTGGTGTGGTTAGAAAAGGCGACCGGCCTAACAGGGGCAAAACGGTCATTTTGCACCGGGTTTAACGGGACTGACTCGGAATGATTCAGAAAGATAAAAGAAGATCAAGAGTACTATAAAAAGCATTCTCGAGAGGTTATTAGTTTGGTACCCAGAGCCGGTGTGGTCCCTAGGGTGTTCGGATGCTTGGGGGCAAAATGGTCATTTTGACCGAAGAGTGTCGAAATTGGCCCGAAACCGACTAGAAGGCACCTAATCATGCCGGATTGCCTCTAAGACGATCTTGAAAGGATGGACTTACTATTCTGAGGGCTCAGGTGTGTTATCGAGAAACGTACCGAAAAATGGCCCTAGGGGCAGTTTGGTTATTTTTCACCGAAGTAGACTAGCAGGCGCTGGTGTTGACCTAGGTTTTGAGTATTTCCGCCACTCTGACGGCGGTTTTGTGACACAGGGGTTTGTTGGCAATTCCCTATATCGACCTGTTTGCCAGTATTTCTGCTACTCTGACGGTTCGCGATCATTCCCGAGACTGCCTGATCTCGGGAAGCTCCTAGAGGGACTTAGTGCTCGATAAGTCAACTTTCTCAGAAGGCATGCCGAAACGGACATTTCTGCATTGGCGGGCTAGCAGGCGCCAAAGGTGGACCGTCCTACCATCTAAAGGACTTGGGGTCTCGTCCCGGTCGACAAGTTTAAAGGGACTTACCGTTTTGATGAAACTTTCTTCAGAAAACATGCCGGATTGGATAGACTTACCGTCTCGGGGAATCAACTTTCTCGAGAGAGGGATTAGAATTGGAATTGAAATTGGGGTTGGAAAGGGGACTTACCATCTTTGGAAAGACGTGCCTATTGGAATTGGAAAGGGGACTTACTTTCTTCGGAAAGACGCGCCTATTGGAATATGGAAAGGGGACTTACCATCTTCGGAAAGACGCGCCTATTGAAAATGGAAAGGAGACTTACCGTCTTCGGAAAGACACGCTTGATTTGGAATTGGACCGAACAATGCCCCTAAGGGCATTTTGGTCATTTTGCCTCTATTTGGGCCTGTTGGGCCCGCGAAGCGATGGATAGACGAGATTGGACTTGGAAAGTTGATTTCACTCAGAATATGTCCACATTGACTTGAATACAAGTCTGGATGGATTGGAGGCCACCGAGCGGTCAAAAATGGGGTGCTTATAGCTACCCCCCCTTTTCTGTCTTTGCTTGTCGAAGACAGAAAACGATAAAGTAAGAGTCACATGTTGACCGTGAGGCAGCCGGAGGGACGAACTTTGGAAATTTTTCGACAACGGGGGTTCAAGAATGGATATTGGGCCGAAAAGGCCTTCGAAAAGGAGTTTTGGCGGGAAAAAGGGCAAAACTGCCTAGAATTGGCAACCGCCGCCACTAGCAGTGGCACCTTTGGAAAGTTTAGGCTGGCGCCTCTGCTAGTGGTGTCAGGCTTTAGATTAAAACCAGAAAAATTCTGGTTCAAATACTTACGGCATTTGAAGAGTTTTTCGAAAAGTTGAGAGTGTTTGTGGGGAAACCGACTTGAACCTTAAAGGAGCACTTCTTGGAGACCACGAGTGATTGCTGGAAGGAGACCACGTCGCCGGAAAAGAAAATTTTGCCGGAGAACTCGAAAAAGTGAGTTTTCAAATTTCTGTTGATTTTGATATGTAGAATTCCATTTGAGTTGTGTGAACAGTGGAAATTGATGTTTTGATATGTTTTGAACATTATGGTGATGTTATTTTTGCATTTTGGTGTTTGTTTGATTGAATTTGAGTGATTTTACGTGATTATGTGAAAAGTGTTTTTTTGCAGGAATTGGGAGTTTGTTCCCATAGGCTTGGGTGTTGAGTATTTTGGCTAGATTTTTGTGCAATGTGCCTTTGGACTTTGGAAAGCTTTAGAATTTTGGAAAGTTTGAACTTAGGAAAGTTCCGTTTTAGGGAAGTGCCAAATTAAGAAAGTTTCATTTTAGGAAAGTCTTCAATTTAGAAAGATTTTAACTTTGAAAAGATTCAAAATTTGGAAAGTTTCAACTATAGAAAGATTGGAATTAAGAATGTTTCAAAATAGGAAGGTTCCATTTTCGGAAAGTTTTGAATTTAGAAAACTTTGAAATTAAGAAAGTTTTGGTTTCGGAAAGATTTCAATCTAAAAAAGATTTAGAATTTGGAAAGTTTGATTTAAGTAAGAGTTAGAAAGTTTAGAAATTAGGAAATGATTGAATTAAGAAATATTTGATTACTACTTCCAAAAGGAGATGATTTGATTTTGTTTTCAAAAATAGAGGGTTGGATTTGGTTTTCAAAGTTAGAAGACTAGATTTGACATGGAATTAGAAGGATGAGATTTGAAAAACTTGGATTTAGAAAATATGATTTGACATGAAAAAGAGGTTTAGGAAACCTAAGAGTTCGATGTAGAAAATAGAATTTTAGAAAGCTATGATTGGATGTAGAAAAGGAAAGTAGAAATTAGGGTTTCCTAATCATTGGCTCTAGGGCTTGACTTGGATTCCAAGAAAAAAGAGATTTTGGAAAATAAATCTTTTGAATGAAGTTTCTAGGAGGGAAACTTGAAAAGTAATTTTAGAAAGTAGAACTTTTGAAGAGAGTTTTTGAAAAGGATTTTTGGAAAGAGTTTTTAGGAAAGTAAGTTTGAAAAGATATTTTAGAAATTAAATTGGAAAAAGAGATTTTAGAAAGTGAGTTTGAAAAGGGATTTTGGAAAGGGATTAAAAAGAGGTTTTGGAAATGAGATTTTTAAAAAGTGATTTGGAAAGAGAATGGAATATGGACTTTTACAAGTCTCTAAAAATATCTCACTTTCCTAAAATAACTCTAACTATAGGAAGATTAGAACCATTATAAGATCGTAGTATTGAAAACAACGAGGATTTGAAAATATAGACCATGATAGTCACTTTCAATATAATACTTTTCTAAAGCAACCCTAACTATGGAATAGCTAGAATCAACTTAGGATTGTGATTTTAACAAAATCGATTTTAGGGTTTACACCCAAAACTTATGTAACACTTTCCTAAAGCAAACCTAACCATGGAGTGGTTAGAATCATCTTAAGATTGTGATTTTGAAAACAAGTTTGAAAAATGTGATTTTTAATGCAAGTTTTGAAAAAGATTTTGTTGCAAGTTTTGTAAACAAGTTAACAAAATGATTTTGAAGAGATGTATGAGTATGATATGCACAATGCAAGTAGGGTTGTAAACATACAAGGTTTAGGCTTCACCACATAATCAAGGGGGCTGAATCCACATGGTCTAAGGTCGAATTAGAGGAAAACCCCCGACATGGTGACTTTCAACCATTCTTCCTAAACATGAACTAGAGATTCCCTTGTTTCAACCATGCAAGAAAGAGAGGGGGGGGGGAGGGAAGAAGATAGGGGGTCAAAATAGAAGAAAACCCAAGTGGGTTAGTGTCGTGTCCAGATTTTTCAAGCTCGAGGAATACACACACAAGCGGGAAAAATGTTGTACTCTCTCGTTAGAACTCACCCTCCTAAAAGAATGAGTGCGACTAGGTTTGAATTGAAAATAGATTTGAATAAAGGGATTTTAGAAAAGATTTGGAGTCGCCACCTAATTTGATTAAGGTGAGTTAGGTCACCTAAAAACTAAAAATAATCCAAAGACTACACTTAGGGTTTTTGGAAAAGGATTTTGAAAATATCTCCTCAAGAGAGGGGTTTTAAGAAAAATAGGTTGTTTGGCAACCTTTGGAAAACATTTAGCCATTTTTGAAAATAACTCCTTTTGGTCTTTAAAAATAGTGATTCTAGGTTTGAAGGTTGGTTACGTGTAGGGAAGACGCACTAAACCATCACCCTACCTCGCCCTTGCGGTACCTACATGTCAATCTACCCTAGATTCACCTACGAGAGTCTTCAACTAACCAATGTCCAATCCTATCCACTTTGAAAAAGAAATTTTTTAAAAGAAATTAACATGATGCACGATATGCAAATGTAAGAAAGGAGACTTGACTTGGAAATAGATTTAAAAAGAAGAATTTTATTTGATTTTAGAAGAGAGATTTGAAAGAATAGATTTGAAATTGAAAAGTTTTAGTAATTGAAAATAGAGATTTGAAAATAGATTTTTTGAATTGGAAACTTGAAATAGATATGGAATTAGAGATTGAAGAAGATTGTAGAATTGAATATTTGAAAGAGGTTGTTGAATTGGAAATTTGAAAAGTGTTGTAGAATTTGAGATTTGAAAAATGTGGAGACCGCACCCATGAGGGTTGCCTACATATCCTTTTGGATGAATCAGGTCAGTCGTAGTTCGGACAAGAGTCCGATTGAAAATAGAAGAGTTGATTTGGAAAATAGTTGAAATTGGAATTTGGAATTTGGATTAGTATTGGAAGAATAGGGAAATTTAGACTTTGATTGGAAGATAGAGTTTTGGAAAATCTAGACTTAGGAAAGATAGGCTTTAGGAAAGACTTGAGACTTAAGAAAGCTTTGACTTGGAAGAGTTTTGAGAAAAGATTTGACGTGAAGATTGGACTTGGAAGATCGAAGAAAGATTGGATTTAGGAAAGGTTTGAATTAGGAAAGTTTCATTTTAGGAAAGTTCTGTTTTAGGAAAGTTTCAATTTAAGAAAGTTTTGGTTTAGGAAAGTTTCATTTTAGGAAAGTTTTTGAATTAGGAAAATTTTGATTTAGGAAAGTTTTGAAGCTTTAAGAAGGTTTAGAATTTAGAAAGATTTAGGTTTAGAAAGATTTAACTTAAGAAAGTTTTGAATTTAGAAACCTTTGAAACTTAGAAAATTTAAGAGTTAAAAAGTTTTAGAGTTTGAGTTTTAGAAAATCTTAGGATTAGGAAAGGTTTGAGTTTAGGAAAGATTTAAAACTTAGATTTAGAAAGTTAAGATTTGAAAAGAGATAGATTTATGAAAAGGTTGAATTAGGAAAGATGTGGAAGTTGAGTTTTAAAATTTAGAAAATATTTTTATGTTCAAGTTTTGAAAACTTAGGATTTAGGAAAGTAAAAGATTAGGAAGGAGTTGAATTAGGAAAGATTTGGATTAGGAAGGGATTGGATTTTGTTTCTAAAAGAGAAAATTTGATTTTGTTTTAAAAAACGGAGGATTGAATCTAGTTTCCTAAACAGGAGATTGGATTTTTTTTGTAGAGGGAAGATTTGATTTGACAAAGATTTGGAAAAGGAAGTTTTTAGAAACCCTAAATTTGGAAGTGTATAGTTTTGACGTAGTAAGTAGGAGGTTTTGGGAACCTAGGTTTTAAGGCAAGTTTGAAAATCATGTTTTTCGAAAGAAAATTAGGCTTTCCTAGTTGTGGCTCTAAGGTTTAACTTGGGCACTAAAAAAGGGGATTTTTGGAAAGTGCGTTTTTAGAAACGAGATTTTGGAAGGAAATCCTAGAGAAGAACTTCTAGAAGGAAGATTTTGGAAAGAGTGCTTTTAGAAAGATTCTTGGAAGAAGATTATTGGAAAGAGTTTTTTTTAGGAAAGAGATTTAGGGAGCATTTTTAAAAAGTGGATTTTGAGGAAAGGATTTTGGAAAGGAGTTGAAAAAGGGAGTTTTAAAAAATTAGATTTTTGGAGGGAGTTTTTGAAGACAACTTTGGAAAGGAGAGTTTTAGGAAAGTATATTGAAAAAGAGATTTTTAAGAAAAGAGACTTTTGAAAAGAGAGTTTTTAGGAGGTATAAAAATGTCTCACTTTCCTAAAGCCATTCTAACCATAAGAAGGCTAGAACCACTTTAGGAAAACGGTTTTGAAAATAAGGAGTCGAAAATATAGATCATATTGGTCTTCTTTAAATCTAACACTTTCCTAAAGTAACCCTAGCCATGGAAAGGCTAGAATCAGCCTAAGATTGTGATTTTGAAAACAAATTTTGAAAAAGAAGATTTTGATGCAATTTTGAAAACAAGTTTAATGCAAATTTTGAAAATGATTTTTGGAAGATGCAAGATCATGATATGCACAATGCAAATTTGGGGTCGTCAATATACAAGGTTAAGGCTTCACCACATAACTAAGGGGGCCGAACCCATGTGGTCCCCGGTTAAACTAAAAGAAAGCCCCGACACGGTGACCCTCCAATTGTTTAATCCTACAAATGGACCGGGAGTCCCTTTGTTTCAAGCATGCAAAGAAAGGAAGGGGGAGGGGGGAAGAGATGGGGGATTAAAATAGAGAAAATCCAAGTGGGTTAGGAGAGAGAAGAGAGAGGGGGAAGTGCGGAAATTTAAATAAGAAGCCTACCTTGTGTCTTCTTTATTTTGTTCGGCTTTGCGTGCCTTGCTTTCTTCGGTCTTCGCTTTACTTCAGTCTTGATCTTCGAGGGCTCGTTTTCGGTCTTCAAATCTTCATAGTTGAAGCAATTCAAGTCTTCAATGGAGGCTAGTGTATAAGTGTGTAAGGGTGTGTATGAGTGTATATAAGGCTTAGGGTTTGTGTATAGTGACTAGGGCTTGGAAAACCTAGGGAAGCTAGGTTTTTGGGAGTGTACGAGCTCTGTGTATCAAAAATTAGGGTTTTTAGACTAATTTTGCGGACTTCCTTTACGCTGGAAGAGGCTCTGTATTTATAGAGGTGGGATAGACCTGGTGCCTGTTGCAGTGGCGCCAGGCCAAAAATGCTTCTTGTGCCACTAGAAGTGGCGCCAGGCCAAATATTGGCTTGGCGCCACTACTAGTGGCGCCAGCCAATTAGGAAACTATTAAGGTCAGTAAGCAACGTATCTTTAACTAGATTTGGGCACCTGTACTAGTGACTACCATGTAATTTTTAGTTTGGCTTCACTAGGAGTGACTCCGGAAAGTCAGGGAAGGAGTTTGAGAGACCGAAAATGACCCGGAAGGCCAAAAAAATGGCAGAAACACTTAGAATAGTGTCCCAAAGGTATTTGACTTGAAACATGAAGATAGGATGTATTAGAAGGATTTGACCGGGCCATTAGGGGCAAAAGGGTCAATTGGGTTGGAAAGCTGTCAGGACGGACTTGGAATGTCTCAGAAAAATACTTGAGACTTGGGGACATTATTTAGAATGTTCCCAAAGGTTGCCGATTTGATACTGTCACGCTCAGATTTTTCGCACTCGAGGAATACTCACCCAAGCGGGAAAAATGCTGTACTCTCTCGTTAGAACTCACCCTCCTAGAAGAATGAGTGCGACTAGGTTTGAATTGAAAAGAGATTTGAGTAAAGGGCTTTTGAAAAAGATTCAGAGTCGCCACCTAACTTGATTAAGGTAAGTTAGGTCACCTAAAAACTAAGCATAATCCGAAGACTACACTTAGGGTTTTTGAAAAAGGTTTTGAAAATATCTCCTTGAGAGAGGATTTTAATAAAAACAGGTTGTTTGGCAACCTTTGGAAAACATTTAGCCCTTTTTTAGAAAAATAACTCCTTTTTGGTCTTTGAAAACAGTGATCTAGGTTCAGAGGTTGGTTACATGTAGGGAAGACGCACTAAGCTATCACCCTACCCCGCCCTTTTGGTACCTACATGTCAATTTACCCGAGATTCACCTATGAGAGTCTTTAATTAACAAATGTTCAACCCTATTCACTTTAGAAAAACAATGTTTGAAAACTAACTAAAATGATGCATGATATGCAAGTGCAATAGAAAAGAATTGAAAAATAGATTTGGAAAGAGATTGATTTGATTTGAAGATAGATTTGAAGAGATGGAATTGAAATTAGAAAGTTTGAAAATTTCGAAATAGAAATTTGAAAATAGAAATTTTGAAATTGAAATTTTGAAAATAGATTGGAATTTGGGATTTGAAAATATGGAGACCGCACCCATGAGGGTGGAATTGAAAGTTTGAAAAGTATTGTGACCGCACCTATGAAGGTTGCCTACGTATCCCTTTGGGGCAATCAGGTCAGTCGTAGTTCGGACCGGAGTCCGATTGAAAATAGATTGATTTGAAGAGAGAGATTGGATTGGAAGAAAGAGATTGAATTGAAAATTGGATTTGATTTGAGATTAGAAGAGGAGATTGGAAATTGAAATTGAGAAGATTGGACTTGCTTTGGAAAGATTGATTTTGGAAAAACTTGGTTTTGGAAAGATGGAGGTTTAGGAAACCTAGACTTAGGAAAGGTAGGAGACCTAGGAAATATTTGACTTGACTTGGAAGGTTTAGGAAATTTAGGGAAGATTGGATTTAGGAAATGTTCAAATTAGGGAAGTTTCAAATTAGGAAAGTGTCATTTTAGAAAAGTTTCAAATCATGAAAGTTTTGAAAATTGGAAAGTTTTCACTTTAGAAAAGTTTTGAAATAGCAAAGTATTGAATTCAGAAATGTTTTGAATTAGGAAAAGTTTAGTTTAAGAAAGGCTTAGAATTTGGAAAGTTTCAAGTTAAGAAAGTTTTGAATTTTGGAATGTTTGAAAAAGGGAAGTTTTGAATTTGGAAAGCTTTGAAAACAATGAAGTTTTGAAAATAAGAAAGCTTCGTTTTGGGAAAGGATTGAAAAAGGAAAGTTTTCAGTTTAGGAAATGTTCGAATTAAGAAAGTTTTGAGTTTAGAAAAGTCTTAGATTTGGAAAGATGTTGAAGTTTTGGAAAATTTAAAATTCGGAAAGATTTAGGCTTAGAAAGATTTAACTTGAGAAAGTTTTGAATTTAGGAAACTTTGAATTTGGAAAGATTCGAATTTTAGAAAGTTTAGGATTTAGAAAGTTTTAGAGTTTTAGAAAATCTTGAGATTAGAAAAGGTTTGAGGTTAGGAAAAGTTTGAAAACTTGAATTTGAAAAGTTAAAATTTGAAAGGAGGGTAGAATTAGGAAAGGGTTGAATTAGGAAAGATTTTTATGTTCAAGTTTTGGAAACTTAAGATTTAGGAAAGTAGAAGTTTAGGAATGATTTGAATTAGGAAAGAGTTGGATTTTGAAATTTAAGGAAAGGTTTAAAGTTTAAGTTTAGGAAACTTATGGTTTAGGAAGGAATTGAATTAAGAAAGGTTTGGATTAGGAAGTGATTGGATTTGGTTTCTAAAAGCAAAGGTTTGATTTTGTTTCCAAAAACGGAGGATTGGATTTGGTTTCCTAAACGAGGAGATTTGATTTGGTTTCCTAAAGGGAAGATAGGATTTGGCAATGATTTGGAAAGGGAGATTCTAGAAACCCTAGTTTTGAAAAATTATAGTTTTGACGTAGAAAATAGGTTTTGGAAATATGTATAGTTTTGCTGTAGAAAACAAGAGGTTTTGAAAACCTAGGTTTGGGGCAAAGTTTGAAAACCATGTTTTTGTGAAGAAAATTTAGGGTCTCCTAATTGTAGGCTCTAAGAAAAGAGTTTTTGGAAAGTGCGTCTTTGGAAACGAAGGTTTTCTAGAAGGGAATCCTAGGGAGGAATTTTTGGAAAGTGAATTTCAAGAGGGGGTTTTTGAAAAAAGATTTTAAAGAGAAAGAGTTTTGGAAAGTGTGTTTTTAGAAACGTAAATTTAGAAGGAAAATCCTAGAGAGGAAATTTCTGGAAGGAAGATTTTGGAAAGAGAGTTTTTTAGAAAGGTTTTTGGAGAGAGTTTTTAGGAAGGTGAATCTAGGGAGTGTTTTTAGAAAGTGGATTTTGAGGAAAAGATTTTGGAGACGAGTTGAAAAAGAGAGTTTTGAAAAATAGATTTTGGAAGGGAGTTTTTGAAAACAATTTTGAAGAGGAAAGTTTTAGGAAAGTATGAAAACGTCTCACTTTCCTAAAGCGACTCTAACCATAAGAGGGCTAGAACCACTTTAAGAAAGTGGTTTTGGAAAGCAATAAGATTTGAAAATATAGACCAAAAAGGTCACTTGTAATGTAACACTTTCCTAAAGCAACCCTAGCCATGGAAAGGCTAGAATCACCCTAGAATTGTGGTTTTGAAAACAAGTTTTTGAAAAAGAGATTTTGATGCAATTTTAAAAACAAGTTTGAAAACGGTTTTGAAAACGAGTTTGAAAACGAATTTTGGAAGATGCAAGACTATGATATGCACAATGCAATTTGGGGTCGTGAACATACAAGGCTAAGGCTTCACCACATAATCAAGGGGGCCGGACCCACGTGGTCTCTGGTTAGACTAGAAGAAAGCCCCCGACACGGTGACTCTCCAACAGTCTAATCCTACACATGGACCGAGAGTCTTCTTGTTTCAAGCATGCAAAGAAACGGGGGGAAACAGATGGGGGATTAAAATAGAGCAAACCCAAGTGGGTTAGGAGAGAGAAGAGGGAGGGCAGAAGTGCGAAAATTTAAATAGAAAGCCTACCGTATGTCTTCTTTATTTTGCGCGCCTTGCTTGTCTTCAATCTTCGGTCTTTGGTCTTTGTCTTGATCTTCACCTTCAGTCTTCAAGAGTTGTATTCAAGCTTTAGATGGTAGCTCTTCAAGTCTTTGAAAGAGGGTTGAAGGCTAGTGTATGAATGTATGGGGGTGTGTATGAGTGTATAGGAGACTAGGGTTTGTGTAGGGTGGCCAGGGTTTAAGAGGTGCTCGAGCTCTGTATATCAAAATATATGATTCTTAGGTTAAGTTTGCAGATCCCTTTCACGTTGAATGAGGCTCTGTATTTATAGAAGTTGGACAAACCTGGCGCCTGTTGCAATGGCGCCAGGGCAAAATTGCTCTTGGCGCCACTCCTAGTGGCGCCAGGCCAATCTTGGCTTGGCGCCACTACTAGTGGCGCCAGCCACTTAGGAAACTTTATAAGTCGGCAAGCAACGTATCTTTGACTAGATTTGGGCGCCTGTACTAGTGACTACCATGCAATTTTTAGCTTGGCTTCACTAGGAGTGACTACGGAAAGTCCGAGAATGATTTGGAGGAGCCGGGAATTACCCGGAAGGCCGGAAAGGAGCATGAACACTTAACATAGTGTCCTGGAGGTATTTGACTTGAAAAGTGAGGATAAGATGTGTCGGAAAGGTTTACTGGGCCCTTAGGGGCAAAACGGTCAATCGGACTAGGAAGCTGCCGGGGCAAACTTGGATTGTCCCGGAAGAAGACTTGGGATCTGGAAACATTATTTAGAATGTTCTTGGAGGTTGCCGGTTTGATTTCCAGAGCCGGCGTGGTCGGAAAAGGAGACTGACCCACTAGGGGCAAAACGATCATTTTGTACCGGGTTTGCCGGAACTGACTCGGAATGATCCGGAAAGGTAAAGGAAGGTTGAGAACACTATAAAAAGTATTCTCGGGACATTACCGATTTGATACCCAGAGCTGGTGTGGTCGAAGAAGGAGACCGGACCTCTAGGGGCAAAACGGTCATTTTGTACCGGGTTGGTCAGAACTGACTCGGAATGATCCGGAAAGGTAAGGGGAGGTTGAGAACACTATAAAAAGTAATCTTAGGAGGTTACCGGCTTGATACCCAGAGCCGGTGTGGTTCCCGGGGCATTCGGACGCCTAGGGGCAAAATGATCATCTTGACCGGAAAGTCTTGGAAAAGGTCCAAATGACAGTTTGGTCATTTTTCACCAAAGTGGGTTAACAGAAAATGGTGTTGACCTGGGTTTTGAGTGTTTCTGCCACTCTAACGGCGGTCATCGTGACACAAGGGTTTGTTGCCAATTCCCTATATTGACATATTTGTGAGCATTTCCGCTACTCTAACGGTTTTGTGAGTAGTTTCGCTACTCGGACCGTCTCGAGGAATAAACTGTCTCGAGAGAGGGATTGGAAAGGGGACTTATCATCTCTGAAGAGACGTGCCTGAATTGGAACTGTCTCGAGGAATAAACTGTCTCGAGAGTGGGATTGGAAAGGGGTCTTACCGTCTCCGAACAGACGTGCCAGGAGTGGAACCGTCTAGAGGAATAAACTGTCCCGAGAGAGGGATTGGAAAGGGGTCTTACCGTCTCTGAAGAGACGTGCCTGGATTGGAACCGTCTTGAGGAATAAACTGTCTCGAGAGAGGGATTGGAAAGGGGTCTTACCGTCTCCGAAGAGACGCGCCTGGATCGGAACCTTCTCGAAGAATAAACTGTCTCAAGAGTGGGATTAGAAAGGGGTCTTACCGTCTCCAAAGAGACGTGCCTGGATTGGAACCGTCTCGAGGAATAAACTGTCTCGAGAGTGGGATTGGAAAGGGGTCTTACCGTCTCTGAAGAGACGTGCCTGGATTAGAACCGTCTCGAGGAATAAACTGTCTCAAGAGTGGGATTGGAAAGGGGTCTTACTGTCTCCGAAGAGACGTGCCTGGAGTGGAACTGTCTCGAGGAATAAACTGTCCCGAGAGAGGGATTGGAAAGGGGTCTTACCATCTCTGAAGAGACGTGCCTGGATTCGAACCATCTCGAGGAATAAACTGTCTCAAGAGTGGGATTGGAAAGTGGTCTTACTGTCTCTGAAGAGACGTGCCTGGAGTGGAACCGTCTCGAGGAATAAACTGTCCCGAGAGAGGGATTGGAAAGGGGTCTTACCATCTTCGAAAAGACGCGCCTGGATTGAAACCGTCTCGAGAAATAAACTGTCTCGAGAGAAGGATTGGAAAGGGGTCTTACTGTCTCCGAAGAGAGACACCTGGATTGGAACCGTCTCGAGGAATAAACTATCTCGAAAGTGGGATTGGAAAGGAAAGGACAATGCCCCTAATGGAATTTTGGTCATTTTGCCTCTATTCGGGCCTGACAGGCCCGCGAAGCAATGGACAGACGGGATTTGAACCTGGAGAATTGGTTTCGATAGGAACATGCCCATAATGACTTGAAAACAAGTCTGGACGGAGTGTAGACTGCCGAGCGGTCAAAAATTGGGTGCTTACAGATACCTAGAGCCGGTGTGGTCGAAAAAAGCGACCGGCCGTCCAAGGGCAAAACGGTCATTTTGTACCGAGTTTGCCAGAATTGACTCAGAATGATCCGGGAAGGTAGAGGAAGGTTGAGAATACCATAAGAAGCAATCTCAAAAAGTTACCGGTTTGATACCCAGAGCCGGTGTGGTCGGAAAAGGCGACCGGCCCACCAAGGGCAAAACGGTCATTTTGTATTGGGTTTACCAGAACTGACTCAGAATGATTTGGAAAGATAAAGGGAGGTTGAGAATACTATAAGAAGTATTCTCGGGAGGTTATCGGTTTGATACACAGAGTCGGTGTGGTTCCTGGGGCATTCGGATGGCTAGGGGCGAAATGGTCATCTTGACCGAAAAGTCTCAGAATTGGCCTGAAACTGTCTAGAAGGCACCTAGTCATGCCAAATTGCCTTTAAGACAATCTTGGAAGGTTGGACTTACCATTTTGAGGATTCCAATGTGTTCTCGAGAAACGTGCTGGAAAATGGCCCTAGGGGCAGTTTGGTCATTTTTCACCAAAGTGGGCTAGCAAGCACTAGTGTTGACCTAGGTTTTGAGTGTTTCTGCCACTCTGACGATAGTCGTGTGATACAGGGGTTTGTTGGCAATTCTCTCTATCGACCTGTTTGTGAGTATTTCTGCTACTCTAACGGTTGTGATGTTTGTGAGTATTTTCGCTACTCTGACGGTTTGCGATCATTCCCGAGACTGCCTGATCTCGGGAAACTGCTAAAGGGACTTAGTGCCTGAGAATTAACTTTCTCGAAAGGTGTGCCTAAACGGACATTTCTGCATTAGTAGGCTAGCAGGCTCCAAAGGTGGACCGTTCTACCATCTAGGGGACTTGGGGTCTCGTCATGGTCGACAGGTTTAAAGGGACTTACCATTCTGAAGAGACTTTCTTTAAAAAACGTGCCGGACCGTCTCAAGGAATAAACTATCTTGAGAGAGGGATTGGAATTGGAAAGGGGTCTTATCGTCTTCGGAAAGACGTGCCTGATTTGGAATAGATTTACCGTCTCAAGGAATAAACTGTCTTGAGAGAGGGATTGGAATTGGAAAGGGGTCTTATCGTCTTCGAAAAGATGCGCCTGATTAGAGTAGATTTACTGTCTCGAGGAATAAACTGTCTCCAAAGAGGGATTGGAATTGGAAAGGGGCCTTATCGTCTTTGGGAAGACGCACCTGATTGGAGTAGATTTACCGTCTTGAGGAATAAACTGTCTCGAGAGAGGGATTGGAAAGGATAATGACCCTAAAGGCATTTTGGTCATTTTACTTCTCTTTGGGCCCGGTGGGGCCCGCGAAGCGATGAATTGACGGGATTAGACTTAGAGAGTTGATTTTGATTGGAATACGTCCATATTGACTTGAGTACAAGTCTGGACGAAGTGGAGACCGCCGAGCGGTCAAAAATGGGGTGCTTACAGTTAGGAGAGACAAGAGAGGGGAAAATCGCATAAACATAAATAGAAAACTAACCTTGTGTCTTCCTTGATTTTTTCACTTTATTTGTTTTACTTTGCTTTGATCTTCTAGAGTTTCAAGATTGCAGTACATTGAGTTTTCAATGGTTGATTTGGAGGTTCATATAGGCATGTATTGAGTGTATATATGTTAGGGTCAGAGTGTATAGGTGCTAGGGTTTGAAGAAGCCTAAGAAACTAGGGTTTGGAGAGAGTTTGAGGGCTGTATATCGAGAGAGAGAGAGTTTCTGGAGTTAGATTTCTGACCATTTTCACGTAGGGAAGAGGCTTTGTATTTATAAACAAAAAATTGACTTGGCAGCTGTTGCAGTGGTGCCAAGCTTTGAAATTCTATTGGCGCCCCTACTAGTGGCACTAACCACTTAGGAAATATTTTAGGGCTGCAAGAAATGTATCTTCGACCCTTGATACGCAAGGTAGAAGATTTGGACACATATCCTAGTGACTACCATGCAATTTTTAACTTGGCTCCACTAGGACTGACTCTGGAAAGTCTGGAAATGTGTCGAAAGGCTGGGAATGGTTTGGAAAGCCAAAAATGGATAGAAACCCCAAAAATAGTGTTCTAGGGGTAATAAACTTGAAAAACATGGTCAGAATTGTCAACTGACTTATTAAGGGCAAAACGGTCAACTAGACTAGAAAACCAACAGAATGGACTCGGAATGATCCATGAGCGGACTTGAAGGTTGGAAACACTATCCAAAGTGTTCCAAGGGAGTACCGGTTTGATACCCAAAGCTGGTGTGGTTAGAAAAGGTGATTGGCCTACTAGGGGCAAAATAGTCATTTTACACCGGGTTTGCCAGAACAGACTCGGAATGGTTCAAAAAGGCATTAGAAGGACAAGAACACTATTAGAAGCATTCTTAGGAGGTTAACAGTTTGATACCTAGAGCCGGTATGGTTCCCGAGGGCACTCGAATGCCTAGGGGCAAAATGTTCATTTTGACCGAATGGTCTTGGAATTGGTCCGGAACTGACTGGAAGGCATTCAACCATGCCGAATTCTCTTTGGGATGATATTGGAAGGGTGGACTTACCGTTCTGAGGACTTAGGTACTTTCTTGAGAAGCGCGCCAAAAATGGCCCAAGGGGCAGTTTGGTTATTTTTTACCGGAGTGGGCTAGCAGGCACAAGTGTTGACCTGAGTTTTGAGTGTTTCCATCACTCTGACGGTCTATGACGAGTTAGCTTCCAAAGATATCTCGTTCTTTGGTAAATGTGTCACTGCTAAGAGGCGAATTCGGTCTAGTGACATAGAGGTTTTGTTGGCAATTCCCAATGTCGACTTGTTTACGAGTGTTTCTATCACTCTGACGGTTCGCGTTCATTCCGGAGACTATCTGATTCTCGGGAAGTTGCTGTAAGCACCCCATTTTTGACAGCTCGATGGTCTACAGTCCGTCCAGACTTGTATTCAAGTCAATGCGAACATATTTTGAGTCAAATCAACTTTCCAAGTCTAATCCTGTCTATCCGTCACTTTGCGGGCCCACCAGGCCCAAATAGAAGCAAAATAACCAAAATGCCCTTGTGGGTGTTGTTCAATCCAATCCCGCATGCACGTCTTTCTGAATATGGTAAGTCCCCTTTCCAATTCTAATTTCAATCCCTCTCTCGAGAAAGCTGATTCCTCAAGATGGTAAGTCTATCCAACCCGGCACGTTTTTCAGAGAAAATTTCTTTGGAACAGTAAGTCTCTTTAAACCTGTCGACCGAGACGAGACCCTAAATCTCCAAGATGGTAGAACGGTCCACCTTTGGTGCCTGCTAGCCCGCCAATGCAAAAATGTCCATTTTGGCACGCCTTTTGAGAAATTTGACTTCTCAGGTGCTAAGTCCCTTTAGCAACTTCCGGAGATCAGGCAGTCTCGAGAATGATTGCGAACTGTCAAAGTAGTGGAAGTACTCATAAACATCGCAACCGTTAGAGTAGTAGAAATACTCGCAAGCAGGTCTATATAGGGAATTGCCAACAAACCCCTGTATCACGAGACCGCTGTCAGAGTGGTGGAAACACCCAAAACCCAGGTCAACATCGGTGCCTGCTAGCCCACTTCGGTGAAAAATGACCAAACTACCCCTAGGGCTATTTTTCAGCACGTTTTTTGAGATAATACCTAAGTCTTCAGAACAGTAAGTCCACCCTTCTAAGATCGTGTTAGAGACGATCCGGCATGATTAGGTGTCTTTTAGTAAGTTTCAGGCCAATTCTAAGGCTTTCTGGTCAAGATGACCATTTTGTCCCTAGGCATCTGAACGTCCCGTGGACCACACCGGCTATGGGTATCAAACTGGTAACCTCCCGAGAATGCTTTTTATAGTATTCATGACCTTCTTTTATCTTTTCGGATCATTCCAAAACAATTCTGGCAAACCGGATGCAAAATGAGCGTTTTGCCCCTGGTGGGCCGGTCACCTTTTCTGACTACACTGGCTCTGGGTATCAAATCGGTAGCCTTTGGGAAGATTCTAAATAATATTTTCAAATCTCGAGTCTTCTTCTAGGATATTCCAAGTCCACCTCGGCAGTTTTCTGGCTCGATTGTCCGTTTTGCCCCCAGAGGCCCGATCAACCCTTCCGAAACCCTAACATCCTTTTTCAAGCCCATTATCTCTGGGACCCTATTTGAAGGGTTCCTACCCTTTTTCAGCCTTTCAGGCCATTTTCGGTCCCTTGAATCCTTCCCGGACCTTCAAGAGTCACTTCTAGTGAAGCCAGGCTAAAAATTGCATGGTAGTCACTAGTACACGTGCCCAAATCTTCTAAAAATACGTTGCTTTCTGATCTTAAAACTTTCCTAACTGGCTGGCGCCAATAGTTGTGGTGCCAAGCCAATATTTGGCCTGGCACCACTCCTAGTGGCGCCGGAAGGTTTTTTGGCCTAGCGCCATTACAACAGGCGCCAGGTCATTCTTCTCTCTATAAATATAGAGCCTCCTCCAGCGTGAAAGAGGTCCGCAAACTCAGTCTAAAAACCCTACTTTTCGATATACAGAGCTCGTAGCTTCCCAAAGCCCTAGTCTCCTTTAGGTTTTCCAAACCCTAGCCTTCATACACAAACCCTAGCCTCCTATATACTCATACACTCTCATATACTCATACACTAGCCTCAGACCTTCCATCGAAGGCTTGGATTGGCGCAACTACGAAGCTTTGAAGATCGAAGACAAATTCTTAAAGATTGAAGTGAAGACCGAAGCGAAGCAAGCAAAGCAAAGTGCACAAAGCTAAGCAAAATAAAGAAGACACAAGGTAGGCTTCTTATTTACGTTTACGCATCTTCCCCCTCTCCTCTCTCTCCTAACCCACTTAGGTTTTCTTCTATTTTAATCCCCTATCTTCCCCCCCCCCTTCTTGTATTCTTAAAACAAGGGAATTCCCGGTCTATGTGTAGGATTAGGCTATTAGAGAGTCACCGTGTCGGGGGCTTTCTTTTAGTCTAACCGGAGACCACGTGGGTTTGGCCACCTTGATTATGTGGTGAAGCCTTTAACCTTGTATGTTCACGACCCTCTTTGCATTGTGCATATCAGGGTCTTGCATTCTTCCAAAATTCGTTTTCAAAACCTTACATTAAAATCTTCTTTTTTTAAAACTTGTTTTCAAAATCAGAATCCTAAGGGGATTCTAGCCTTTCCATGGCTAGGGTTACTTTAGGAAATTATTATATTTAAAGTGGCCAATATGGTCCATATTTTCAAAACCTTTGTTGTTTTCAAAACCACTATCTTAAAGTGGTTCTAATTTTCTTATGATTAGAATCGTTTTAGGAAAGTGAGATATTTTATATACTTTCTAAAAACTCTTTTTTTCAAATCTTTCTTTCTAAAAATCCCTTTTTCAACATGCTTTCTAAAACTCTCTCCAATCCTCTTTCCAAAATTTTTTTCAAAAGCTCTCTCCAAAAATTGTTTTCAAAAACTCCTTTTCAACTCCTTTCCAAAACACTCTCTTCAAAATTCCTTTCCTAAAAACACTCCCTAGATTTTCTTCTTAGAAAACTCTCTCCCTAAATCTATTTCTTAAGAACTCTTTCCAATAATCTCTTTCAAAAAATTCCCTTCCAAAAACTATCTCTTTTCAAATTCACTTTCTAAAAACTCATCTCTAGGATTTCTTTCCAAAGATTCTCTTTCTAAAAACTCACTTTCCAAAAATCTCTTTTCTTGGTGTCCAAGTTAAACCTTAGAGTCATAATTAGGAAACCCTAAATTCCTTTATCAAAAACATGATTTTCAATCTTGCCTTAAAACCTAGGTTTCCAAAATCTCCTTTTTACAGCAAAATCACAAGTTTCGAAAACCTATTTTCTACATCAAAACTATAGTCTTTCCAAAACTAGAATTTCCAAAAATCCACCTTTCCAAATTCATGCCAAATCCAATCTCCCCTTTAGGAAACCAAACCCAATCTCCCATTTAGGAAACTAGATACAATCCTCCATTTTTTAAAATAAAATCAAAACATCTCTTTTTAGAAACAAAATCCAATCCCTTGTTTTAGGAAATACGAATCTCAATCCTTCCTAGTCTAAACCTTTCTTAATTCACTCTTTCCTAATCTCATACCTTCCTAAACTATAAGTTTCTCAAAACTTTCAAATATTTCCTTAAACATTAAGCTTCCAAATCTTTCCTAATTCAACCCTTTCCTAATTTCATCCGTTTCCAAATTTCAACTTTCCAAATTCAAAACTTCAAATCTTTCCAAATCTAAAGCTTCCTAAACTCAAAACTTTCTTACTTTCAAAACTTCCCTATTTCAAAATATTCCAAATTTAAAACTTTCCAATTTCAAAACTTTCTTGAAACGGAAACTTCCCTAATTCAAAATATTTCCTAAATTGAATCTTTCCTAAACCAAAACTTTTCTAAAATGAAACTTTCCTAAAACGAAACTTCTTTATTTTGAAACTTTCCTAAATCCAATCTTTCCCTAATTTTCCAAGTCCAACGTTCGAATCAAATCTTTCTCTCAACTCCCAATCTTATCTTCCTAAGTCTAGGTTCCCTAAATTTCTATCTTTCTAAATCGAAGTTGAATCTCTTCCATTTCAAATTTCAATCTTCTATTCTAAATTCAAATCAAATCCAAATTCCAATTCAACTTCTTTTTCCAATCAAATCTTCTATTTTCTATTGGACTCTTATCCAAACTACAACTAACCTGATTCCTCCAAAATGATACGTAGGCAACCCTCATGGGTGCGGTCACAACCTTTTTCAAATCTCAAATTCCACAATTTTTTCCAATCTCTAATTCCACAACTTCTTTCCAATCTCCAATTCTACAATCTTCTTTAAGTTTCCAATTCCATGATCTATTTCAAACTTCCAATTCCAAATTTCTATTTCCACTTTCTAAAATTTTTCAATTTCAATTATATCTTTTCAAATCTCTTTTCTAACATCAAATTAATTTCTTTTCAAATTTATTTCTAAATCCATTTTCCAACTCTCTTTTTCTTGCACTTGCATATCATGCATTATATCTTTTTTTAAACATTCTTTTTCTAAAGTGGATAGGATTGGACATTTGTTAGTTGAAGACTCTCATAGGTGAATCTATGGTGAATAGATATGTAGGTACCGCAAGGGTGGGATAGAGTGATGGCTTAGTGTGTCTTCCCTACATGTAACCAACATCCGAACCTAGGATCACTGATTTCGAAAGACCAAAATGGAGTTATTTTTCAAAAAAAGACTTAAATATTTTTCAAAGGTTACCAAACAACCTGTTTTCTTAAAAACCCTCTCTTGAGGAAGTCTTTTCAAAATTATTTTCAAAAACCCTAAGTGTAGTCTTCAGATTACGCTTAGTTTTTAGGTGACCTAACTCACATTAATCAAGTTAGGTGGCGACTCCAAATGTTTTCCAAGAGCCCTTTACTCAAACTAATTTTTAATTCAAACATAGTCGCACTCATTCTTCTAGGAGGGTGAGTTCTAACAAGATAGTATAGTATTTTTTCCGTTTGTGTGTGCATTCCTCAAGTGCGAAAAATTTGGGTCCGACAGCTGGTGACTCCACTGGGGACACTTAGAGGGTTAGATCGTAGTCATATGTCTTTAACCTTCACCCATGTAGAGTCTTCAATTAACTTGTTCAATCCTATTCACTTTAAATTTTCAAAACCAAATTTTCAAAATTGTTTAAAAAAAAAACATGATTTATTCATATTATCTTGTATTAAGTTTGCCATCCACATACTAACTCTTACATCTTTGTTTTGTAAGTGCACTTTTGTTTGCAATTTTATGTTATTAACTGTTATGCATGAATGTGATGAACATGATGGATGGGAGTTGTTGGGCTCTTTCCTCCACTTTCAAAAATCACACACACACTACACGTGCACCTGCATTCTGCATACTTGCATTTTTACCCTGATATGACCCTTCTAGTTGGAAAGAGGGAATGGTATATTGGTTGTGGGCAAGATGCTATGTTAGTTTCTTCACCTACGGCCTCTTAATGGTTCCCCCGCTTGGATCACCAACCGATCATGGCACCACCTCGGGGAGTGGGCCTAGGTTTAAAGTTTCAGGGACCGAGCCTTTTTAGGACGCATTAGTCAACCCTCAACCTCATGCTCATATAGACACCTTGCATAGCCGAACCTCTGTCGAATTTAAGACAAGTGCACCATTTTCAAAACCATGGAGAAAAGGGCAACTACTCTTACTTTCATTTATATCTGTTTAATCCTGTTGCTATAATGACTGTCTAACTGCTCATAAATACATATGTACTTCAGCTGTACTCTCTGTCCTTATACTCTATGCATCCATTTTCATGCATCCCGTATTCCATGTCAAGAAGAGAGTTCGAAGTAACTCAAGTCACTGCATTCTCATGCATATGATCAACCCGAAGAGAGTGACACCTAGTTCACTCTCCCTTACATTAAACGTACCTAAACCTTAAGGGTTCCCACGTAACCCTAAGGACTCATGGCATGCGCACCAATTCATTCCATAAGAGGGGCCCTAATCCCTCTATACTCACGGAGATAGAATTACCATAAAGACAAGGGGCAATCAATCAATAAGGTCTCTCAGCGACATCCTCGACATCAGATCCAAGGAAGGCCAATTCAAAGACTTAAGAGCAGTTTAAGACTTTTTATGTAGAACTAGTTAGGCAGAAATCCTAAAAGAAACATGTTCCCTCTCCCTGTTAAAATGTATTTCAATTTTTTTATATCTAAAACCCAAAGTAAAATATATTTCTTTATTTTCCTCGAGCATATGGATGGATAAATATGTGAATGGATGAAGTTTCCCATCTAACGGTAAGGTATCTATATATAGGGGTAAATCCCCTATCTCTAAAAGTGAGCCAATGCATCATGATTAGTTTTCCTTCTAAAGTGGGGCACCCTGGAGCATACATTGCATAAAGACTTGTCAAGATAAAGCACTAACTTTTTCCTTTGTTGGTTTTAGGTACCTCTTCCCATTCCCTCCATCGTTACAGGCCAAAAGCGCAAAAACGCCCATGGAATTACTCACTCTCAATACTTTAACTCTACTACTAGCAAAGGCGAGAGGAGTCAGACATAGGATGAACAAAATGGAAGGCATACTCTATTCACTCTTATCCCATGCATCCCATGATGGATGAAAAAGGATGAAGAAGGAAGACCAAGACTATGCCTCAACCATTGCTTACCAACAACCTCCCCAGGCTAAGGGCCTTGCTCGGATGCCTTCCAAACCAACCTCTAACCAAACCCATGGATTATATAATCTCTCCTACGGATACCAGCCCAACCCATTTGGCCCTGTCACCGAAACTTATCCCATTTTAAAACATAAAACCTGAAGCCCTTTCAATTCCCGAACCATCAACCCGGTTGTAACCTCACCAAAGCTTGGTTCCCAATCATCAAAAACATCTGCAACATCTCCTCGGCCTAGGAAAACAAGTGGGAAAAAGAGGACATTTACTAAACTTGCGTGCTCACAGACCACGACCTATTTTGGTCTCTTAGCGGCCGGATATCTGAAGCCTATACCTGCTCGACCCCGACCCAATCCTCTACCTCATTATTTTGAATTTACAGCAACCTGTAAGTACCATTCGGGTGGCCAAGGACATGACACGGATGATTGTTTGACTCTCAAACATAAGATTCAAAACCTGATAGACAATGAGATCATCGGCTTACAACCAACGAATCCTTCCTCGAATGTCACTGCAAGCCCTCCATCAGATCCCACTGTCAATGTCATTACAAAGTTTGGGAACAACAAGGTTTGTTTTACTGCATACCAAGAGATATATTACAAGGGTGGGGAGGAAATGGAATTCGAAGATATGGAGCAGTGTCATGCCTGGTTATGGTCTAACCTCGATAAAATGCCGGTCACCGAAGACGAACTCGTATATGAACTTATGAAGAAGATTGACCAGGAGCTGTCCAAACTCAGTGATAAGAATCCCCCATTGTGTACACCTAAGGAACACCGAGCCACGGCTGGACGCCAAAGCGAAAAACCCCGGGCTCGACCTATCAAGCTGGAAGAAGACGAGTCACCCAACTAGTTTGTTAGAGAAACTACAAAGCAAACAGATGAAGGCAAGACGGTCAAGAAAGCTGACAATTACATCATCGCCGCCAACTCACTTGGAACTTTGGGAGAAGCATCTACCTGTCCTGCCTTGGCTGAAAATCTCAACCGTGGATGGAATGTTGATATGGGCATCGTCCTAAAGCCCTATTAAAGAATACGGGAATTCCCATCAAAAGCGTACAAGAGAGGGGTGTTTTCACCCACTTTCTTTCTATCCCTTTTGCTTCCTATCTTTAAATTGATGTTTACATTTTGTTTTTGCTTAAGAACTCCATGCTTTCTATAAGAAATGATAATAATAATCAAATAATAGTCTTTTATTCCTTCAGTTTTGTCTTATCTTCTCTTGGGAATGATGACTACTTTCTACACAAGGGGCATGGTTTATCTTAGGAGTCATTTTGACTTGAAGGGATAATAGCATGAGTTAACCACTCCCTCAACGATCAACTTTCCAAAAAAAGAAAGTGCTTGGATGAGTGAGGATACTACCCAAAAGCAACACTTGCAAGACACTAAAGCTAAGCGATGTGTGGCCAGATTATCAAAATAAAGAGAAGCCACCTTTCATTTCCCTATGTCAAAGACCAAGTGTTTATATTCCCTTCGTTTAACCCCTAGAGCCTTGCAACAAACGAAATTTTCTTTGTTAACCCCGATCCAAGACTGTCCTCCCCACACTAGGGCAGACAATAGTTGATAATTCTAGAAATGGTATCCACCTCTATCTTGCTAGGATAGTATCAAAAGCTCTATAGATCAAGCAATCTAATTCAAAGTAAAGAGAGGCCCTCATTTCATTTTCCATACGGTCAAAAGCAATCCCTTGCCAAACTTGTTGAGCCATTTATCTTTCTTGACAAAACCCCAACCTAGGGATTACTGCCCACATTGGGTTAGATTGAACCTCTAAGGAAAAGGTCTAAAAAGGATGGTAGAATTACTCGAAAAGAGGTAAAAAGGACAAAGCGGAGAAAAAGAGTTGCCAAGGGGTAAGAGGCCAAAAAAAATAATAAAAAATCCTAAGGAAATGCCTGAAGAAAATCATAATTGAGTCATCTTCAAAAGCATAATAAGAAGATTGAAAGAAAGGAAAGATATGTTTATCTCAAAAAGCATAGATCGAAAGGAGAGAGTCATAATAAAAGCAAGGAGGAAATTTAAAGGTGATCCTAGGTTATAAAGAACCCTAGTAGAAACAATAGGTTCGAGCCTTTACCCTTTCTTGCAAAACCCGAAACCTTGGCCTACATTACAACCTTACTAAAAGTCCACTCTGATTGAAAATGGATTGCTTAATCTAAGTGAGCTGGACACACTACCAAAGCCAAGAACGGATGCTAACCCTACTGGAAGGAAGAAAAATAGTCAATGATGGTATGGATCTAAATCCTGTAGAAAACCACATAGAGTTTGAGCCTGCATATCTCGTTGTTTCTGAAACCTCATAACCTAGCCTACATTATGGTCCTAAAGCAAAGTCTTCTTGGATTGAAGGACTGGCCACTCATCGCTCTGCTAAAGGCCAGGTAAGCTATTGCTAAAACTCCGAGAGTCGAGAGTTTCAGCCCAATAATCATATACACTAACCCCGAGGCAGAGAGTCGAAGGCGGTCAAAAGGTTGAGAAAGGTGCGAAGTGCTATCATCCAATCAAGGTAAGGTTGAGCCAAACGAGAGGCTAGACCCCCCCCCCTAAACTGAAAGAATAAAAGACTATTGTTTGATTGGATGATAGCATGAGTTAACCACTCCCTCAACGATCAGCTTTCCAAAAAAAGAAAGTGCTTGGATGAGTGAGGATACTACCCAAAAGCAACAATTGCAAGACACTAAAGCTAAGCGATGCGTGGCCAGATTATCAAAATAAAGAGAAGCCACCTTTCATTTCCCTATGTCAAAGACCAAGTGTTTATATTCCCTTCGTTTAACCCCTAGAGCCTTGCAACAAACGAAATTTTCTTTGTTAACCCCGATCCAAGACTGTCCTCCCTACACTAGGGCAGACAATAGTTGATAATTCTAGAAATGGTATCCACCTCTATCTTGCTAGGATAGTATCAAAAGCTCTATAGATCAAGCAATCTAATTCAAAGTAAAGAGAGGCCCTCATTTCATTTCCCATACAGTCAAAAGCAATCCCTTGCCAAACTTGTTGAGCCATTTATCTTTCTTGAGAAAACCCTAACCTAGGGATTACTGCCCACATTGGGTTAGATTGAACCTCTAAGGAAAAGGTCTAAAAAGGATGGTAGAATTACTCGAAAAGAGGTAAAAGGGACAAAGCGGAGAAAAAGAGTTGCCAAGGGGTAAGAGGCCAAAAAAAAAAATAAAAAATCCTAAGGAAACGCCTGAAGAAAATCATAATTGAGTCATCTTCAAAAGCATAATATGAAGATTGAAAGAAAGGAAAGATATGTTTATCTCAAAAAGCATAGATCGAAAGGAGAGAGTCATAATAAAAGCAAGGAGGAAATTTAAGGGTGATCCTAGGTTATAAAGAACCCTAGTAGAAACAATAGGTTCGAGCCTTTACCCTTTCTTGCAAAACCCGAAACCTTGGCCTACATTACAACCTTACTAAAAGTCCACTCTGATTGAAAATGGATTGCTTGATCTAAGTGAGCTAGACACACCACCAAAGCCAATAACGAATGCTAACCCTACTTGAAGGAAGAAAAATAGTCAATGATGGTATGGATCTAAATCCTGTTGAAAACCACATAGAGTTTGAGCCTGCATATCTCGTTGTTTCTGAAACCCCATAACCTAGCCTACATTATGGTCCTAAAGCAAAGTCTTCTCGGATTGAAGGACTGGCCACTCATCGCTCTTCTAAAGGCCAGGTAAGCTATTGCTAAAACTCCGAGAGTCGAGAGTTTCAGCTCAATAATCATATACACTAACCCCGAGGCAGAGAGTCGGAGGCGGTCAAAAGGTTGAGAAAGGTGCGAAGCGCTATCATCCAATCAAGGTAAGGTTGAGCCAAACGAGAGGCTAGAAACCCCCCCCCCCCCCCCCCCCCCCAAAAAAAAAGAAAAAGAAAGAAGTTACCATTCCAAAGATATCGAGTTCGACAGCACCCCTTGTCATTCTGTTAGTTAATGTATTTCCAATATGTGCATACATTTTTACACCAAAAAAAAAAAAAAAATCGGCATGAGCTTTGCATACATAGGATATAACTCCCTATAGAAACAAAAGTCACCAACACAGTTTAATGTCAACCCTTGTAATAGATACACAACATCCTCATTTCTACACATGCATCAAATCATATACTTAGCTGTAAATATCATAAATGTATCTATCTATCTATCCATGCATCTAAATACCATAAATATCCATCTTTGTACAAAAATTACAAAATAAAGCTGTCTCACATAAATACATCTCAGGAATAGGGGCAAACGAAGATCAGAGTCTCCACAAGGGGCATCTATCAAAGGTCAAATCAATGTCATCTGGATCAAAATTCCTAAAACTCGGCATCGGAGGAGGCGGATAACTACTCGAAGCACCAGCGTCCTGTAGGGAAGATAGAACCGAAATCAGCTGCATGAAAGAAGAACTAAACAACAACAGAGTGAAAAGAAGGAGAGAAAAGATGGCATACCCCAACACCTCCCATCTGAGCTATTCAAGCCGTCAAGGAAGCCACCTCTGTCTGATACTGATCTCACTCCGTTTGGTATCGATCCCTCTGATCCCTCATAGTAGTAAACTTAGCCTGGGGCATATATCCTTTGGCTCGGCGACACAAGTCAACCACCTCTTAGCCCACAGCGTATCCACCGACTACTACCTCAAATCGGGTAAAGGCACTGATAGAATGAGCCCCAAAGTGCGTAGCATAATCTGTATTTGGAGAAAGCAAGAACTCGGCACCTGGCTACTGCTTCTGATAGAGGATAGGTACTCCTACCACCAAGGCCCCAAACATATACTCTGATGGAGCTCTTGCTGACTGGAACTCCTCATGAAACTATCGCCAATGTCGCTCTCCTAGATAAGACTCCCAAGTATTGTCACAGAGAAAAGCAGCCCTCAACAGGGACAACGGGACCAAGTACCGGACTGTTTCATAATGAACTGATCCAATGAAGGGCCGCCAAGTCACATCTCTCACCTCAATGAACTCTAGGTTTGCCCGTAGAGTCACAAAGTTAGTAATCTCCAATCACTGGGCCATATAGTCACGAGCCCACCTTAAAGCAAGTGGATAAAGGTTGTCCTCGACAACTACAGGGCGACGAACAGGTAGGTACTCATAGCTCCACCAGATAAGAAAGGGCCAGAAACTAGTCATGCTACCCCAACAGGAAGAAGTTCGGACCCGCATCGATCGAAGGAAGCAGCCAAAGGAGAAGGACCCCCAATCTAGCTCCGATAAAGCCCCAAGATAAGCTACTATGCTCACCAAATGAAAAGGAACAAGCGACTTGTTATTGTTGCAGAAGCAGCTAAAGATGATGTACAAAACAAGTTGCCATCTCACAATGTCTCGCTTGGCAGGCGATGGCTCAGCAACAAAGGTACGGTCATCCTGATTGAGCCAAGAGACTGGGAAGGCAGAACGCTCGGGAGTGGGGCAAGTCGAATAGACTGCAGGCCTCGTCTTTACTGACTGACTGTAAAGTGATCCGCCAGCCAACGAAGGAAAGCCCTATGATGATCGCCCAATCCAAGGGAGTGGGTCCCAACTCGAAGTTGACAAAATGGAAGGTCTCTGTCTCTCCAAACCACCACTCAACCAGTGCCAGCACCAGATGTCGGTTCAGGCGGTTAGCCTGTAATCTCATGAAGGCTTCGAATCCGATCTCAGCCAAGGAGGCACGATATGATGGAGCAGCCTGCTGCATGGTCACAAAGACCTGATGAACAGCCTCTCTAAAAGTTGTGTGTACTCGAGGAGGGGGCAAATGCTGTCTAGAATATACGCTGGGGTGATAAGCAAGATCCTCGAGCAGTGGGATGTTCGGTACCTCCCGGTCACCCAAGTCAGCATCCATTTACCTGTGTCTAGAGAAGGCTCTCCCATAACCGGTCACATGATCCCCAAGACCCAGTACCTCCTCCTCTGCACCAACCTCCTCCGTAAAGACCTGCTCAATCGGAGGAAAGGGGTTGACAGGTGGTCTACTCCCCTGTCCGCTCTGACTGGAAGAGGCCCGTCCAGTAGATCGTCAGCTACCTCTGGATTGATTGGAACTGCTGGTGGAATCTATCTGAGCCGCCTTCCCAGACTGATGTCTCCTCTCGAAAGCATCATCACCAGCATCTACCATCCTGAAAAGGTAAGCCAAGGTAAGAGGTATTAATATACGGTGCATGCAGATAGATAATAATAAAATAAAGTAAATAAATACTAAAAACAAACAAAAAAATAATAATAAAAAGATTTCAAATAATAAGTCAAAACGAATTTCCTACACCTTGTGATTTTCCAACTTCAAATCTCAAGGGTTTTTTGGATTTTTTCCTCAAAAAGATTTTATTTCTAAACCTTTTCCAACTCTTTCCCCGACTTCTAAAAATTTCGATAGAGTTTCGTTTAAAAATGGTCCCTACAACACCCATGACATCAACACAAAATACAAACTGTGCACTTCACAATATCACAATCACATAACATCAGCACCCCCGCACACTTTTTAATTTTTTAAAATTTTCAAACACATGTTTTATTTTTTCAATAAATCAATGGTTTTCAAAGTTATCCTAAAATTTCTCAAAATCATTTCAAATGTTTTCTAAAATATTCCTACATTTTTCAAAATTTTAAACTTTAAAAATTTCATCAATTTCTTAAGTTTTCCCATTTTCCTAATTTTCTAAGTATTTTTGTATTTTTCAAAAAATCAAAAATTCACCAAGTTTTCAAAAAATCACGAAACTTTACACGGTTGTTAAACACATTTTTCTAAAGCACATGGCATAAAAATGTAGCCAAAAACCCAATGCCCAAGCCTATAGGAACAAACCCCCAATTCCCGCAGAAAACCCTCTTCACATAATCACGTAAAATCACTCAAATTCAGTCGAGCAAGCACCAAAATGCAAAAATAATATCACCATAATGTTTAAAACAAGTCAAAATATCAATTTCCATTGTTCACACTACTTAAACGGAATTCTACACATTAAAATCAATAGAAAATTGAAAACTCACCTTTTGGAGTTCTCTGGCGAAATCTTCTCTTCCAGCAACTTTTCTGGGGATGTGGTCTACTTCCGAAAATCACCCGTGATCCCTAAGGAGTGCCTCTTCAAGGTTCAAGTCGATTTCCACACAAAGACTCTCGATTCGCCAAAAATCCTTCAAAACCCGCAAGTGTTCGAATCAGAAAATTTTCTGGTTTTGTTCCCAGGCCTGGCGCCAAGTGAACTTTGCCAAAGGCGCCACTATTTGTGGCACCAGTTTCCAAATTCTAGGCAGTTTTGCCCTTTTTCCAGCTAAAACTTGATTTCAAAGACCTTTGGGCCCAATATCCATTTCCAAGCCCCCGTATTCCAAAATTTAAAAAATCTGTCTCTTCGACCGCCTCACAGTCAACATGAGACTCTTACTCTATCGTTTTTTTGTCTTCGACAAGCAATGACAGAAAAAGATGGGCAGTTATAAGCACCCAATTTTTTACCGCTCGGCGGTCTACAATCCGTCTAGACTTGTATTCAAGTCAATGCAGACATATTTTGAGTCAAATCAACTTTCCATGTCTAATCATGTCTATTCATCACTTCGCCGGCCCACCAGACCCAAATAGAAGCAAAATGACCAAAATGCCCTTGTGCGCATTATTCGGTCCAATCCCGTAGGCACGTATTTCCGAAGACAGTAAGTCCCCTTTCCTATTCTCATAGGCGTGTCTTTCCGAAGATGGTAAGTCCCCTCTCCAATTCCAATTTCAATCCCTCTCTCGAGAAAGCTGATTGCCCAAGACGGTAAGTCTATCCAACCCGACACGTTTTTTGAACAAAGTTTCTTTGGAACGGTAAGACCTTTAAACCTGTCCACCAAGACGAGACCCCAAGTCCCCAAGATGGTAAAACGGTCCACCTTTGGCACTTGCTAGCCCGCCAATGCAGAAATGTCTGTTTTGGCACGCCTTCCGAGAAAGTTGACTTATCAGGCGCTAAGTCCCTTTAGCAGCTTCCTGAGATCAGCTAGTCTTGGGAATGATCGCGAACCGTCAGAGTAGCGGAAGTACTCGTAAACATCGCAACCGTTAAAGTAGCAAAAATACTAGCAAGCAAGTCGATATAGGGAATTGCCAAAAAACCCCTGTATCACGAGACTGTTGTCAGAGTGGCAAAAACACTTAAAACCTAGGTCAACACCGGTGCCTGCTAGCCCACTTCGGTGAAATATGACCAAACTAACCCTAGGGCTATTTGTTGACACGTTTCTCGAGATAATACCTAAGTTTTTAGAACGGTAAGTCCACCCTTCTAAGATCGTCTTAGAGACAATCCGGCATGATTAGTGTCTTCTAGTCAATTTCGAGCCAATTTTGAGGCTTTCCGGTCAAGATGATCATTTTGCCCCTAGGCATCCGAATGCCTTGGAGACCATACCGATTCTTGGTATCAAACCGGTAACCTCCCAAGAATGCTTTTTATAGTATTCCTAACCTTCCTTTATCTTTCCGGATCATTCCGAGTCAATTCCGGCAAACTCGGTGCAAAATGACCGTTTTACCCATGGTGGGCCGATCGCCTTTTTTTACCACACCGGCTCTGGGTATCAAACCGGTAGCCTTTGGGAAACCAACTAGTCACGTAGCCATTGTAAGTCCTAGAGTTGAGGCAATAGCCGTAAATCGTTGACCGGCTAGGGTAAGTCTTGTTCATCCCATAGGATTTAATCTGATATATAATTTTGAATTAAATATTTAAATGTTAGATAATTAGTTTCCTAATGAATCGTTTATTTAGAACTATGTCTTCTATATCTCGTCAATCTTATAGTAGTAATGACTCAACTATTCTTAATCAAGAAGAACAAAGTTTCCCTTCTCCAAGTTGGACACCTCCTCGTGTCTCTGTTAATCAAGTTTACCAAACCAAACCTTTTGATTTTCTTTCCAATTATATGATCAAAATAGTTGAACAAACAATTCCTTTTACTGAAAAAACTAAACAAATCCAATTACTTAGTCAATCCACTATCAACAAATACAAACAGAAAAAATACAATTATTTACATTTAGGATTAATACAAGTAGTTGTTGTTCCTTTAACTCGCCAAGGTCAAAATACTGCAATTCTTTTAACTTTAGAAGATAAAAGACACACAACATTCATCAATAGTACTTTAGGACTCATAGAAATAAGCCTTTACAGTGGACCAGTCCATTTTGATTGTTATCCAGGATACGCTGTTTGTCTTCAAGATATTGGTATTCTCAAAGTCCTTACACTCAAAATAAAAATTTCTAGTTATGATTTAACACCAGGCAATATTCCATTTTCAATAATTTATCGCATTCATCTCAAAGCCATGACAACACTTGTAGATTTACGATGTAGGATCACTAGTCCTAAAGGAGAAACCCTCCTTCTTAGTGATTCAAACATTAGTACTCCCAAAACCATATGTTGGGAAGATGTCAATCTCCCATTAGAATGGACGTTAGATAATGAAGTTCCCTCTACAACAATTCAAAACAAAGATTTGGAATATATCCAAGAAAGTACTGATGGTAGTGTCCGTATTAAATTCATAAATACCACAACAGGGTCAACTCGACCACGATTTTCAGATGTTGGTTCATCTGTAAGTACCCAATTTCAATCTTTTCCTCCTAGAAGTTGTTATTCTTCTGTTCCTTCCTCTTCAATACCCTCTAGGTCTACTTATTTAGAATCTGTCACAACTTTGAGTGTAGCACAACCTGTCTATGTACAAGAAAATCCTCAATCTCCAACACCATCTCAAATGAATCCTCTATTAAATGTTATTGATCGTCAATTAAATATGATTGAACAAGAATTTATTTTTGATAAATCTATCCTTGTCCAAGATTTCAATTCTCCCCAACATGCTCACAAAAGGAATTGGTTTCCAAAAAATTTTGATCCTGTTGCTCGTATTCCTATCTGCGAAGAGTTTTATCAATTTGTTCAAAAACATAGAACTCATCTCAGTTTTTTTGACTGGTTTGAAAATTATTCTGAGCAACTTAATGTTATAACTAATGCTGAACATCAATGGGTTACCTCAACAGATATTGTCAAACCTTATATTCATCCTCCAATGGAAGAAATTCACATTCAACATAGATCTAGTATTGTCACTACTTCTCCTTTCAAACTTAAAACTGATACAACACCTCGTAATGCCAAAGATGTTTCTAATATTCTACAACAAAATAACTTTACAAATCAAACACTTAAAACTATTGGTGACCAATTAACTCGTGTAGAAAATCTAGTTCATAAAGAACAATTAACTACACTCATAACTATGGAAATCCTTTTATTCAAACCACATGAAATCCCTCCACACCTTTAGAATGAATTAAGTGATCAAGACTTTTCTTCTCAAATTGAGCACAAACTAGCACAATTAGATCAGGCTCTAAGGATCCCTGACACTCTTGAACCCTCATCTAAAACACACACTATTAACACTTTATCCCAACCCACACTTTTTGAAGTTGAAGCCATTGAACAAACCATGAATGATTCTCAACCTTTCGAAGTCAATGCCACTCAAAATAAGAAACAAAAATGGAAATACCAAAGTCGATATGAAAATAATAACACAAAAAATTATTATCCTCGACCAACACTCCCTAATATGTAATTTGAAGAACGAAATCAATTTACTCAAGCTGCCTATCATGGTGGTACAATTTATGAATGGAATTTTGATGGTATGACCAAATATCATATTCTTAAAAAACTTCAAGAAATGACAATGGTTGCCTTAGCCTATAAAACTAAACAAAAATCTTTCGACTTTGCTGTTGCCCAAGCTTTAGTAGCTAGTTTTACTGGTCATCTTAAAGGATGGTTTGACCATTTCCTCACCTCCACTAAATGCACCTAAATTCTCACTACTATTAAAACTGACTCAGCTGGTACTCCAATTAAAACTGAAGAACATGAAACCATAGAAGATGTTGTAAGTACCCTCATCTTCTCCATATATAGGCCTTTCTTAGGTAAACCTTCCAAAGTTCAAGCTACTACCTCTGAAATTCTTAATAATCTTTGATGTCCTAAACTCCAAGACTTACGTTGGTATAAAGACGTTTTCCTAACCAAAGTTATGATGAGAGATGACTGTCGCCAAACACATTGGAAAGAAAAATTTCTTGATAATCTTCCCAAACTTTTTTCCAAAAAGGTCAAAGATAAACTCAAAGAAAATAACAATGGAGTCGTCCCATAAGAACAACTCACTTATGGTGATTTAGTCAATGCTATCCAAACCCAAGGTCTAGAAATCTGTACCAACTTCAAATTAAATCAACAGCTGCAAAAAGATTTAGCCACTTCCAATAAAGAACTAGGCACTTTTTGTCAACAATTTGGTTTCCCTGATACTTCACAAATAGTAGCTCCTTCTCGTCGCAAACCTCGCACTACCTCTGCCTGAAGATTCTTTCATAAACCCAAACCTAGTTCCAACGTTTTTTTTTATCAAAAACCTCAACCACAAACTACTGTTAAAGCTTCCCCTTCTAAACCCAAACATGTTTCTAAACATTCAAGAAAAATTGCTACTTGCTATAAATGCGGTAAAGTTGGCCATTTCAAAAATCAATGTCTTATGAATGAAAAAATTAATTCTTTAGAAGTTGACGACACACTTAAGCAACAACTTATGCAATTATTCCTAAATTCTGATACATCTGATAATCAATTAATGCCTGATGAGGAATTACAACTTGATGAAATTGCTTCTTAATCCTCTTCTGATGAAAATCACACTTCTCCTTCCTCACAAGATCTAGAACAAGTTGTTAAAACAAATTGCCACTGTCCAACAACAAATACTATTAATGTTATTACTAAAGAACAAGGATTTCTTCGTGACGTCATTGATAAGATTATTGATCCCCAAGTTAAAAAAGACTACTTACTTCAACTTAAACAAAGTTTAAACACTGTTGACCAACCTAAACAAGATACCTTACTTCTTAATAATCCTTATAATCTTAACGATATTTTCAAACGATTTGATCAACCCTCTAAACCTTCTCCCCTTTCTACTCAAGATTTATAAACTGAAATCAACTTAGTCAAGAAGGAATTACATGATTTAAAACTCGAACACAATATTTCAAAGATTGATCTTGATAATCTTAAAAATCAAGTTTTACTCCTCCAACATTCTTCTCCTAGTACATCTATTCCTCTAAAAACTGACCCTCAAGACATTTTCTTACTCTCTCAAATCTCGTACCAGAAATGGAATGTCAAGATTACTATTGTTGTCAGCAAAGAATTTCGTTTTGAAACTATTGCTCATTTTGATTTTGGAGCTGACCTCAATTGTATACAGGAATGTTTAATTCCAACTAAATACTTTGAAAAGACTCACGAACGTCTTTTTGCTGCTGGTGGAACCCTCTTCAAATCCAATATAAACTGTCTAACGCCCATATTTGCAACAACAATGTTTGTCTCAAAACTCCTTTCGTTCTTGTTAAAAATCTCTCACGAGAAGTTATATTAGGAACTCCTTTCCTCAACCTCCTTCAGCCTTTCCAAGTTACCGCTGAAAGCATTCATACTACCCTTAATAATAATAAAATTACATTCCCTTTTGTTTGTCCTCCTCGCACCAAAGATCTCAACACTCTAAAAAATCTTGCCATTTCCCACCAAACTATTAACCTTATCATTCGTCAAGAAAAACACTTATTATTCCTTAAAGAAGAAAAAACGTACAACCAAATTGAAAACAATTTAAAAGATGGCACTTTACAACTCGCTATAAATAAATTTTTAAATAAATTGCAACAAGAAATTTGTTCTGATTTACCAAATGCCTTTTGGTCCTGCAATAAACATGTTGTCACTTTACCCTACTCTTCTGAATTTTCTGAACGAAAAGTTCCTACCAAAGCTCGTCCAATTCAAATGAACAATGAACTTTTCGAATATTGTAAAAAAGAAATCCAAGACCTTCTTGACAAAAAATTAATTTGCAACAGCCGCTCTCCATGGAGCTGTGCTGCCTTTTACGTACACAAAAATGCTGAAATAAAACGTGGAGCTCCTCGTTTAGTTATTAATTACAAACCTCTTAATGATGTGCTCCAATGGATTAGGTATCCTATTCCTAACAAGAAAGATCTTCTTCAACGCCTTTGTCATGCAAAAATCTTTTCCAAATTTGACATGAAGTCTGGCTTTTGGCAAATTCAAATTGATGAGCAAGATAGGTACAAAACTAATTTTACTTTACCATTTGGCCATTATGAGTGAAACTAATGCCTTTTGGTTTAAAAAATGCTCCAAGTGAATTTCAAAAAATAATGAATGACATTTTCAATCCTCATTCTCAATTTACAATTGTTTATATTGATGATGTTCTAATTTTATCTAACTCTATTATCCAACACTGGAAACATCTTAATCAATTTTTTAATATCGTCAAACACAATGCTTTAGTTCTCTCTGCACAGAAAATTAGTCTCTTTCAAACACGTGTCCGCTTCTTAGGTCACTACATTTTTCAAGGTACAATTACACCCATAGAAAGATCAATTCAATTTCCTAATAAATTTCCTGATACAATCAAAAATAAAAATCAATTACAATGTTTCTTAGGTAGTCTTAATTATGTCTTTGAATTTTATCCCAATTTAAGTCGAATAGTTGCCCCTTTAAGACAACGTCTCAAGAAGGACCCTACTGTCTGCTCTAGTGAGCATACAAAGATTATCCAAACTCTTAAACAATATGTTCAAACCCTCCCTTGTCTAACCTTAGCCAACCCTAATGCTCTCAAAATAGTTGAAACAGATGCCTCTAACATAGGTTATGGTGGTATCCTCAAACAAATTCTCAATAACCAAGAACAACTGGTTAGGTTTACCTCCGGTACTTGGAACCCTACCAAAAAGAATTATAGTACCATAAAAAAGAAAATTTTAGCTATTGTTCTATGCATTTCCAAATTTCAAAGTGATTTATTAAATCAAGAATTTTTACTTTGTATTGATTGCCAAGCAACCAAAAATATTATTTTTAAAGATGTACAAAATATAGCTTTTAAACAAATTTTTGCTAGGTGGCAAGCTATTCTTTCTGTTTTTTATTTCAAAATTTCTTATATTAAAGGCACTGATATTTCAATTTCAGATTTTCTTACTCGAGAATTCTTACAGGGAATCATGCCTCCTAAACCATCCCATAATCCAAGCAAAGCCCCGGCTAAAACTTAGTCCCAAACCAAAGCTGCTTATGGAATGAAACCAATTCCCCTCAAAGCTCTTACACCAAGTGATTGGTATAACCAAACCCTTATTGAACAATCCCAACAACTTTCCCAACCTATGCTCAAACTACCAAAGGATCTCAACTGCAAGCGGCAACTTCTTCTTAGCAAGTGATGGTTTCTCATCCCACTCCTTCTCTAGTGGTGGCCACTAACCCCACTTTCAAATCAAAATACTTTCTTAAAACAAAATTCAAATAGTCTATTGTTCTTTTGGAAAAACAAATATGGTCTGAGGATCCATTTGAAATTCCTCCTAGAGTGTTCCCTCTAAACACACATTTTCTTCAAATCTCTCCCATTCATACCTAACAATTCTATGAATATATTCTCATAGAAACTGATTCAATTACCCTCAAACACCATTTCACTCCTGATCAAAACTAGGGGGAGCCGGGTCGGGGTGGGGGGGGGGGGGGGCCACAACGATATGCTAAGCCGCTACCCGAGTTACCTGCTGTGGGACGGGGGGTAGCAACCCCCTTGGAATCAGTCAAGCCCAAGACCCTGACCGACCCCGCCGCCCGCCCGTGGGGCTTACCCTAATCGGCAGTAAACCAAATTGCTTACTCTACCTATCTATATTAACAAAATCCTTACTCCAGAACAATGGGGGCCTCATCCTTTCCAACCTTGACGATTTTCTGAAATATTTAATCCTCCTACCTTTAATTTTTACAATTACTAACAAGCTTGGTTCAACACTTTCTTCTTCCAAAACCACAAATTTAGTCATTCCTGGATGTTTACATTTCAAAAAGATTTCCCTTTAAATTTTCCCAATTGGTTCTTTTCTTGGTGGACTCATTTTGGTGCAATTACTCAACTCTTTCCTCCCTCCATCAATGAAGCCTTCCTTATTTACCAAGACAAATTCAAACCTGATAGATTTCTTTCCAAATTTTCTTGTGTTTTACCTTTCATGACCCAATTCTCTATTCCGTGGATTTGTGCTTGGAATTATACTATTATTTCGTACAATTCATTTTCTTAGCATGCCCGTAGCTTTCAAGTTAAATGGTGGGATAAATGGAATCCCCAATTTTGCACCCCACAAGCAGTTCATCAATTTTTCCAATAACATCCTGCAATTTCTACTGCTACTAACCCTCAGTTTCTCCTCAACCAAAGTCAAGTCATTCCTTAAATAGCAGCGGCTAAATCAAAGAAAGAACTTCGTCAACAACTACTAGAAACCCTATCATCTCTCTCAAATAGTGATGATAAGGCTTCTCCAACAAATCCAGATCAAGGTTCTCAAATCTCTTCCACAGATCTTGCACAGGATAACAAAGATGACTGTTATGGTGTCTTCACTCCAGTACAAACAAGGTCCAAAAGTAAGCAAACACCCCAGTGACAGAGCTATCAACTTTCGGCCACAAAGATAATTTTCACAAAAGACAAAAGTGCTACAGTAATTTCACAAAAAGACAAAAGTGCTACAGTAAAATTGACTTTTTACTATTCTGCAAAAACAAATCTACTGTCGGTGGATCTACAGTAACTAGACATGGGAATCAACAGTACCAAGTTTTTTCTATTTATACCCTGTCTCTCCATGTTTTGAGGCAAGCCAATTCTAAAGGTAAGACTCTCTCTCTCTCTAGAATTCTCTTATACTAAACTTTGTATTTATTTTTCAAGTTCAATATCTCCAGTAGCTCAGCTCTCCTGGTAATCTTCCAATCTTTTTAATATTTATGTTTTATGTTTTCAATTTTCAATTGTAATCTTAATTTACCCAAGTCATGCCCAGTTTAGTTATCCCTCTGGGATGTGCCTATAAGACGTTGACACTTTCAATACAATTGTTTCTTCTTCTTCAACTTCTTAATTACTTTGATAAATTTTAGTTGTATTAAAAGTGTCAACGTCTTATAGGCACATCCCAGAGGGATAACTAAACCAGACGTGACTTGGGTAAATTAAGATTACAATTGAAAATTGAAAACATGAAACATAAATATTAAAAAGATTGGAAGATTACCAGGAGAACTGACCTGTTGGAGATCTTGAACTTGAAAAATAAATACAGAGATTTAGTACAAGAGAATTCTAGAGAGAGAGAGAGTCTTGACTTCAGAATTGGCCTGCCTTAAAACATGGAGAGACAGGATATAAATAGAGAAAACTTGGTACTGTTGATTCACATGTCTAGTTATTGTAGATCCACCGACAGTAGATATTTTTTTGCAGAATAGTAAAAGTCAATTTTACTGTGAATAATAAAAAAGTCAATTTTACTGTAGCACTTTTGTCTTTTTGTGAAATTACTGTAGCACTTTCGTCTTTTGTGAAATTTGTCTTTGTGGCCGAAAGTTTATGGAGCTGTCATCGAAAGTTGATAGCTCTGTCACTTGCGTGTTTGCTTGCTTTTGGACCTTGTTTGTACTGGAGTGAAAATACCATAACAATCATCTTCGTTATCCTGTGCAAGATCTGTGGAAGTGATTTGAGAACCTTGATCTGGATTTGCTGGAGAAGCCTCATCATCACTATCTGAGAGAGATGATAGGGTTTCTAGTAATTGTTGATGAAGTTCTTTCTTTGATTTAGCCGCTGCTAATTGCAGAAAGATTTTGACTGCTCAATGGTCTCCAGTCCGTCTAGACTTGTATTCTAGTCAATATGGACATCTTCTGAGTAAAATCAACTTTTCAAGTCTAATCCCGTCTATCCATTGCTTCGCCAGCCCACCAGGCCCAAATAGAGGCAAAATGACCAAAATGCCCTTAGGGGCATTGTTCGGTCCAATTCCAAATTAGGCACGTATTTTCGAAGACGATAAGTCCCCTTTCCAATTCCAAATTAGGCGCATCTTTCCGAAGATGGTAAGTCCTCTTTCCATTTCCAACAGGCACGTCTTTCCGAAGACAGTAAGTCCCCTTTCCAATTCCAATAGGGACATATTTCCGAAGACGGTAAGACCCCTTTCCAATCCCTTTTCCAATTCCAATTCTAATCCCTCTCTCGAGAAAGCTGATTCCTCGAGGTGGTAAGTCTATCCAATCTGGCACCATTTTCGAAGAAAGTTTCTTCGGAATGGTAAGTCCCTTTAAACCTGTCGACCGGGACGAGACCCCAAGTCCCCTAGATGGTAGAACGGTCCACCTTTGGTGCCTGTTAGCCTGCCAATGTAGAAATGTCAGTTTCGACATGCCTTCTGAGAAAGTTGACTTCTCAGGCGCTAAGTCCCTTTAGCAGCTTCCCGACATCAGGCAATCTCGAGAATGATCGCAAACCGTCAGAGTAGCGGAAGTATTCGTAAACATTGCAACCGTCAGAGTAGCAAAAATACTCGCAAACACGTTGATATAGGGAATTACCAACAAACCCCTATATCACGAGATCGTTGTTAGAGTGGCAGAAACACTTAAAACCCAGGTCAATACCAGTGCCTGCTAGTCCACTTTGGTGAAAAATGACCAAATTGCCCCTAGGGCCGTTTTCCGGCACGTTTCTTGAGATAGTACCTAAGTCCTCAGAATGGGAAGTCCATCCTTCCAAGATTGTCTTAAAAGCAATCCAACATGATTAGATGCCTTTTAGTCAGTTTTGGGCCAATCCCGAGACTTTCCAGTCAAGAAGATCATTTTGGCCCTAGGCATCCGAACGCCCTGGGGACCACACTGGCTCTGGGTATTAAACCGGTAACTTCTTGAGAATGCTTTTTATAGTATTCTTGACCTTCCTTTATCTTTTCAAATCATTCCGAGTCAGTTCTGGTAAACTCGATGCAAAATGACCATTTTGCCCTTGGTTGGTCGGTCTTCTTTTCCGACCACATCAGCTTTGGGTATCAACCCGGTAACCTTTGGGAACATTCTAAATAATGTTTCCAAATCTCGAGACTTCTTTCGTGACATTCTGAGTCCGTCCCAACAGCTTTCTGGCCCGGTTAACCGTTTTTCCCCTAATGGCTCGGTTGACCCCTCTAACAAACCTTGACATCATTTTTCAAGTCCATTACCTCCAGGACCCTATTCTAAGGGTTCTTGCGCTTTTCTGGCCTTCTGGGCCATTTCTGGTCCCTTAAGCCCTTCCCGAACTTTCCGGAGTCACTCCTAGTGAACCTAGGCTAAAAATTGCATGGTAGTCACTAGTATAGACACCCAAAACTTCTCAAGATACGTTGCTTGCCGACCTTAAAACTTTCCTAACTGGCTGGCGCTACTCCTAGTTACGCCAGAAGCATTTTTGGCTTGGCGCCACTGCAACAGGTGCCAGGTCATTCCCTTGTCTACAAATACAGAGCCTCCTCCAGTGTGAAAAGGGTCTGTAAACTCAGTCTAAAAACCCTACTTTTCGATATACAGAGCTTGTAGCCTCTCTAAACCCTTGTCTCCTTAGGTTTTCCAAACCCTACCCTCCATACACAAACATTAGTCTCTTATACACTCACATACGCTTCTATACACTCATATACTAGCCTCCAAAGCCTCATTTGAAGACTTGAAGAGCTGCAATCTAAAGCTTTGAAGATTGAAGACAAACTCTTGAACATTGAAATGAAGGCCAAAGCAAGACAAGCAAAGAAAAGCGCACAAAGCTAAGCAAAATAAAGAAGACACAAGGTAGGCTTCTTATTTACGTTTACACATCTTCCCCCCTCTCCTCTCTCTCCTAACCCACTTGGGTTTTCTTCTATTTTAATCCCCCATCTTCTTCCCCCCCTTCTTGCATGCTTGAAATAAGGGAATTCCTGGTCTATGTGTAGGATTAGGCTATTGGAGAGTCATCGTATCAGGGGCTTTCTTTTAGTCTAACCGGAGACCACATGGGTTCGGCCCTCTTGATTATGTGGTGAAGCCTTTAACCTTGTATGTTCACGACCCCAATTTGCATTGTACATATCATGATCTTGCATTCTTCTAAAAATTGTTTTCAAACACGTTTTGAAAACTTGCATTAAACTTGTCTTCAAAATTAGATCAAAATCTTCTATTCCAAAACTTGTTTTCAAAATCACAATCTTAGGGTAATTCTAGCCTTTCCATGGCTAAGGTTGCTTTAAGAAAGTGTTACATTTAAAGTGGCCAATATAGTCCATATTTTCAAAACCTTTGTTGTTTTCAAAACCATTATCTTAAAGTGTTTCTAACCTTCTTATGATTAGAATCGCTTTAGGAAAGTGAGATATTTTATATACTTTTTAAAAATTCTCTTTTCAAATGTCTCCTTCTAAAAACCTCTCTTTCAATATACTTTCTAAAATTTCTCTTCGACCTCCTTTTCAAAATTTCTTTTCGAAGTTGTTTTTCTAAAACTCCCTCCAAAAATCTATTTTTTTAAAACTCTCTTTTTAAATTCCTTTGCAAAAAGCTCTCTTCAAAATTCCATTCCTAAAAACAGTCCCTAGGTTTCCTTCTTAGAAAACTCTCTGCCTAAATCTCTTTCCTAAAAATTTCGTCCAACAATCTCCTTCCAAAAACTCTCTTTTCAAATTCACTTTCTAAAAACTCCTCTTTAAGATTTCTTTCCAAATCTCCCTTTCTAAAAAACTCACTTTCCAAAAATCCTTTTTCTTGGTGCCCAAGTTAAACCTTAGGGCCAATGATTAGGAAACCCTAATTTTCCTTCCCAGAAGCATGATTTCCAATCCCTTATATTGGTCTCAAAACCTAGATTTCCAAAGGCTCTTGTTTTCTACATTAAAACTATATATATATATATTTCCAAAACCTATTTTCTACGCCAAAACTATAGCCTTCCAAATCTAGGGTTTCTAAAACTTCCTCTTCCCAATCGATGCTAAATCCAATCTCCCCTTTAGGAAGCCAAATCCAATCTTCCTCTTTAAGAAACCAAATCCAATCTCCCGTTAAGGAAACTAGATCCAATCCTCCGTTTTGGAAACAAAATCAAAATATTTCTTCTTAGGAACAAAATTCAAATCTTTACTAATTCAACTCCTTCCTAATCTTCTACTTTCCTAAATCTTAAGTTTCCAAAACTTGAAGATAAGAATCTTTCCTACATTTTAAAACTCAACTTCCACATCTTTCCTAATTCAACCCTTTCCAAATTCTATCCCTTTCCTAATCTTAACTTTCCAAATCTAAGTTTTCAAATCTTTCTTAAACTCAAACCTTTCCTAAGCTCAAGATTTTCTAAAAACTCAAACTCTAAAACTTTCTAAATCCCAAACTTTCGAAATTTCAAATATTTCCAAATCCAAAGCTTTCTAAAATTTGAAACTTTCTTAAGTTAAAGCTTTCTAAATCCCAAACCTTCTAAATTCTAAACCTTTCTTATTTTAAACTTCCCCAATTCAAATCTCTCTTAAATCTTAAACTTTCCTATTTCAAAACTTTCTTAAAGCAAACCCTTTCCTATTTTAAAACCTTTCTGAAACATTCCTAATTTCAAAACTTTCCTAATTCGAAAATTTTCCTAAAATGACACTTTCCTATTTTGAAACTTTCTTAATCGGACCTTTCCTAATTCGAACCCTTCCTAAATCCAATCTTTCTTCGATCTTCCAAGTCCAACATTTGAGTCAAGTCTTTCTTAATCTCGAGTCCTTTCTAAGTCCTATCTTCCTAGGTTTAGGGTCTCTATTCTTCCATTTCAAATTCCAATCTTCTATTCTAAATTCAAATCAAATCCAAATTCCAATTCAATTTCTTTTTCCAATCAAACCTTCTATTTTCTATCAGACCCTTGTCCAAACTACGACTGACCTGATTCTTAAAAAATGATACGTAGGCAACCTGCATGAGTGCAGTCACAACCTTTTTCAAATCTTCAATTCCACAACCTTTTTCAAGTTTCTATTTCCACAACCTTTTTCAAGTCTTCAACTTCCTAATCTCTTTCAAGTTTCCAATTCCAAATTTCTATTTCCAATTTCTAAAACCTTCCAATTTCAAATCTACCTTTTCAAATTTCTTTTATTTCAAATCAATTTTTTTCCAAATCAATTTTCCAACTTCTTCACTTGCACTTACATATCATGCATCATGTTTCTTTTCAAAATTGTTTTCTAAAGTGAATAGGATTGAACATTTGTTAGTTGAACACTCTCATGGGTGAATTTAGGGTAAATAGACATGTAGGTACCGCAAGTGCAGGGTAGGATGATGGCTTAGTGCGTCTTCCTTACACGTAACTAACAACTGAACCTAGAATCATTGTTTTCAAAGACCAAAATGGAGTTTATTTTCTAATCAAAAACATCTGCAACACCTCCTCGGCCTAGGCGAACAAGTGGGAAAAAGTGGACATTTACTAAACTCGCGTGCTCACAGACCACGGCCTATTTTGGGACCATGGCCTATTTTGGTCTCTTAGCATCCGAATATCTAAAGCCTATACCTGCCCGACCCTGGCCTAATCCTCTGCCTCATTACTTTGAATCTGCGGTGAACTATAAGTATCATTCGAGCTGCCAAGGACATGACACTGAAGATTGTTTGACCCTCAAGCATAAGATTCAAGACCTGATAGATAACAAGATTATTGGCTTACGACCAGCAAATCCTTCTCCGAATGGTGCTACAAACCCTCCTCTAGACCACACCGTCAACGTCATTACAAAGTTTGGTGACAACAAGGTTTGTTTTGCTGCATGCCAAGAGATATATTACAAGGATGGGGAGGAAATAGAATGCAAAGATACGGAGCAGTGTCATGCCTAGTTACAGTATAACCCTGATAAAATGCCAACCCCCTAAGAGGAACTCGCATATGAATCTATGAAGAAAATTGACCAGGAGCTGTCCAAACTCAATGATAAGAATCCCCCATTGTGTACACCTGAGGAACACCAAGCCACGACTGGACGCCAGAGCAAAAAACCCCAGGCTCGACCTATCAGGCTGGAAGAAGACGAGTCGCCCGACTGGTTTGTCAGAAAAGCTACGGAGCAAACAAATGAAGGCAGGATGGTCAAGAAAGTTGACAATTACATCATCGCTGCCAACTCACCTGGAACTCCGGGAGAAGCATCTACCTGTCCTGCCTTGGCAGAAAATCTCAACCGTGGATGGAACGAAGATGTAGGCATTGTCCTGAGGCCTTACTAAAATAGGAATCCCTCCAAAAAAGTGTACAAGAGAGGGGTATTTTCACCCACTTTCCTTCTATCCCTTTTACTTCCTGTCTTTAAATTAATGTTTACATTTTCTTATTGCTTAAGAACTCTATACTTTCCATAAGAAATTATAATAATAATAATAAAACAATAGTCTTTTATTCTATTATTGTTGTCTTATCTTCTCTTGGGAATGGTAGCTACTTTCTACGCAAGGGGCATGGTCTATCTTAGTGGTCAGTTTGACTTGAAGGGATGATAGCATGAGTTAACCACTCCATCAATGATCAGCGTTCCGAACAAAGAGAGTTCTTGGATGTGTGAGGAAACTACCCAAAGGCAACACTTGCAAGACTTCGAAGCTAAGTGATGTGCGGCCAAATTATCAAAGTGAAATGGAGCCATCTTTTGTTTTTCAACATATAAAAAATATAGTAATAATAAAAAAAATAATTAAAAAAAAAAGCTTATATTCCCTTTGCTTAACCCCTAGTGCCTCGCGGAAAGCAAAAATTTTCTTTGTCAACCTCGATCCAAGACTGTCCTTCCCACACTAGGGCAGACAATAGTTGAAAACTCTAGAATGGTATCCACCTCTATCATGCTAGGATAGTATCGAAACCTCTATAGATCAAGCAATCTAATTCAAAGTGAAGAGAGGCCCTCATTTCATTTCCCATATAGTCAGAAGCAACCCCTTGCCAAACCCGTTGAGCCATTTATCCTTTTCAAGAAAACCCCAACCCAGGGATCACCACCCACATTGGATTAGATTGAACTGCCAAGGAAAAGGTCTAAGGAAAAAGGGTTGAAGAATTACTCGTTCCACAAAAAGAAAAAAGATAAAAAGGACAAAGCGAAGGAAAAGAGTTACTAAGGGGCAAAGCTTAAAAAAAAAAAAAAATCTTTAAGGAAAGGCCTGAAGAAAACCATGATTGAGTCATCTTCAAAAGCATAATAAGAAGATCGAAAGAGAAGAGAGTCATGTTTATCTCAAAAAACATATAGAAAGGGCAAAAGAAAAGGGTCATTTTCACCCTTAGAAGTCATGTAAAAAGCAAGAAGGAAATTCAAAGGTAATCCTAGGCTACAAAGAGACCTAGTAGAAACAATAGGTTCAGGCCTTTACCCTTTCTTGCAAAACCCCAAAACCATGGCCTACATTACAACCCTACTAAAGTCCACTCTGATTGAAAATGGATTGCTTGATCTAAATGAGCTAGATATGCAATTGAGGAAGCTTGGCATTGAAAGAGAATGTTCGACAATGAAAGAAGAAGCTTTGCAAATGAAGAAGAAAAGATTAACATTGATCTAATGAAGCTCTGACTGTTTGAGAGTCAAGAGAAGATGAATGTCAAATGATTAATTCAATCCAAATTGAATAGAAGTTAACTCTGATGAGTTAAAGAGATTTGATTGATCATCATACCCCAAAGAAATACTCCTTGAAGATCTTATACCAGTGCTGAGATGAGCTGGATCATTAGAAGTCAGAAAGCAGATTTTTGGGCAATGAGCAGACTCATGAAAATAAAGAGTCGCCTCATGGTTACAGAAGCAAAAGGCTTAAAGACCAAATGGACAATAAGCGGACTCATGAAAATAAGGAGTCGCCTCTTGATCATAGAAGCAAAAGGCATGAAGAAAAAATGATTAATGAGCAGACTCATGAAAAATGAAGAGTCGCCTCATGAACACAGAAGCAAAAAGCCTGGAGACCAAGTAGATAATGAGTGGACTCATTGAAATGAAGAGTCGCCTCATGGAGACAGATGCAATGGCTTGAAGATGACATGATCAATGAGCAGACTCATGAAGATGAAGAGTCGCCTCATGACAACAGAAGTAAAAGGTTGAAGATTGAATGAACAAAGAGCGGACTCTTGAAGATAAAGAGTCGCCTCATGACAGCAGAAGCCAAAGATGTGAAGACATAATGAACAAGGAATCTCCTCATTGATATGAAGAGCGGACTCATGAAGTCAGTGAACAACATCTGGCAAATGTAGAAGTAGAAAGTGTCGACTCCAAAAGCCTAGAGCCGACTCCTTGAATATAACGGCTAGTTTTCGTAATGTTTTAACAGACTGGACGTGCATTAATGAAGCCCAACAACCTCTAACGGATGGAATCAATACCGGGGTTTATATACAAGCTTCCAGCTGCATTTATGTAAGTGATGAGAGACAGAAAAAAGATAAAACTGACTGATTCACTAAAAACCCAATTCACCCCCCTCTTGGGTTGCCTTTTAAGCCAACACTGGTGAAAGGGTCTGTAATCCTCCATGTCTTGAGACCATTTTCTATTATCTCTCCATGCATGATGAGCTTAGAGAAGCTTTTCCCTACACTTGTGCAGAGCTTCTCATAGTATATACCTTGAAAAGTGTGCACAAACTGTTGCACGTACTCTTTTTCTTCTAGCGGGGGATTGACTTGTGCAACGGCCTCCCTCCATCTTAGGGCATATCCTTTAAAGCTTTCCTTCTCACCTTTACTCATCGTCATTAGGGACCATCGATCGGAAGTAAGGTCGATGTTGTGACGGTATTAGGCTTTGAACGCATTGACTAGCTCGATCCAAGTTGTGATCTTCCTTAGGTCCAGACGGCCGAACCATTATAGAGCAGACCGAGTGAGGCTGTGTTAGAATAACTGCATGATGAGCTTCAGATCGTTGCCGTGACCGCTTAGCGCTCTAGCATAGAGACGAAGATGAGCAATGGGGTTACTAGTGCCGTCATACTTCTGGAAGTCAGGCATTTTGAACCTAGCAGGTCTTGGGTGGTCAAGAAAGAAACATAATTCGTCGTAGGTAGTGAAACTGTAGGCGTCATGACCATGGAGACTTCGTAGTGAATCCTCTAGCTCTTGGATTTTTAGACTGAGAGGGTCTAGGGGGGGCCTTCTTTACAGCAAGTGAAAATAATATGGTCTCCTCCTCTTCAACGCTGATCCTTTCAGCATCTTCCTTATTCCTCCCAGCATTGTCAGATTGAAGCACGATCCCCGGATTAGCGGGTTTAGGGTCCTTGGACGAAGTCATGGATGATGATGGGACTGCAGCAGCATCCTTCATAGCCAGAGTTTGAATAAGTTTGAGCATCTCATCCATCTTGGTCCTCATTTCGTTGACCTCTTCTAGAGAAACTTTAGATGGTTCTTCAGGGTTAGCAGCCATTAGTGATGCTCTTTATCGGGTGATAATGGGAACCCTAGGTGGATGTTGCCCTTTTTTGGGAGCAATGTTGACTCAGTGCAGGGTGATCTCTGTAAATAAAAAGAAAGATAGAAAAAGACAAAAACATAAATCGCAAGTCAGTTCCAGGTTTTTAGATAGCTTTATGCAATGCCTGTCCTAGGGTGTCCCTATTTAAGACGGGAACTAATCATGATGTATTGGCTCACTTTTGGAGATAAGGGTTTCTCCCCCTTGTATGCAGATACCTTACCGTCATGTGGGAAACCCATTCGTTCATACATTTATTCATCCATTCATTCGAGAAACATAAAGAAATACATTTAACTTTGGGATTTGAAATGCGAAAGAATTGAATTACATTTTAATAGAGGGGAGGGGGAACATTTTTCTTTGGACTTTCACTATCTAATTTTATAAAAGGAATCCTAAACTACTCCTGAGTCTTCGGATTCACCTTCTTTGGATTTGGTGTCGATGAAGTCACTGAGAAACCTTGTTAATCGATTGCCCCTTGTCTTTTTGGCAACCCAATCTCTGCGAGCATAGAGAGATTGGGGCCCCTCTTATGGAATGAATTGATGTGCTTGTCATGAGTCCTTAGGGTTACATGGGAACCCTTAGGGTTTGGGTAGGTTTAATGCAAGGAAGAGTGAACTAGGTGTCACTCTCTTTGGGTTGATCATATGCATGAGAATGCAATAACTTGAGTTACTTGGAACTCTCATCTTGACATGGAATATGGAATGCATGAAAATGGATGCATAGAGTATAAGGAAAGAGAATACAGTTGAAGTAAATATGCATGTATGAGCGATTAGACAGACATTATAACAACAGGAATAAATAAGTATAAATAAAAGTAAGAGCAGTCACCCTTTCCTCCATGGTTTTGAAAATGGTGCGCGTGTCTTAAATCCAGTAGAGGTTCGGCTATCCAAGGTGTCTATATGAGCATAAGGTTGAGGGTTGACTAATGCGTCCTAAAAAGACTTGGTCCCTGGATCTTCAAACCTAGCCCTACTCCCTGAGGTGGTGCCATGATCGGTTGGTGATCCGAGCGGGGGAACCATTAAGAGGCTGTAGGCGAAGAAACTGACACAGCATCTTACCCACAACCAATATACCGTTCCCCCTTTCTAACTAGAAGGGTCATATCAGGGTAAAAATGCAAGTATGTAGAATGCAAGTGCACGTGCAGTGTGATTTTTGAAAGCGGTGGAAAGAGCCTAACAACTCCCATTCATCCTATTCATCACATTCATGCAGGGTAGTTAATAAAATTTAAACAAAAAACGCACCTACAAAATAAAGATGCAAGAGTTAGTATGTGGATGGCAAAGATAATATGAATAAATGCATGATTTTTGAAAATAATTTTGAAAATTTGGTTTTGAAAATTTAAAGTGAATAGGATTGAACAGGTTAATTGAAGACTCTACATGGGTGAAGGGTAAAGAGACAAGACTACGGCCTAACCCTCTAAGTATCCCTAGTGGAATCGCCAACTGTCACGCTCAGATTTTTCGCACTCGAGGAATACACACAAAAGTGGGAAAAATATTGTACTCTATCGTTAGAACTCATCCTCCTAGAAGAATGAGTGCAACTAGGTTTGAATTGAAAATTAATTTGAATAAAGGACTTTTGGAAAACAATTTGGAGTCGCCACCTAACTTGATTAAGGTGAGTTAGGTCACCTAAAAACTAAGCACAATCTGAGGATCACACTTAGGGTTTTTGAAAATGGTTTTGAAAATATTTCCTCAAGAGAGGGTTTTTAAGAAAACATGTTGTTTGGCAACCTTTGAAAAATATTTAAGCCCTTTTTAGAAAAATAACTCCGTTTTGGTCTATCGAAAACAGTGACCTTAGGTTCGGAGGTTGGTTACGTGTAGGAAAGACGCACTAAGCCAACACCCTACCCCGCCCTTGCGGTACCTACATGTCTATTTATGCTAGATTCATCCATAAGAGTCTTCAACTAACAAATGTCCAATCCTATCCACTTTAGAAAAAAAAATTTGAAAAGAAATTTAACATGATGCATGATATGTAAATGTAATAGAAAAAGGGAGTTGGAAAATATATTTGGAAATGGATTTGAAAAGACTTGATTTGATTTTAGAAAAGAGAATTGAAAAGATAGATTTGAAATTGGAAAGTTTTAAAAATTGGAAATAAAAATTTGAAAATAGAAATTTGAAATTAGAAGTTTGAAATAGATCATGGAATTGGAGATTTGAAAAAGGTTGTGGAATTAGAGATTTGAAAAAGGTGGTGATCGCACCCATGAAGGTTGCCTACGTATCCTTTTTGAGGAATTAGGTCAGTCATAGTTCGGACAAGAGTCTGATAGAAAATAGAAGACCTGATATGAAAGAAGAAATTGAATTGGAATTTGGATTTGATTTGAATTTAGAATAGAAGATTGGAATTTAGAATTTGGAATTGAAAAGATTAAACTTTGATTTGGAAAGATAGAAGTTGGAAGAGGGATCTGGAGTTCTTTTGGAAGGATTGAGGTTTAGGATACCTAGACTTAGGAAAAATAAGATTTAGCAAGGACCTGAGATTAAGAAAGATTTGACTCGAATGTTGGACTTGGAAGATTAGGGAAAGATTGGATTTAGGAAAGACTCGGATAAAGAAAGGCTTCGTTTTAGGAAAGTTTCATTTTAGGAAAGTTTTGGTTTAGGAAAGATTTCGATTTAGGAAAGTTTTGAAATAAGAAAGGTTTTAAAATAGGAAAGGTTTATTTTTAAGAAAGTATTGAAATTGGAAAGTTTTGAATTTGGAATGTTTTGAAATAGGGAAGTTTTGAAAGTAAGAAAGTTTTGAGTTTAGAAAGTTTTAGTTTTGAAAAGATTTGAAGTTTAGGAAAGTTTAGAATTTGGAAAGGGATTGAACTAGGAAAGGGTTGAATTAGGAAAGATTTGGAAGCTTAAAGTTTAAGGAAAGATTTGAAAATTTAAGTTTTGGAAACCTAAGGTTTAGGAAGGTATGAGATTAGGCGGGAGTGAGATTCCTATTTCCTAAAACAAGGGATTAGATTTTATTTTTAAAAGAATCCCTTTGATTTTGTTTCTAAAAATGGAGGATTGAATCTAGTTTCCTAAATGGGAAATTGAATTTGGTTTCCTAAAAGGAAGATTTGATTTGGCATGGGATTAGAAAGATGGAGTTTTTAGAAACCCTAGATTTTGAAGACTATAGTTTTGATGTAGAAAATAGATTTTGAAAACCTAGGTTTTAAGACAAGACTGAAAATCATGTTTTTGGGAAGAAAAATTAGGGGTTTCCTAATCGTGGATTCTAAGGCTTAACTTGGATTCTAAGGAAGGAGATTTTGGACAATAAGCTTTTAGAAAGGAAGATTTTTGGAAGGAAATCCTAGAGAGGAGTTTCTAGAAAGTGAGTTTTGAAGAGAGAGTTTTTCGAAAGATTTTTGGAAAGCAACAATTTGATAGAGTTTTTGGAAAGAGATTTTGGGAAAGAGATTTTCGGAGAGAGTTTTTAGGAAGGAAATTTAAGGAGTGTTTTTAGAAAAGAAATTTTGAAGAGAGCTTTTTTTTTGGAAAGGAGTTCAAAAAGGAGTTTTGAAAAATATATTTTTGGAGGGAGAGATTTGGAAAGAGAATTTTTATAAAGTATATAAAATATCTCACTTTCATAAAACGATTTTAACCATAAGAAGATTATAACCACTTTAAGATAGTGGTTTTGAAAACAACGAGGATTTGAAAATATGGACCGTATTGGTCACTTTAAATATAACACTTTCTTAAACAACCCTAGCCATGGAAAGGCTAGAACCACCTTAGGATTGTGGTTTTGAAAAAGAAAATTTAGATGTAAGTTTTGAAAACAATTTTGATGCAAGCTTTTGAAAACGAGTTTGAAAACGAATTTTGGAGCAATGCAAGATCATGATATGCATAATGCAAGTTGGGGTCGTGAACATACAAGGTTAAAGGCTTCACTACATAATCAAGGGGGCCGAACCCACGTGGTCTCTAGTTAGACTGAAAGAAAGCCCCCGACATGGTGACCCTTCAATAGCCTAATCCTACACATGGACTGGGAAGTCCCTTGTTTTAAGCATGCAAGAAAGGGGGGGAAGAAGATGGGGGATTAAAATAGAAGAAAACCCAAGTGGGTTCAGAGAGAGAAGAGAGAGGGGGAGGATGCGTAAACTTAAAGAGAAAGCCTACCTTGTGTCTTGTTTTATTTGCTTTGTTTTGCTTGGTTTTATTTGCTTCGGTCTTCACTTCTCTTTGTGTCAATCTTTAATGGCTTGTCTTGATCTTCGGGAGCTTTGGGTTGCAGCACTTCAAGTATTGAATAGAGGTTTTGGAGTCTAGTGTATGAATGTATAGGAGTGTATGTGAGTGTATAAGAGGCTAGGGTTTTTGTATGGAGGATTGGGTTTGGAGAACCTAAGGAGACTAGGGTTTAAAGAGGATAAGAGCTTTGTATATCGAATAATAGGGTTTTCAGACTGAGTTTGCGGACCTCTTTCACGCTGGAGGAGGCTTTGTATTTATAGACAGAAGAATAACCTAGCGCCTGTTGCAGTAGCGCCAGGCCAAAAAACCTTCTAGCACCACTAGGAGTGGCGCCAGGCCAAATATTGGCTTGGCACCACTACTAGTGGCGCCATCCACTTAGGAAAGTTTTAAGGTCGGCAAGCAACGTATCTTCAAAAGATTTGGGCACTTGTACTAGTGACTACCATGTAATTTTTAGTCTGGCTTCACTAGGAGTGGCTTCAAAAGGTTCGAGAAGGATTTAAGGGACCGGGAATAGCCCAGAAAGCCAAAGAGGGACAAGAACCCTTAGAATAGAGTCTAAGAGGTATTTGACTTGAAAAATGAGGACAGGATGTGTCGGAAGGGTTGACCGGGCCATTAGGGGTAAAACGGTCAATTAGGCCAGAGAGTTGCCGGGACGAACTCAGAATGTCCCAGAAGAAGACTCGAGATTTAGAAACATTATTTAGAATGTTCCCAAAGGCTACCGGTTTGATACCCAGAGCCGGTGTGGTCGGAAAAGGTGACCGGCCCACCAGGGGTAAAACGGTCATTTTGCATAGGGTTTGTTGGAATTGACTTGGAATGATTTGAAAAGATAAATGAAGGTCGAGAATACTATAAAAAGCATTCTTGGGGGATTACCGGTTTGATACCCAGAGCCAGTGTGGTCCCCGGGGCGTTTCAATGCCTAGGGAAAAATGGTTATCTTGACCGAAAAGTCTCGGAATTGGCCCGAAACTGGCTAGAAAGCATCTAATCATGCCGGATCATCTCTAGGATGATCTTGGAAGGGTGGACTTACCGTTCTAAGGACTTAGGTACTTTCCCGAGAAACATGCTGGAAAATGGCCCTAGGGGCAGTTTAGTTATTTTTCACCAAAGTGGGCTAGCAGGCACCGGTGTTGACCTGGGTTTTGAGTGTTTCCGCCACTCTGACGGCGATCCCATGATACAGGACTTTGTTGGCAATTCCCTACATCGACCTGTTTGTGAGTATTTCCGCTACTCTGACGATTACGATATTTGCGAGTACTTCTGCTATTCTGACAGTTCTTGATCATTCCCGAGACTGCCTGATCTCAGGAAGCTGCTAAAGGGACTTAGCACCTGAAGAATCAAATTTCTCAAAAGGCATTCCGAAACAGACATTTCTACATTGACGGGCTAGTAGGCGCCAAAGGTGGACCGTTCTACCATCTCGAGGACTTGGGGTCTCGTCCCGGTCGACAGGTTTAAAGGGACTTACAGTTTCGAAGAAACTTTCTTAAAAAAACGGGCCAGACAGGATAGACTTACTATCTCGAGGAATCAACTTTCTCGAGAGAGGGGTTGAAATTCGACTGGAAAAGGGGACTTACTGTCCTCGGGAAGATGCGCCTAAGGGATTGGACCGAATAACGCCCACAAGGGCATTTTGGTCATTTTGCCTTTATTTGGGCCTGGTGGGTGTCACGCTCAGATTTTTTGCACTCAAGGAATACACACACAAGCGGGAAAAATGCTGTACTCTCTCGTTAGAACTCACCCTTGTAGAAGAATGAGTGCGACTGTATTTAAATTGAAAACAGATTTGAATAAAGGGCTTTTTGAAAAACATTTGGAGTCGCCACCTAACTTAATTAAGGTGAGTTAGGTCACTAAAAAACTAAGAATAATCCGAAAACTACATCTAGGGTTTTGGAAAACGATTTTGAAAGTATCTCCTCAAGAGAGGGTTTTTAGGAAAACAGGTTGTTTGGAAACCTTTGGAAAACATTTAGCCCTTTTTTGAAAAACAACTCCGTTTTGGTCTATCGAAAACAGTGATCTAGGTTCGGAGGTTGGTTACGTGTAAGGAAGATGCACTAAGCCATCACCCTACCGCACCCTTTCGGTACTTACATATCAATCTACCCTATATTCACGTACTAGAGTCTTCAACTAACCAATGACCAATCCTATCCACTTTAGAAAAGAATTTTGTAAAAGAAACTAACATGATGTATGATATGCAAATGTAAGAAAAGAGAGTTGAAAAATATATTTAGAAGTAGATTTGGGAAGAAATTGATTTGATTTGAAAATGAAGAGATAGAAGTTTGAATTTGGAAAGAAGGTTTTGGAAATTGAAAATAGAGATTTGAAAATAGATTTGTAGAAATAGAAACTTCAACATAGAATTGGAAATTGGAGATTTAAAGAAAATTATAGAATTGAAAATTTGAAGAAGATTATGGAAATAGAAGTTTAAAAAATGTTGTGGAATTTGAGATTTGAAAAATGTGGTGACCGCACTCATGAGGGTTGCCTACGTATCCTTTTGGAGAAATCAGGTCAGTCGTAGTTTAGACAAGAGTCCGATAGAAGATAGAAGGTTAGATTGGAAGAAAGAGATTGAATTGGAAATTGGATTGGAAGATTGAAAGATTGAACTTTGATTGGAAAATTTTAAAAGGTTGATTTTGAAGGACTTGGTTTTAGGAAACCTAGACTTAGGAACTTAGAAAAAAAGGATTGGATTTGACTTGGAAAGATTTTAGAAAAGAATTGACTTGAATATTGGACTTGGAAAGATTAGGAAAGACTAGATTTAGTAAAGGTTCCAATTTTGGAAAGTTCACTTTAGGAAAGCTTCGTTTTACGAAAGTTCTGTTTTAGGAAATTTTTATTTTAGAAAATTTTTGAAATTAGGAAAGTTTTAACTTGGGAAAGTTTTAACTTAGAAAAATTTTAACTTAGGAAAGTTTTGAATTAAGAAAATTTTATTTTAAGAAAGGTTTTGAAATAGGGAAGTGTTGAATTTAGAAATGTTTTGAATTAGGAAAGGTTAGTTTAAGAAAGGTTTAGAATTTGGAAAGCTTAGAATTATAGAGAGATTTTAAATTAGGAAAGATTTAGAAAAGGTTTGTATTAAGAAAGTTTCAACTTAAGAAAGTTTTGAATTAAGAAAGTTTTGAGTTTAGAAAGCTTTGGATTTAGAAAGATTTGAAATTTAGAAAGTTTAAGATTTAGAAAGTTTTAGAGTTTTAGTTTTAGAAAATCTTGAGATTAGGAAAGGTTGAGTTTAGGAAAGATTTAAAAACTTAGATTTGAAAATTTAAGATTTGGAAAGAGAGAGAATTAGGAAAGGGTTGAATTAGGAAAGATGTGGAAGTTGAGTTTTAAAATTTAGGAAAGATTTTTATGTTCAAGTTTTGAAAACTTATGATTTAGGAAAGTAGAAGATTAGGAAGGAGTTGAATTAGGAAAGATTTGGATTAGGAAGGGATTGGATTTTGTTTCTAAAAGAGAAGATTTGATTTTGTTTCCAAAAAGGGAGGATTGGATCTAGTTTCCTAAACGGGAGATTGGATTTGGTTTCCTAAAGGGAAGATTTGATTTGACAAGGATTTGGAAAAGGAAGTTTTAGAAACCTTAGATTTAGAAGTGTATAGTTTTGACGTAGAAAATAGGTTTTGGAAATATGTATAGTTTTGATATAGAAAATAAGAAGTTTTGGAAACCTAGGTTTCAAGGCAAGTTTGAAAACCATGTTTTTCGAAAGAAAATTAGGGTCTCCTAATCGTGGCTTTAGAGCTTGACTTGGGCTCTAAGGAAAGAGATTTTTGAAAAATGTATTTTGAAAAGAATTTTAGGAAGGGAGTTTTTGGAAAGTAAAACTTTGAGAGAGTTTTGGAAACAAAATTTTGGAAAAAGCTTTTAGAAAAGAGTTTTGAAAAGGGAGTTTTTCTAGGAAGGAGACCTAGGGAGCTTTTTTAGAAAGTGGATTTCAAAGAGAGTGTTTTGGGAAAGAGTTGAAAAGAGAGTTTTTGAAAAATAGATTTATGGAGGAAGTTTTCAGAAAAAAATTTTGGAAATGAGAGTTTTAGGAAAGTAAGTTGCAAAAGAGATTTCTGGGAGGAGAGATTTTTTAAAAGAGAGTTTTTAGAAGGTATAAAAATGTCTCACTTTCCTAAAGCGATTCTAACCATGAGAAGGTTAGAACCACTTTAAGAAGGTAGTTTTGAAAACAAGGAGTTCAAAATATAGACCATATTGGTCTCTTTAAATGTAACACTTTCCTAAAGCGACCCTAGCCATGGAAAGGGTAGAATCACCCTAAAATTGTGATTTTGAAAACAAGTTTTAGAAAAGAAGGTTTTGATGCAATTTTGAAAATAAGTTTAATGCAAGCTTTGAAAACGAGTTTGAAAATGGTTTTTGGAATAATGCAAGATAATGATATACACAATGCAAATTTAGGTCGTGAACATACAAGGTTAAGGCTTCACCACATAATCAAAGGGGCCGAACCCATGTGGTCTCCGGTTAGACTAAAAGAAAGCCCCTGACACGGTGACCCTCCAATAGTCTAATCCTACACATAGATCGAGAGTCCCCTTGTTTCAAGCATGCAAAGAAAGGGGTGGAAGAGATGGGGGATTAAAATAGAGAAAACCTAAGTGGGTTAGGAGAGAGAAGAGAGAGGGAGAAGTGTAGAAATTTAAATAAGAAGCCTACCTTGTGTCTTCTTTATTTTGCTTACCTTTGCGCGCCTTGCTTTTCTTCAGTCTTCACTTCACTTTAGTCTTAATCTTTTAAGGCTCGTCTTCAGTCTTCAAATCTTCATAGTTGCAGCAATCCAAGTCTCCAATGGAGGATTGGAGGCTGGTGCATAAGTGTATAGGGGTGTGTATGAGTGTATATAAGGCTAGGGTTTGTGTATGGCGGCTAGGGTTTGGAAAACCTAAGGAAGCTAGGGTTTTTGAAGTGTACGAGCTCTGTGTATCGAAAATTAGGGTTTTTAGATTGAGTTTGTGGACCCCTTTCACGCTGGAAGAGGCTCTGTATTTATAGAGGTGGGATAAACCTGGCGTCTGTTGCAATGGCGCCAGGGCAAAATTCCTCTTAGCGCTACTAGGAGTGGGGCCTGCAACAGGCGCCAGGGCAAATTCCTCTTAGCGCCACTAGGAGTGGTGTCAGGCCATTTCTTGGCTTGGTGCCACTGCTAGTGGCGCCAGCCAATTAGGAAACTTTATAAGTCGGCAAGCAACGTAACTTGGGAAGATTTGGGCGCCTGTACTAGTGACTACCATGCAATTTTTAGCTTGGCTTCACTAGGAGTGACTCCGGAAAGTCCGAGAATGATTTAAAAAGTCCAGGAATGGCCTGGAAGGCCAGAAAGGGACAAGAACCCTTAGAATAGAATCCAAGAATTAATGGACTTGAAAAATGATGATAAGATTTGTCGAAAGGGTTGACTGGGCTGTTAGGGGCAAAACGGTCAACTAGATTGAAAAGCTGCCAGGACGAACTCAGAATGTCCCGAAAAAAGACTCGATATTTAGAAACATTACTTAGAATCTTCCCAAAGGCTACCGGTTTGATACCCAGAGCCAGTGTGGTCAAAAAAGGTGACTGGCCCACCAGGGGCAAAACGGTCATTTTACCCTGGGTTTACCGGAACTGACTTGGAATGATCTGGAAAGATAACAGAAAGTTGAGAATCCTATAAAAAGCAATCCCAGGAGGTTGCCGGTTTGATACCCAGAGCCGGCGTGGCTAGAAATGGCAACCGGCCGTCCAGGGGTAAAACGGTCATTTTGCACCAAGTTTGCCGGAACTTACTCAAAATGATCCGGAAAGGTAAAGGAGGTTGGGAATACTATAAGTAGTATTCTCGGGAGGTTACCGGTTTGATACCCAGAGCCGGTGTGGTTTCCGGGGCATTCAAATGCCTAGGGGCAAAATGGTCATCTTAACCAAATAGTTTTGGAATTGGCCCAAAACTGACTAGAAGGTACCTAATCATGCCAAATTCCCTTTAAGACAATCTTGGAAGGCTGGACCTACCGTTTTGAGGATTCAGATGTGTTCTCAAGAAACGTGCCGAAAAATGGCCCTAGGGGCAGTTTGGTCATTTTTCACCAAAGTGGGCTACCAGGCACTAGCTGGGTTTTGGGTGTTTCCACCACTCTGACGGCGGTCACATGATACAGGAGTTTGTTGGCAATTCCCTATATCGACCTGTTTGCGAGTATGTTTACTACTCTGACAGTTGCGATGTTTGCGGGTATTTCAGCTACTCTGATGGTTCGCAATCATTCTTGAGACTGCTCGATCTCGAGAAGCTGCTGAAGGGACTTAGCGCCTGAGAAGTCAACTTTCTTGAAAGGCGTGCCTAAACAGACATTTCTGCATTGGCGAGCTAGTAGGCACTAAAGGTGGACCGTTCTACCATCTAGGGGACTTGGGGTCTCGTCCCGATAGACAGGTTTGAAGGGACTTACCGTTTCGAAGAGATTTTTTTTGAAAAATGCGTTGGACCGTCTCGAGGAATAAACTGTCTCACGAGAGGGATTGGAATTGGAATTGGAATTGGAATTGGAATTGGAAATGGGACTTACCGTCTTAGGAAAGATGTACCTAATTTGGAATTGGAAAGAGGACTTACGGTCATCGGAAAGACGTGCCTAATTTGGAATTGGAAAGGGGACTTACCGTCTTCGAAAAGACGTGCGTGATTTGGAATTGGAAAGGGGACTTACCGTCTTCGGAAAGACGTGCCTGATTTGGAATTGGAAAGGGAACTTACCGTCATCGGAAAGACGTGCCTATTAGAATATGGAAAGGATAATGCCCCTAAGGGCATTTTGGTCATTTTGCTTCTCTTTGGGCCCCAGTGGGCCTGCGAAGCGATGAATAGACAAGATTTAGATTTAGAGAGTTCATTTGATTCGGAATATGTCCATATTGACTTGAACACAAGTCTGGACGGAGTGGAGACCGCCGAGCTGTAAAAAATGGGGTGCTTATAGCTGCCCCTCTTTTTCTGTCTTTGCTTGTCGAAAACAGAAAATGAAAAAGTAAGAGCCCCATGTTGACCGTGAGGCGGTCGGAGGGACGGACGTTGGGAATTTCTCAACAACGGGGGTCGAAAAATGGATGTTGGGCCCAAAAGGCCTTCGAAAATGAGTTTTGGTGGGAAATAGGGCAAAGCTGCCCAAAATTGGAAACTGGCGCCACTAGCAGTGGCGCCTTTGACAGAAGAAGCTTGGCGGCTCTATTAGTGGCGCCCGGCTTGGGAACAAAACCAGAAAATTTTCTGGTTCGAACAATTGCTACATTTTGGAGAGTTTTCGCAAATCCGAGAGACATTGCAAGGAAGCTGACTTGGACATTGAAGGAGCACTTCTTGGAGACCAAGGGTGATTGCTGGAAGGAGACCACGTCGCTGGAAAAGTCGCCGGAAGAGAAGATTTCGCTAGAGAACTCCAAAAAGTGAGTTTTCACATTTTTGTTGATTTTAATGTGTAGAATTTCGTTTGAATCATGTGAATATTAAAAATTGTTGTTTTGAACATTATGGTGATATTATTTTTCCATTTTGGTGCTTGTTTAGTTGAATTTGAGTGATTTTATGTGAGTATGTGAATGAGATTTTTTGCAGTAATAAGGGATTTGTTCTTACAAGCTTGGGCATTGGGTTTTCTGGCTAGATTTTTATGCCATGTGCCTTGGAAAAATGTGTTTATCAGCCATATGAAGTTTCGTGATTTTTTGAAAACTCGGTGAATTTTTTATTTTTTGAAAAATAGAAAAATACTTAGAAAATTTAGGAACATGAGAAAACTCAAGAAATTGATGAAATTCCTTAGAGTTTAAAATTTGAAAAATGTAGGAATATTTTTGAAAAACATTTGAAATGATTTTGAGGAATTTTAAGGCATTTTTGAAAACCATTGATTTATTGGAAAAATAAAACATGTGTTTAGAAAATTTCAAAAAATTGAAAAGTGTGCACGAGTGCTGATGCTATGTGATTGTGACAATGTGAAGTGCATTTTTGTGTTTTGTGTTGACGTCATGGGTGTTGTAGGGGCCATTTTGAAACGAAATTCTGTCGAAATTTTTAAAAATTTTTAGGATATGTGCCCTAGGCTGAGTTTACTGCTGTGAGAGACTAGAGAGATCGAGACCAGATGGAGCGGGATCAGTACCAGCCCGAGGTAGCTTCCCTAACGGCTCGATTATCTCAGATGGGCGGTGGGGGGGGTATGTTGTCTTTCTTTGCTTCTTCTGTTCACTCTACTATTGCTTAGTTCTTTTTGTATGTAGCTGATTTCGGTTCTATCTTTCCTGCAGGATGGCGGTGCTTCAAGTAGTTATTCACCTCCTCCGATGCCGAGTTTCGGTGATTTTGATCCAGATGATATCGACTTTTACCTGTGATAGATGCCCTTGTGGAGGCTCTTTAAGCACCCTATTTTTGACCGCTCGGCAGTCTACACTCCGTCCAGACTTGTTTTCAAGTCATTGTGGGCATATTCCTATCGAATCCAATTCTCTAGGTCCAAATTCCGTCTTTCCATCGCTTCACGGGCCTGTCAGGCCCAAATAGAGGCAAAATGACCAAAATGCCCTTAGGGGCATTGTCCTTACCTTTCCAATTCCAATCCCTCTCTTGAGACAGTTCATTCCTCGAGACGGTTCCAATCCAGGCACGTCTCCTCGAAGACGGTAAGGCCCCTTTCCAATCCCACTCTCGAGACAGTTTATTCCTCGAGACGGTTCCAATCTAGGCACGTCTCCTCGGAGACGGTAAGACCCCTTTCCAATCCCACTCTCGAGACAGTTTATTCCTCGAGACGATTCCAATCTAGGCACGTCTGCTCAGAGACGGCAAGACCCCTTTCCAATCCCACTCTCGAGATAGTTTATTCCTCGAGATGGTTCCAATCCAGGCACGTCTCCTCGGAGACGGTAAGACCCCTTTCCAATCCCACTCTCAAGACGATTTATTCCTTGAGACGGTTCCAATCCAGGCACGTCTCCTCGGAGATGGTAAGACCCCTATCCAATCCCTCTCTCGAGACAGTTTATTCCTCGAGACGGCCCGAGTAGCGAAACTACTCACAAAACCGTTAGAGTAGTAAAAATACTCACAAATAGGTCGATATAGGGAATTGGCAACAAACCCCTGTGTCACGACAACCGCCGTTAGAGTGGCGGAAACACTCAAAACCCAGGTCAACACTAGTGTCTGTTAGCCCACTTTGGTAAAAAAAATGACCAAACTGTCCTTTGGACCTTTCCCGAGACTTTCCGGTCAAGATGACCATTTTGCCCCTAAGCATCCGAATGCCCCGGGAACCACACCGGCTCAGGGTATCAAACCGGTAATCTCCTGAGAATACGTTTTATAGTGCTCTCAAGCTTCCTTTACCTTTTCGGATCATTCTGAGTCAGTTCTGGCCAACCCGGTACAAAATGACCGTTTTGCCCCTAGTGGGCCGGTCTCCTTTTTCAACCACACCGGCTCTGGGTATCAAACCGGTAACCCTCTAAGAATACTTCTTATAGTATTCTCAATCCTCCTCTACCTTTCCGAATCATTCTGAGTCAGTTCCGGCAAACCCGGTGCAAAATGACGGTTTTGCCCCTAGTGGCCCGGTCTCCTTTTCCGACCACGCCGGCTCTGGGAATCAAACTGGCAATCTTTGGGAACATTCTAAATAATGTTTTCAAATCCCAAGTCTTCTTCCGGGACAGTCCAAGTGTGTCCCGGCAGTTTCCCGGTCTGATTGACCGTTTTGCCCCTAAAGGCCTGATCAACCTTTCCGACCCATCCTATCCTCATTTCTCAAATCAAATACCTCCAGGACACTATTTTAAGTGTTCCTGCTCCTTTCCAGCCTTCCGAGTAATTCCCGGCTCCTCCAAATCATTCCCGGACTTTCTGAAGTCACTCCTAGTGAAGTCAGGCTAAAGATTGCATGGTAGTCACTAGTACAGGCGCCCAAATCTAGTCAAAGATACGTTGCTTGCCGACTTATAAAGTTTCCTAACTGGCTGGCGCCACGAATAGTGGCGCCAAGCTAAGAATTGGGCTGGCGCCACTCCTAGCGGCGCCAAGAGCAATTTTGCCCTGGCGCCACTGCAACAGGCGCCAAGTTTGTTCAACCTCTATAAATACAGAGCCTCATTCAACGTGAAAAGGGTCTGCAAACTTAATCTAAAAATCATATATTTCGATATACAGAGCTCGAGCATCTCCAAAACCCTAGTTTCCTTAGGTTTTCTAAACCTTAGCCACCCTACACAAACCCTAGCCTCCTATACACTTATACACTCCCCCATACACTCATACACTAGCCTTCAACCCTCCTTCAAAGACTTGAAGAGCTGCCATCTAAAGCTTGAAGACAACTCTTGAAGATTGAAGACGAAGATCAAGATGAAGACCAAAGACCGAAGACTGCACGGTGTGCAAAATAAACAAGACATACGGTAGGCTCCCTCTTTAAATTTTCGTACTTTCCCCCCTCTCTCTTCTCTCTCTTAACCCACTTGGGTTTTCTCTATTTTAATCCCCCATCTCTTTCCCCCCCTTTCTTTGCATGCTAGAAACAAGGGGACTCCCGGTCCATGTGTAGGATTAGACTGTTGGAGAGTCACCGTGTCGGGGGCTTTCTTCTAGTCTAACCAAAGACCACGTGGGTCCGGCCCCCTAGATTATGTGGTGAAGCCTTAACCTTGTATGTTCACGACCCCAAATTGCATTATGCATATCATAGTCTTGCATCTTCCAATATTCGTTTTCAAACTCGTTTTCAACATTGTTTTCAAACTTGTTTTCAAAAATGCATCAAAATTTCTTTTTCAAAAACTTGTTTTCAAAACCACAATTCTAGGGTGATTCTAGCCTTTCCATGGCTAGGGTTGCTTTAGGAAAGTGTTACATTAAAAGTGACCTTTTTGGTCTATATTTTCAAATTTTATTGTTTTCCAAAACCACTTTCTTAAAGTGGTTCTAGCCCTCTTATGGCTAGAATCGCTTTAGGAAAGTGAGACGTTTTCATACTTTCCAAAAAACTCTCTCTTCAAAAATCTCTTCCTAAAAATTTCTTTTTCAACATACTTTCCTAAAACTCTCCTCTCCAAAATTATTTTCAAAAACTCCCTCCAAAATCTATTTTTCAAAGCTCCCTTTTTCAACTCCTTTCCAAAAACTCTTTCATCTCAAAATTCACCTTCCTAAAAACTCTCTCCAAAAATCTTTTTAAAAAACTCTCTTTCCAAAAATCTTCCTTTTAGAAACTCCCCTCTAGGATTTTCCTTCTAAAACCTTCATTTCCAAAAACACACTTTCCAAAAACTCCCTCTTTCCAAAAATCTTTTTCCAAAAATTCCTTCTTCAAATTCACTTTCCAAAAGTTCCCACCTAGGATTTCCTTCTAGAAAACCTTCGTTTCTAAAAACGCACTTTCCAAAAACTCTTTCCTTAGAGCCCAAGTCAAGCCCTAGAACCCACCATTAGGAAACCCTAATTTTCTTTCCAAAAACATGATTTTCAAATTTTGCCCCAAACCTAGGTTTCCAAAATATCTTGTTTTCACATCCAAACTATACATGTTTCCAAAACCTTTTTTTTTTCTACGTCAAAACTATAATTTTTCAAAACTAGGGTTTCTAGAATCTCCCTTTCTAAATCCTTGCCAAATCCTATCTTCCCTTTAGGAAACCAAATCAAATATTCCCGTTTAGGAAACTAGATCCTATCCTCCATTTTTGGAAATGAAATGAAATCTTTTCTTTTAGAAACCAAATCCAAACCCTTCCTAATCCAAACCTTTCTTCATTCAATTCCTTCCTAAACCATAAGTTTCTTAAACCTAAAACCTTAAATCTTTCCTTAAATTTCAAAATTTAAATATTTCCTAATTCAACCCTTTTCTAATTCTACCCTCTTTTCAAATCTTAACTTTTCAAACCTTTCCTAAATTCAAACCTTTTCCAATTTCAAGATTTTCTAAAATTCAAACTTTAAAACTTCCAAAATCTTAAACTTTCTAAATGTCAAATCTTTCTAAAATTCTAAGCTTTCCAAGTTCAAAACTTTCTTAAGTCAAGACTTTCTAAATCTAAAAACTTTCTAAATTCTAAACTTTCTTAAACTTCAAATCTTTCCAAATCTAAGACTTTTCTAAACTCAAAACTTTCTTAATTCAAACATTTCCTAAACTGAAAACTTTCCTTTTTCAAACCTTTCCTAAAACGAAACCTTCTTATTTTCAAAATTTCCTTGTTTTCAAAACTTCCAAAATTCAAAACTTTCATTTTTCAAAACATTCCAAAATTCAAAACTTTCTTAACTTGAAACTTTCCAAATTCTAAACCTTTCCCAAACTAAACTTTTCTTAATTCAAAACATTTCTAAATTCAATACTTTCCCATTTCAAAACTTTCCTAAAGTGAAAACTTTCTTAAGCCTAAAACTTTCCTAATTCAAAACTTTCTTAATTTGAAACTTTCCAAAAATGAAACTTTCCTAAATCGGACCTTTTCTAATTCGAACCTTTCCTAAATCCAATCTTTCTTAATCTCAAATCTTTCCTAAGTCTTTTCTCTTTCCTTAGTCTAGGTTTTTTTAAACCTTCTCTTTTTCAAAACAAGTCCAAATCTATCTCTTCAAATCAAAGTCCAATCTTCTCAATTTCAATTTCCAATCTCCTCTTCTAATCTCAAATCAAATCCAATTTTCAATTCAATCTCTTTCTTCCAATCCAATCTCTCTCTTTAAGTCAATCTCTTTTCAATCAGACTCCGGTCCGAACTACGACTAACCTGATTCCCCCAAAGGGATACGTAGGCAACCTTCATAGGTGCGGTCACAATACTTTTCAAACTTTCAATTCCGCCCGCATGGGTGCGGTTTTCAAAATCTTTTCAAATCTCAAATTCTAATCTACTTTCAAACTTCCAATTTCAAATTTCTATTTCCAAATTTTCAAACTTTCCAATTTCAATTCCATCTCTTCAAATCTATTTTCAAATCAAATCAATCTCTTTCCAAATCTATTTTTCAAGTCTCTTTCCTTACACTTGCATACCATGCATCATGTTAGTTTCGATTCAAACATTGTTTTTCTAAAAATGGATAGGATTGAACTATAGTTAGTTAAAGACTCTCATAGGTGAATTTGGGGTAGATTGACATGTAGGTACCGAAAGGGCGGGGTAGGGTGATAGCTTAGTGCGTCTTCCCTACACGTAACCAACCTTTGAACCTAGATCACTGTTTTCAAAGACCAAAAAGGAGTTATTTTTCTAAAAAGGGCTAAATGTTTTTCAAAGGTTGCCAAACAACTTGTTTTCTTTAAAACCCTCTCTTGAGGAGATATTTTCAAAACCTTTTTCCAAAAACCCTAAGTGTAGTCTTCGGATTATGCTTAGTTTTTAGGTGACCTAACTCACCTTAATCAAGTTAGGTGGCGACTCCGAATCTTTTTCAAAAGCCCTTTATTCAAATCTATTTTCAATTCAAACCTAGTCGCACTCATTCTTCTAGGAGGGTGAGTTCTAACGAGAGAGTACAACATTTTTTCCGCTTGTGTGAGTATTCCTCGAGTGCGAAAAATCTAGGCGCGACAGGCTCCAATCTTCTTTTGCCCCGTGTCCCTGAGTTGTATTTATGTTAGACAGTTTTATTTCGATATTTTGTACAAAAATGAATATTTATGGTATTCAGATGCATGGATAGACAAAGACATTTACGATCTTTTCAGCTAAGTATATGATTAGATGCATATGGTGGATGATGATGTTATGTATCTATTACATGAGTTGATGTTGGTGACTTCTATTTCTACAGGGAGTTATATCCTATGTGTGCAAAGCCCACGCTGATTTTTTTTTTTTTTTGTTTTTTTTGTTTTTAACATATGCACGGGTTAGAAATATGTTAATAGAATGACATAGGGTGCTGTTAGACTTGTAGTCTTGGGAATGGTAACTCCCTCCTCTTCGAAGATTTAGCCTCTCTTCCGGCTCAACCTTACCTTGATTGGATGATAGCACTTCGCACCTTTCTCAATCTTTTGATCGCCCCCGGCTCTCTGCTTTGAGGTTAGTGTATGGGGTTACTAAGCTGAAACTCTCAACTCTCGAGGTTTTAGTGACCGCTTGCCTGACCTTTGGCAGAGCGATAAGTGGCCAGTCCTTTCAATCCGAGGAGACTTTGCTTGGGACCATAATGTAGGCTAGGTTATGGGGTTTCAGAAACAACGGGATATACAGGCTCAAATTCGATGTTGTTTTCAGTAGGGTTTAGATCCATACCATCCTTGACTGATTTTTAGTAGGGTTAACGTCCTTCTTTAGCTTCGGCATAGTATCCAGCTCATTTAGATCAAGCAATCCATTTTCAATCAGAGTGGACTTTAATAGGGTTGTAATGTAGGCCATGGTTTCGAGGTTTTGCAAAAAAGGGTAAAGGCTCGAACCTATTGTTTCTACTGGGTTTCTTTGTAACCTAGGATCACCTTTAAATTTCGACCTTGCTTTTTACATGACTTCTCAAGGTGAAAATGACATTGTTCTTTCACCCTTTCTATATGCATTTTGAGATGAACATGACTTTCTTTTCTTTTAATCCTCTTATTATGCTTTTGAAAATGACTGAATCATGATTTTCTTCAGGCCTTTCCTTTAAGGATTTTTTTTTGCTTGGCCTCTTGCCCCTTGGCACCTCCTTTCCTTTGCTTTTTCTTTCTATTCCCTTCATGAAATGAATAATTCTTCGACCCTTTTTCCTTAGGCCTTTTCCTTGGCAGTTCAATCTACCCAATGTGGGCGGTGATCCCTAGGTTGGGGTTTCCTCATGAAAAGGATAGATGGCTCAACAGGTTTGATAACGGGTTGCTTTTGACTGTATGGGAAATGAAATGAGGGCCTCTCTTCACTTTGAATTAGATTGCTTGATCCATAGAGCTTTCAACACTATCCTAGCATGATAGAGGTGGACACCACTCTGAGAGTTCTCAATTATTGTCTGCCCCAGCGTGGGGAGGACAATCTTGGATCAGGGTTGACAAAGAAAACTTCGTTTGTTGCGAGGCTCTAGGGGTTAAGCAAAGGGAATATAAGCACATTTGTTTATTTATTTAGTTATTTATTCTTTTATTTATATATGGGGAAGTAAAAGATGGCTCCTCTTCATTTTGATAAACTAGCCACACATCGCTTAGCTTTAGAGTTTTGCAAGTGCTACCTTTATGTAGTATCCTCACTCATCCTTATCCTCTCTCTCTTTGGAAAGCTGATCATTTGGTGAGTGGTTAACTCATGCTATCATCCTTTCAAGTTGGATCATTCCATAAAATACACCATGCCCCTTGTGGAGGCAGTAGTTACCACTCACAAGAGAAGATAAGACAACAACGATGAAATAAAAGACCATCATTTGACTACTATTATCATTTTTACGAAAAGCATAGGGTTTCTAAGCAAAAACGGAATATAAACATCAATTTGGAGGCAGAAAATAAAAGTGATAGAAAGAAAGTAGATGAAAACACCCCTCTCTTGTACGCTTTTGAAGGGACTCCTTTTTTAGTAAGGTCTTGGGACAGGGCCCTTGTCTGCATTCCATCCACGGTTGAGATTTTCAGCCAAGGCAGGATAGGTAGATGCTTCTCCGGGAGTTCCAAGTGAGTTGGCGGTGATGATGTAATTGTCAGGTTTCTTGACCATCTTGCCTTCATTTGTTTGCTCCGGAGTTTCTCTAACAAACCACTTGGGCGACTCGTCTTCGTCCAGCTTGATAGGTCGAGCCCAGGGTTTTCTACTCTGGCCGCTAGCCGGGGCTCGGTGCTCCTTTGGTGTACACAATGGGAGATTTTTATTACCTAGTTTGGACAGCTCCTAGTCAATTTTCTTCACAGATTCATATGCGAGTTCATTTTCGGGGGTCGGCATTTTATCGGGGTTGCATCGTAACCGAGTACGACTCTATTCCATATCGTCGCATTCCATCTCCTCCCCATCCTTGTAATATATCTCTTGGTATGCAGCAAAACAAACCTTGTTGTTATCAAAATTTGTAACAATGTTGACGGTGTGGTCCAGTAGAGGGTCTGTAGCGCCATTCGGAGAAGGATTTGCTGGTCGTACCCCAATGATCTTGTTATCTATCAGGTATTGAATCTTATGCCTGAGGGTCAAACAATCTTCAGTGTCATGTCCTTGGCTATCCGAATGATACTTACAGCTTGCTGCAGATTTGAAGTAATGAGGCAGAGGATTGGGCTGGGGTCGAGCAGGTATAGGTTTCAGATATCTAGCTACTAAGAGGCCAAAATAGGCCGCGGTCTATGAGCACGCAAGTTTAGTAAATATCTGTTTCTTCCCACTTGTTCACCTAGGCCGAAGAGGTGTTACAAATATTCTTGATGATTGGGGACTGAGCTTTGGTGTGGTCACAGTCGGGTTGATGGTTCGGGAATTGAAAGGGCTTCGGGTTTTATGTTTCAAAATAGGACAATTTTCAGTGGCAGGCCCAAATGGGTTGGGCTGATATCTGAAGGAGAGATTATATAATCCTTGTGTTTGATTAAGGGTTGGTTTGGAAGGCATCCGAGCAAGGCCATTTGCCTGGGGAGGTCGTTGGTAAGCAATGGTGGCGGCATAGTCATGGTCTTCCTTCTTCATCCTTTTCCATCCATCATGAGTTTGGGCCTGCGAGGACTCTGCTTGCTCATGGGTTACATGGGATAAGAGTGAAGAAAGCATGCCTTCCATTTTAGTCATCCTGTGTCTAACTCCTTTCACTTCTGCTAGTAGTAGAGTTAAGGTGTCGAGTGTGAGTGACTCCATGAGCATTTCTGAGCTTTTGGCCATAATGACAGGGGGAATGAGGGGAGGTACCGTGAACCAACAAAAGAAAAGAATCAGTGTTTTACCTTGACAAGTCGTTATGCAATGCATGCTCTAGGATGCCCCTCTCTTGGGAGGGAAACTAATCATAATGTATTGGCTCACTCTTGGAGATAGGGGATTTGCCCCTATATGCAGATACCTTACTGTCAAGTAGGAACCTTCAGCCATCCATGCATTCATTCATAAAAGTAAAGAAGTACATTAAATTTTGGGTTTAATATACAAAAGAATTGAAATACATTTTAATAGGGGGAGGGGGAACATTTTCCTTTATACTTCCACCTATCTACTTTTACAAAGGAAAACCCTAAACTACTCTTGAGTCTTTGGATTCATCTTCCTTGGATTTGATGTAAGGAGGTCGCAATAAGACCTTGTTGATTGATTGGCCCTTATCTTCATGGCAATTCTATCTCCATGAGCATAGAGGGATTAGGACCCCTCATGCGGAATGAATTGAGATGCATGTAATGAATCCTTAGGGTTATATGGGAACCCTAAGGGTTTAGGCAGGTTTAATACAGGGGAGAGTGAACTAGGTGTCACTCTCAATGGGTTGATCATATGCATGAGAATGCAGTGACTTGAGTTACTTGGAACTCTTGTCTTGACATGGAATATGGAATACATGAAAATGGATATACAAAGAGTACAAGGAGAGATAATGCAATAGCAAGATAAACGTACATGCATGAGTAGTTAGACAGGCATTACAACAGTACGAATACAATCAGTATAACAGCAGGAATGGACAGGTATAAATGAAAGTAAGAGCAGTCGCCCTTTCCTTAATGGTTTCAAAAACGGTGCTCGTGTCTTAAATCCGGCAGAGGTTCGGCTATGCATGGTGTCTATATGAGTATGAGGTTGAGGGTTGACTAATACGTCCTAAAAAGGCTCGGTCCCCGGATCTTCAAACCTAGGCCCACTCCCTGAGGTGGTGCCATGATCGGTTGGTAATCCAAGCCGGGGAACCATCAAGAGGTCGTAGGTGAAGAAATTGACACAGCATCTTGCCCACAACAAATATACCGTTCCCCCTTTCTAACTAGAAAGGACCTATGAGGGTAATATTGTAAGTATGCAGAATGCAAGTGCACATGCAGTGTGTGTGTATTTTTTTAAAAGTGGAGGAAAGAGCCCAACAACTCCCATTCATCCTGTTCATCACATTCATGCATAATAGTTAAAACATAAAATTGCAAACCGGAGTGCACCTACAAACAAAGATGCAAGAGTTAGTATGTGGATGACAAACTTAATACAAAATAATATGCATAAATGCATGTTTTTTTTTTTTAAACAATTTTGAAAATTTCGTTTTGAAAATTTCAAGTGAATAGGATTGAACCAAGTTAATTGAAGACTCTACATGGGTGAAGGGTAAAGAGACATGACTACGGCCTAACCCTGTAAGTGTCCACAGCGGAGTCGCTAGCTGTCGCGCCCAGAATTTTCGCACTTGAGGAATACTCACACGAGCAAGAAAAATTTTATACTCTCTCGTTAGAACTCACCCTCCTAGAAGAATGAGTGTGACTATGTTTGAATTGAAAATAGATTTGAATAAAGAGCTCTTAGAAAAGGTTTGGAGTCGCCACCTAACTTGATTAAGGTGAGTTAGGTTACCTAAAAACTAAGCATAATTCGAAGACTATACTTAGGGTTTTTGGAAAAGGTTTTTGAAAATACCACCTCAAGAGAGGATTTTTAAGAAAGTAGGTTGTTTGGCAACCTTTGGAAAACATTTAGCCCTTTTTGAAAAATAACTCTGTTTTGGTCTTCGAAATCAGTGATTCTAGGTTCGGAGGTTGGTTACGTATACGGAAGACACACTAATGTCTAGCCCAGATTTCTCGCACTCGAGGAATACTCACACAAGCAGGAAAAATGCGGTACTCTCTCGTTAGAACTCACCCTCCTACAAGAATGAGTGCGACTAAGTTTGAATTGAAAATTGATTTGAATAAAGGGCTTTTGAAAAAGATTTGGAGTCGCCACCTAACTTGATTAAGGTGAGTTAGGTCACCTAAAAATTAAGAATAATCCGAAGACTACACTTGATTAAAATGATTTTGAAAACATCTCCTCAATAGAGGGTTTTTAAGAAAAACAGGTTATTTGGCAACCTTTGGAAAATATTTAGCCCTTTTTTGAAAAATAACTCCTTTTGGTCTTTCAAAAACAGTGATCCTAGGTTCGGAGGTTGGTTACGTGTAGAGAAGACGCACTAAGCCATCACCCTATCCCGCCTTTTCGGTACTTACATGTCAATCTACCCTAGACTCACCTATGAGAGTCTTTAACTAACTAATGTTCAATCCTATCCACTTTGAAAAACAATGTTTGAAAAGAAACTAACATGATGCATGATATGCAAGTGCAATAGAAGAGAGTTGATTTAGAAATAGATTTGAAAAGAAGAATTTGATTTGATTCAATTTGAAAAGAAAGAGATAGAAGTTTGAATTTGGAAAGAAGGTTTTGGAAATAAAGATTTGGAGATAGAAATTTGGAATTGGAAGTTTGAAAATAGATTGGAGATTTGAAAAGATTGTAGAATTTGAAATTTGTAAAATGTGGAGAAATTTGAAATTTGAAAAAAGTTGTGACCGCACCCATGAGGGTTGCCTATATATCCTTTGGGAGGAATCAGGTCAGTCGTAGTTCGGACAAGAGTCCGATTACAAATAGAAGGTTGGATTGGAAGAAATAGATCTTGATTGGAAAGAGGATTTGATTTGAACTTTAGAATAGAAGATTGGAAATTGGAATTTAGAATTTTGGAATTGAAAAGATAGAGGTTGAAGAAACCTAGACTTGGGAAAGAGACTTAGGAAAGATTTGACTCGACTTGGAAGGTTTAGGAGATTAGAAAAAATTAAATTTAGGAAATGTTTGAATTAGGAAAGGTGCAAATTAAGAAAGTGTCATTTTAGGAGAGTTTTGGTTTGGAAAGTTCCACTTTAGGAAAGTTTTTAAAATAGGAAAGTTTAGGAATTAGGAAAGTTTCAACTTAGAAAAGTTTTGACTTTAGGAAAGTTTCAACTTAAGAAAGTTTTGAATTAAGAAAGTTTCATTTTAAGAAAGGTTCTGAAAGAGGAAAGATTTTGAAAATAAGGAAGTTTTGACTTAGGAAAATTTTCAATTAGGGAAGTTCTCAAATTAAGAAAGTTTCAAAATTAGGAACGTTTTGAATTAAGAAAATTTCATTTTAAAAAAGGTTTTGAAAGAGGAAAGGTTTTGAAAATAAGGAAGTTTTGAAAATAAGAAAGTTTTGAGAATAAGAAAGCTTTAGATTTGGAAAGTCTTGACTTAAGAAAGTTTTGAACTTAGAAAGCTTTGGATTTGGAAAGACTTAGAATTTAGAAAGTTTAGGATTTAGAAAGTTAGAGTTCTAGAAAATCTTGAGATTAGGAAAGGTTTGAATTTAGGAAAGATTAGAAAACCTAGATTTGGAAAGTTAAGATTTGAAAAGGGGTAAAATTAGGAAAGGGTTGAATTAGGAAAGATTTGAAAGCTCAAAGTTTAAGGAAAGATTTAAAGGTTTAAGTTTAGGAAACTTATGGTATAGGAAGGTAGGAGATTAGGAAGGAGTTGAATTACGAAAGGTTTAGACTAAGTGTAAGCACCCCATTTTTGACCGCTCGGCAGTCTACACTCCATCCAGACTTGTTTTCAAGTCATTGTGGGCATATTCCAATTAAGTCCAAATCCCACCTGTCCATTGCCTCGTGGGCCTGCCAGGCCCAAACAGAGGCAAAATGACCAAAATGCCCTTAGGGGCATTGTCCTTTCCTTTCCAATCCCACTCTCGAGACAGTTTATTCCTTGTGACGGTTCCAATCCAGGCACGTCTTTTCAAAGACGATAAGTCCCCTTTCCAATCCCACTCTCGAGACAGTTTATTCCTTGAGACGGTTCCACTCCAGGCACGTCTCTTCGGAGACGGTAAGACCCCTTTCCAATCCCTCTCTCAAGATAGTTTATTCCTCAAGACGGTCCCAATCCAGGCACGTCTCTTCGGAGACGGTAAGACTCCTTTCCAATCCCTCTCTCGAGACAATCTATTCCTCGAGACGGTTCCTATCCAGGCACGTCTCTTTGGAGACGGTAAGACCCCTTTCCAATCCCTCTCTCGAGACAGTTTATTCCTCGAGACGGTTCCAACCCAGGCACGTCTCTTCGGAGACAGTAAGACCCCTTTCTCATCCCTCTCTCGAGACGGTTCCAATTCAGGCACGTCTCTTCGGAGACGATAAGTCCCCTTTTCAATTGCTCTCTTAAGACAGTTTATTCCTTGAGACGGTCTGAGTAGTGAAACTACTCACAAAACCGTTAGAGTAGCGGAAATACTCACAAATATGTCAATATAGGGAATTGGCAATAAACCCCTTTGTCACGACGACCGCCGTTAGAGTGGCGGAAACACTCAAAACCCAGGTCAACACCAGTGTCTGTTAGCCCACTTCGGTGAAAAATGACCAAACTGCCCTTTGGACCTTTTCCGAGACTTTTTGGTCAAGATGACCATTTTGCCCCTAGGCATCCGAATGCCCCGGGAACCACACTGGCTCTAGGTATCAAACCAATAACCCTTTGAGACTACTTTTTATAGTACTCTCAACCTTCCTTTATCTTTCTGAATCATTCCGAGTCAACTCTGGCAAACCCGGTGCAAAATGATTGTTTTGCCCCTAGTGGGCCAGTCACCTTTTCCGACCACACCAGCTCTGGGTATCAAACCGGTAATCTTCTGAGATTGCTTCTTATAGTATTCTCAACCTTTCCTTATCTTTCTGGATCATTCCGAGTCAGTTCCAGCAAACTAGTGCAAAATGATCGTTTTGCCCCTAGTGGGCCGGTCACCTTTTCCGACCACATCGGCTCTGGGTATCAAACCAGTAATCTCCTAAGATTGCTTCTTATAGTATTCTCAACCTTTCCTTATCTTTCTGGATCATTCCAAGTTAGTTCCGGCAAACCCGGTACAAAATGACCGTTTTGCCCCTGGTGGGCTAGTCTCCTTTTCCGACCACGCCGGTTCTAGGAATCAAACCGACAACCTTTGAGAACATTCTGAATAATGTTTCCAGATCCCAAGTCTTTTTTCGGGATAGTCCGAGTCTGTCCTGGCAGTTTCCCGGTCCGATTGACCGTTTTGCCCCTAAAGGCCCGGTCAACCTTTCCAACCTATCTTACCCTCATTTCTCAAGTCAAATACCTCCAGGACACTATTTTAAGTGTTCCTGCTCTTTTTTGGCCTTCCGGGTCATTCCCGGCTTCTTCAAATCATTCCTGGACTTTCCGAAGTCACTCATAGTGAAACCAGGCTAAAAATTACATGGTAGTCACTAGTATAGGCACCCAAATCTAGTCAAAGATACGTTGCTTGCCGACCTTAAACATTTTCTAAATGGTTGGCGCCACTAGAAGTGGTGCCAAGCCAAAAAATGGCCTGGCGCCACTCCTAGTGGCGCTAGTGTAAACTTTGGCCTGATGCCATTGCAACAAGCGCCAGTGTTGTCCAACCTCTATAAATACAAAGCCTCCTCCAACATGAAAAGGATCCGCAAATTCAGTCTAAAAATCATATAATTCGATATACAGAGCTCGTGCACTCTCTAAACCCTAGCCTCCTTAGGTTCTTCCAAACCTTAGCCACCATACACAAACCCTAGCCTCATATACACTCATACACGCCCCCATACATTCATACCCTAGCCTTCGACCCTCCTTCGAAGACTTGAAGAGTTGAAATCTGAAGTTTGAAGCTTGAAGACAACTCTTGAAGATTGAAGACGAAGATCAAGACGAAGACTGAAGACCGAAAAAAGCAAGGCGCGCAAAATAACAAGACATACGGTAGGCTCCCTATTTAAATTTTCGCACTTTCCTCCTCTCTCTTCTCTCTCCTAACCCACTTAGCTTTTCTCTATTTTAATCCCCTATCTCTTCCCCCCCCCCCTTCTTTGCATGCTTGAAACAAGGGGATTCCCGGTCCATGTGTAGGATTGGGCTATTGGAGAGTCACCGTGTCGGGGGCTTTCTTTTAGTCTAACCGGAGACCACGTGGGTTCGGCCCCCTTGATTATGTGGTGAAGCCTTAGCCTTGTATGTTCACGACCCCAAATTGCATTGTGCATATCATAGTCTTGCATCTTCCAAAATTCGTTTTCGAACTCGTTTTCAAAATTGTTTTCAAACTTGTTTTCAAAATTGCATCAAAATCTCTTTTTCAAAAACTTGTTTTCAAAACCACAATTCTAGTGTGATTCTAGCCTTTCCATGGCTAGGGTTGCTTTAGGAAAGTGTTACATTAAAAGTGACTTTTATGGTCTATATTTTCAAATCTTATTGTTTTTCAAAACCAGTTTCCTAAAGTGGTTCTAGCCCTTTTATGGTTAGAATTGCTTTAGGAAAGTGAGATGTTTTTACACCTTCGAAAAACTCTCTTTTCAAAAAGTATTTCTTCTTAAAAATTTCTTTTTCAACATACTTTCCTAAAACTCTCCTCTCCAAAATTGTTTTCAAAAACTCCCTTCCAAAATCTATTTTTCAAAACTCCCTTTTTCAACTCCTTTCCAAAATGCTCTCCCCAAAATTCACTTTCCTAGAAAAACTTTCTCAAAAAATCTTTCTAAAAACTCTCTTCCCTAAATCTTCCTTCTAGAAATTCCCCTATAGGATTTTCTTTCTAAAATCTACATTTCCAAAAACATGCTTTCCAAAAACTCCTTCTCTTTAAAATCTTTTTTCAAAAACTCCATCTTCAAATTTACTTTCCAAAAACTCCTCCCTAGGATTCCCTTCTAGAAAACTTTCATTTTCAAAAACGCACTTTTCAAAAACTCTTTTCTTAAAGCCCAAGTCAAGCCCTAAAACCTACAATTAGGAAACCCTAAATATTTTTCCCAAAAACATGATTTTCAAACTTTGCCCCAAACCTAGGTTTTCCAAAACCTTTTGTTCTTACATCCAAACGATACACGTTTCCAAAACCATTTTTTTTTCTACGTCAAAACTATAATTTTTCACAACTAGGGTTTCTAGAATCTCCCTTTCCAAATCCTTGTCAAATCAAATCTTCCCTTTAAGAAACCAAATCCAATCTCTCCGTTTAGGAAACTAGATCCTATCCTCCATTTTTGGAAACAAAATCAAACCTTCTCTTTTCAAAACAAATCCAATCCTTTCCTAATCCAACTTTTTCTTGATTGAAATCCTTCCTAAACTTCCACTTTCCTAAACCTTAAGTTTTCAAAACTTGAGCATAAAAATCTTTCCTAATTTTTAAAACTTAACTTTCAAATCTTTCCTAATTCAACCCTTTCCTAATTCTACCCTCTTTTCAAATCTTAACTTTTCAAACCTTTCCTAAATTCAAACCTTTCCTAATTTCAAGATTTTCTAAAATTTCAACTCTAAAACTTTCTAAATCTTAAACTTTCCTTTTTCAAACCTTTCCAAATTCTAAACTTTCCTAAACTTCAAATCTTTCCAAATCTAAGACTTTTCTAAACTCAAAACTTTCTTAATTCAAATATTTCCTAAATTGAAAACTTTCCTTTTTCAAACCTTTCCAAATTCAAACTTTCCTAAGTTGAAACTTCCTTATTTCAAAACTTTCTAAATTCAAAACTTTCCAATTTCAAAACATTTCTAAATTCAACACTTTCCTAATTTCGAAACTTTTCAAAAATGAAACTTTCTTAATTCAAAACTTTCCTAAATCAGATATTTTCCTAATTCAAAACATTTCCTAAAATTTAATCTTTCCAAATCTTCCAAGTCCAACGTTTGAGTCAAATATTTCTTAATCTCAAGTCTTTCCTAGGTCTCCTACCTTTTCTAAGTCTAGGTTTCCTAAACCTCCATCTTCCCAAAACCAAGTCTTTCTAAAATCAATCTTTCCAAAGCAAGTCCAATCTTTTCCAAAATTTCAATTTCCAATCTCCTTTTCTAATCTCAAATCAAATCCAATTTTCAATTCAAACTCTTTCTTCCAATCCAATCTCTCTCTTCAAATCAATCTCTTTTCAATCGGACTCTGGTCCGAACTACGACTGACCTGATTCCTCCAAAGGGATACGTAGGCAACCTTCATAGGTGCGGTCACAACACTTTTCAAACTTTCAATTCCACCCTAATGGGTGTGGTTTCCAAAACCTTTCCAAATCTCAAATTCCAATCTATTTTTAAATTTCCAATTTCAAAATTTCTATTTTCAAATTCCTATTTCCAAGTTTTCAAACTTTCCAATTTCAAATTCTATCTCTTCAAATCTATTTTCAAATCAAATTCTTGTCAAATTTATTTCCAAATTTATTTTTCAATTCTCTCTTATTTTGCACTTGCATATCATACATCATGTTAGTTTTCAAACATTGTTTTTCAAAGTGGATAGGATTGGACATGGGTTAATTAAAGACTCTCATAGGTGAATCTAGGGTAGATTAACATGTAGGTACCGAAAGGGCGGGGTAGGGTGATAGCTTAGTGCGTCTTCCCTACATATAACCAACCTCCGAACCTAGAATCACTGTTTTCATAGACCAAAAAGGAGTTATTTTTCAAAAAGGGCTAAACCTTTTCCAAAGGTTGCCAAACAACCTGTTTTTCATAAAAACCCTCTCTTGAGGTGGTATTTTCAAAATCGTTTTCCAAAAACCCTAAGTGTAGTCTTCGGATTATGCTTAGTTTTTAGGTGACCTAACTCACCTTAATTAAGTTAGGTGGCGACTCCAAACTTTTTCCAAAAGCCCTTTATTCAAATCAATTTTCAATTCAAACTTAGTCGCACTCATTCTTCTAGGAGGGTGAGTTCTAATGAGAGATTACAGCATTTTTCCCGCTTGTGTGAGTATTTCTCGAGTGCGAAAAATCTAGGCGCGATACTAGGAAGGATTAAGATTCGTATTTCCTAAAACAAGGGATTGGATTTTGATTCTAAAAAGAGATGTTTTGATTTTGTTTCCAAAAATGGTGGATTGGATCTAGTTTCCTAAACGGGAGATTGGATTTGGTGTCCTAAAAGGAAGATTGGTTTTGGCATGGATTTGGGAAGGAAGTTTCTAGAAACCCTAGATTTGGAAGTGTATAGTTTTGACGTAGAAAATAGGAGGTTTTGGGAACCTAGGTTTTAAGGCAAGTTTGAAAATCATGTTTTTGGAAAGAAAATTAGGGTTTCCTAATTGTTAGCTCTAAGTTTTGACTTGGGTATCAAGAAAAGGGATTTTTGAAAAGTACATTTTTAGAAGGGAATCCTAAAGAGGAGTTTTTGGGAAGTGAATTTTTAGAAAAATTTTTGGTAGAAGATTGTTGGAGAGAGTTTTCGGAAAGTTTTTTAGGGAGCGTTTTTAGAAAGTGGATTTTGGGGAGAGCAGTTTGAAAGGAGTTGAAAAAGGGAGTTTTGAAAAATAGATTTTTGGAAGAAGTTTTTGATAACAACTTTGGAAAGGAGAGTTTTAGGAACGTATGTTGAAAAAGGGATTTTTAGGAAAAGGGACTTTTGAAAAGAGAGTTTTCAGAATGTATAAAAATATCTCATTTTCCTAAAGCGATTCTAACCATAAGAAGGCTAGAACCACTTTAAGAAAGTGGTTTAAAAAACAACAAGATTTGAAAATAAGGACCATGACAGTCACTTTAAATATAACACTTTCCTAAAGCAATCCTAGCCATGGAAAGGCTAGAATCACCATAGGATTGTGATTTTAAAAACAAGTTTTGAAAAAGAGGATTTTGATGCAATTTTAAAAACAAGTTTAATGCAAATTTTGAAAATGATTTTTGGAAAATGCAAGATAATGATATGCACAATGCAAGTTTGGGTTGTGAACATACAAGGTTAAGGTTTCACCACATAATCAAGGGGGCCGAACCCACGTGGTCTCCGGTTAGCCTAAAAGAAAGCCCCCTACACGGTGACTCTTCGATAGTCTAATCCTACACATAGACTGGGAGTCCCAATGTTTCAAGCACGCAAAGAAAGGAGGGGAAATAGATGGGGGATTAAAATAGAGAAAACCCAAGTGGGTTAGGAGAGAGAAGAGAGGGGGGAGTGCAAAAACGTAAAAAGAAAGCCTACCTTGTGTCTTGTTTATTTTGCACGCCTTGCTTGTCTTCGGTCTTTGTCTTGATCTTCGAGGGCTCGTCTTTAATCTTCAAGGCTTCGGTTTGTAGCTCCTCAAGTCTTCAAAGGAGGGTTGGTGGCTAATGTATAAGTGTAAGAGAGTGTATAGGAGTGTATATGAGGCTAGGGTTTAGTGTATGGTGGCTAGGGTTTCGAAAACCTAGGGAGGCTATGGTTTTTGAAGCGTTCGAGCTCTGTATATCGAATATTGGTGTTTTTAGATTGAGTTTGCGAACCTCTTTCACGTTGGAAGAGGCTCTGTATTTATAGAGAGAGGAATGCACTGGCGCCTATTGTAGTGGCGCCAGGCCAAAAATTACACTGGCGCCACTCGTAGTGGCGCCAGGCTATTTTTTGGCCTGGCGCCACTACTAGTGGCGCCAGCCATTTTGGAAATGTTTAAGGTTGGCAAGAAACGTATCTTTGACTAGATTTGGGCACCTGTACTAGTGACTACCATGTAATTTTTAGCCTGGCTTCACTAAGAGTGACTCTGGAAAGTCCAGGAATAATTTAAGGCATCAGGAATAGCTCGGAAGGCTGGAAAAGAGCAGGAACACTTAGAATAGTGTCCCAGAGGTATTTGACTTGGAAAATGAGGACAGGATGTGTCGGAAGGGTTGACCGGGCCTTTAGGGGCAAAACGGTTAATCGAGCTGGAAAACTGCCGGGACAGACTCGGACTGTCCCGAAACAAGACACGAGATTTGGAAACATTATTCAGAATGTTCCCAAAGGTTGCCGGTTTGATTCCTAGAGCCAGTGTGGTCGGAAAAGCTGACCGGCCCATCAGGGGCAAAATGGTCATTTTGTACCGAGTTTGCCAGAACTGACTCGGAATGATCCGAAAAGGTAAAGAAAGGTTGGGAACACTATAAAAAGCATTCTCGAGAAGTTACCGGTTTGATACCCAGAGTCGGTGAAGTTGGAAAAGGTGACCGGCCCATCAGGGGCAAAACGGTCATTTTATACCGGGTTTGCCGGAACTGACTCGGAATGATCCAGAAAGAATGAAGGGAGGTGAAAAATACTATAAGAAGTATTCTTGGGAGGTTACCGGTTTGATACCCAGAACCGATGTGGTCGGAAAAAGTGACCGGCCCACGAGAGGCAAAACGGTCATTTTGTACCGGGTTTGCCGGAACTGACTCGAAATTATTCGGAAAGATAGAGGAAAGTTGAGAATACTATAAGAAGCATTCTCGGGAGGTTACCGGTTTGATACCCAGAGCCGATGTGGTTCCCGGGGCATTCGAATGCCTAGGGGCAAAATGGTCATCTTGACCGGAAAGTCTCAAAAAAGGTTCAAGGGGAAGTTTGGTCATTTTTTACTGAAGTGGGCTAGCAGGCATCGGTGTTGACCTAAGTTTTGAGTGTTTCCGCCACTCTGATGGCGGTCGTGTGATATAGGGGTTTGTTGGCAATTCCCTACACCGACCTGTTTGTGAGTATTTCCGCTACTCTGACGATTGCGATGTTTGCCAGTATTTTCGCTACTCTGATGGTTGCGATGTTTGTGAGTATTTTCGCTACTCTGACGGTTCACGATCATTCCCGAGATTGCCTGATCTCGGGAAGCTGCTAAAGGGACTTAGCGCCTGTGAAGTCAATTTTCTCGGAAGGCATGCCTAAATGGTCATTTCTACATTGGCGGGCTAACAGGTGCCAAAGGTGGACTATTCTACCATCTAGGGGACTTGGAGTCTCATCCTAGTCGATAGGTTTAAAGGGACTTACCATTTCAAAGAGTTTTTCTTTGAAAAGCGCGCCGGACCATCTCGAGGAATAAATTGTCTCGAGAAAAGGATTGGAATTGGAAAGGGGTCTTATCGTCTTCGGAAAGATGTGCGTAATTTGGAACCGTCTCGAGGAATAAACTGTCTCAAAAGAGGGATTGGAATTAGAATGGGGTCTTATCGTCTTCGGAAAGACGTGCCTAATTTGGTACCGTTTCGAGAAATAAACTATCTCGAGGGAGGGATTGGAATTGGAAAGGGGTCTTATCGTCTCCGGAAAGACGTGCCTAATTTGGAACCATCTTGAGGAATAAATTGTCTCGATTGGAATCGGAAAGGGGACTTATCGTCTTCAAAAAGACGTGCCTAGTTTGGAATAGATTTACCGTCTCGAGGAATCAACTGTCTCGAGAGAGGGGTTGGAGTTGGAAATGGGAAGGACAATGCCCCTAAGGGCATTTCGTTCATTTTGCCTCTATTTGGGCCTGGCGGGCCAGCTGGACAGACGGGATTTAACTTAGAGAGTTAGAGTCGATTAGAATACGTTCATATTGACTTGAGTACAAGTCTGGACGGAGCGTAAATTGCCGAGTAGTAAAAAATGGGGTGCTTACAGTTGCCCCTCTTTTTCTGTCTTTGCTTGTCAAAGACAAAAAATGATAAAGTAAGAGTCCCATGTTGACCGCGAGGTAGTCGGAGGGACGGACATTGTGAATCTTTCGACAACGGGGGTCGAAAATAGATATCAGGCCAAAAAGGCCTTTGAAAATGAGATTTGGCGGGAAAAGGGGCAAAACTGCCCAAAATTGGACATTGGCGCCACTAGTAGTGGCACCTTTGGTAAGAAAGGCTTGGCGCCTCTGCTAGTGGTGCCGGGCTTAAGAACAAAACCAAAAAATTTTCTAGTTCGAACACTTGTGGCATTTTGGAAAGTCTTCGCAAATCCAAGAGACTTTGCGTGAAAATCGACTCTAACCTTAAAGAGGCACTTCTTGGAGACAACGGGTGATTGCCGGAAGGAGACCACGTCGTCGAAAAAGTCACCGGAAGAAAAGATTTCGCCAGAGAACTTCCAAAAAGTGAGTTTTCAAATTTTGTAAATTTTGATGTGTTGAACTTCGTTTGAATCATATGAATAGTGGCAATTGATGTTTTGATGTGTTTTGAACATGATGGTGATATTATTTTTGCATTTTGGTGCTTGTTTGATTGAATTTGAGTGATTATATGTGAATATGTGAAGGGGGTTTTCTGTAGGAATAGGGAATTTGTTCCTACAAGCTAGGGCATTGGGTTTTCTGGCTATATTTTTGTGCAATGTGCCTTAGAAAAATGTGTTTAACAATCGTATGAAGTTTCGTAATTTTTTGAAAACTCGGTGAATTTTTTATTTTTTAAAAAATAGAAAAATACTTAGAAAATTTAGAAAAATGAGAAAACTCAAGAAATTGATGGGATTTTTAGAGTTCAAAATTTAAAAAAAGGTAGGAATATTTTTGGAAAACATTTGAAAGAATCTTGAGGAATTTTAGGACATTTTTGAAAACCATTGATTTATTGGAAAAATAAACATGTGTTTTGAAAATTTTGAAAAATTGAAAAGTGTGCACGGGTGCTGATGTCATGTGATTGTGACCATGTGAAGTGCACGTTTTATGTTTTGTGTCGATGTCATGGGTGTTGTAAGGGAGATTTTTTAACGGGACTCTGCCGAAATTTTTAGAAATTAGGGGAAGAGTTAGAAAAGGTTTGGATATAAAATCTTTTTGAAGGAGAAAGACAGAAAACCCTTGAGATTTGATTTGAAGTTAGAAAATCAAAAGGTGTGCGTAGGAAATTTGTTTTGACTTATCATTCAAAATCTTTTATTTTTTTGTTTGTGTTAGTTGTTTATTTTATTTTATTTTATTATTATTTATCTGCGTGTATGGTACCTTAACACCTCTTACCTTGTCTTACCTTTTCAGGATGGCAGATGCGGGTGATGATGGCTCTGAGAGAAGACGCCGCTTCAAGAAGATGGCCCGAACAGATTCTTGTTGGCAGCTCCAGCCACTCTAGGGGTAGTTGCAAATCAGCTAGCAGGGCATCCTCTAGCCAGAATGGAAGGGGGGGGGGGGAATAGGCCTCCAGTCGACCCATTCCCTTCTGTCAAGCGAACATTTGAAGAGGAAATGGATGCCAAAGTTTTTCACTTTTGTCCTTTAGGATGGCCAACATTGTTTTGAGTCGACTGCGGATTTGGTATGACAGGTATCCTCCAAATGAACGAGACATTTTTCATTGGTCCCTTGGTTGTATAGTTTCTCTCGTATTGGTGCAACTTATTTTCTGCAGTGGTTCCCTTCTGGCAGCCGGACTTGTCTTTCTTCCATGAGCTCGCTCCCTCTAATCATGAGTATGGTTTCCTCCTAGGTCTTCGAGAAGATTAGGCTGACATTATGGGACCCATTTTTCCTTCTAGCTGTATCATAGTTGTCTCATCTCAACTTGGATTTCGTGTGCAGTCTTTTCTTTTAATTTCCTGCCCCTAGTTTTCTTATGTCCCAATAAAGCTCTTGTTCTCACATTCTGAGTTTGCGACGCATAGGAGTGCTCATTCATGGGACTGACATACTTCTCAAGATTGGTCCACTTCTCCATGATAGCCCTAGCTCTGTTTTTCTTGAACTTGTTGATGTTTCCATGAGGGGGTGACTCGGTCGGCCGTTGATTGCGTGGGTTGCTCGCCAAGATTTGTGAAGGACACTCATATGCTCCTATGGTTATGGGACAGACCTTCATGAGCCTTACTAGACTTTGGCAGGGGGCCGATGCTCATTGTTGGGGATGTGCTTCATTATTCCAGCTTTGGGTGATCGGCCACTTATTCACTACCCCTTTTCGAAGTCGTTTGATTAGGGAGGTCGAGGGTGGGTCATTGCCTCATTCTCTGTTTTTTATTGGTCATGAAAATCTGAGCTTTCTGAGTTGTGAGTCGGTACTGGAGATATCTGATGGGTGGCTTTAGCTCCTTTTTATGTTTCGCCTTGTTCATTGTTTCATATTTGAGAGAGACAGAAAGACAAAGAGTGAGTTTTTGTGTAAAAATAGTTTAAAAATGCCCCGGTAAAGGGTGTCATCATTTTTTATGATGATTGCACATGGGATTAAATACATGATCTATTTTTTATGAATGCACATGTTTGTATAAGAATTGAATCAAATGCATATCCTACTTTTTTTTATTTTATGAATGCACAAGTTCACATAGAAGTAGAAATGAATGCATGTTATACTTTTGGATAATGCACATACAGGAATAGAATTAAATGCAATATCCCCTATTTTTTGTGATGAATGCATAGATTTATGTAAGAATTAAATTAAATACATGACCTACTTCCTTACAAATGAACAAGTTCATGCAAGAATGCAGTTGAATGCATGAATCGATACAAACTTCGCAAGAATCTAAATGGATTTACAGGTTATACATGTCATGGATGCATCAGTACTACATGTATATAAACTATTTACAAAGAAAATCCCAGGATTGCCCCTTGGGCTGATACTCTCAGGATTCTGTTCCTTTCTAGGATTCTGCCCCATTTAGTTTTGTCCCATTCTCATTGGAGTGTGATAGCATTTGCTCTATTCTCCAGGGATCTTGACCTTTTGGTTTTCTATTCTATCCCTACTTTCTACAGGGTTATTGTTTGGGGTGTTTCTGAGCTCACTTGGGTTTCCCTCTCAGATCTCCAAAATGTCACCATGGTGCGAGCGATAACTCGCATGCCCTTTGCAGAGCGATAAACAGCTAAACTCTTAATCTAAAAAGACTTCTTTTAGGACTGTAATGTAGGCTGGGTTGAGGGGTTGTAAGAAATAAAGGGATATTTAGGCTCAAATATCTTTTTTTAGTGGGTTGTTTAAACCGAAACCATCTGAGCACATCTTAGAGTATGAGATTGTCCCTTGTATTCCCTTCAATTCTCCTTTCTCACCCTACTGGTCTTGGTATTGTTCAAGCTTATTTGGACTAAGCAATTTTCTTTAATCAAAGAGGACTTTAATTTGGACCGTAATGTTGGCTAGGTTAAGGGGTTTATGAATGAACGGGATATGTAGGCTCAAATTTGATGTTTCTTCCAGTAGGGTTTAGATCCTCACCATCCTTGGTTGGTCTTCTAGTGGGGTTTGATCCCCTAATATTCTCCTCTAGCTTCAGCAACACATCTAGCACATTTAGATCAAGCAATCTTTCTCAATCAGAGTGGACTTTAGTAGGGTTGTAATGTAGGCCATGGTTTGGGGGTTTTTACAAGAAAGGGTAAAGGCTCAAACTTATTATTTCTACTTGGTGGCTTTGTTACCTAAGATCACCTTTGAATTTCCTCTTTTACAAAAAAGGAGTTGAACTTTCTTGTAACTTTTGACCTTTTAAGTCTAACACTGGCCCCCCTTTTTCCTGACTTTCAACTCTCCTATATACCTTTCAAGATAGCATAAACACTTTTTTTTTTTGGCCTCTTGCCCCTTGGAAACTCTTTTCTTTTGTTTTTCCTTTTCATCTCTTTTCGAACAATTCTACAACCCTTTTTTTCTTTGAACTTTTCCTCAACAACTCAAACTAACCTATTGTGGGTGGTGATCCTTAGGTTGGGGTTTTCTCAAAAAAGACAAATGGCTCAATTGAGTTTGGCAAGGGATTGCTTCTGACTATATGGGAAATGAAATGAAGGCCTCTCTTCACTTTGAGCTAGATTGCTTGATCCATAGAGCCTTTACGTTACTTTAGTTTGATGGTCGATGACATTCTCTGCCAGATCTTCTGCTGCCTGTCTGCCCCAGTGTGGGGGGAAGGTTTTGGATTGGGGTTGACAAAAAACTTTCGCTTCCTGCGAGGCACTAGTGGGTTAAGCAAAGGGGACATTTTTGTGTATAGTAATAGAATTGAGGGCCTCTGATCATTTCAAATTGAATTGCTTAGTCCATAAAGCCTTTGTACAAAATTTAGACAATATTCCAAGGGATGATGTGTTTCGGCCAGTGTACCTCTACATATTCTATCAAATCAACTACTCTATGCTTACCCCAGTGTGGGGGATGGTTATAGGTTTGGGGATATCTGAAAAGTGATCACTGACGGCTTTAGTGGGATAAGCAAAGGATAGTGTTTATTTGGGATAAATAGAGCAATGGCTCATCATCATTTTGAGTACTCGGCTGTCCATCACTTAGCCAGGATATCATGCAAGTGTCGCCTTTTCAATAGAATTCGCACTTCTTTGTTAAGATTGCCTTCCTCCTATCTCTCAGTCTCTCTCTCTCAGTCTCTCAAAGGTTTTAACCCCTTTTAGATAGGTCGCCCATGCTATCCTATCATTCAAGTCGAGTCATTTACCAAATGGGGAAGAATCCCTAAATGTGACAATCGTCCACAAAAGTATGAAACAAAGGGGATAAACTGGAAACTACCTATTTTCATTTAAAAACATGATTAAATGGCTTGCAATGTTTATTTAGAGAAGACATACGAGAAATAAAAAGAAGAAAAGAAAATAGACGAATTTTGTGGATATCTACCTTTTCGTGTGGATCTCTTGGTGAGAACCCTTAATAGGGTTTTGGGACTATGCCAACCTCCTTGGTGCTTCATTCGTTGGGCGTATCAACGGAGGGTGAGTTCATGACATCTTACATGCATTTGGAAGCTAGAGGATTATGTCGTTGTAATGCACAGGTCTGACAAGACTCCGTAAATGGTGAAGTCCTCATCTGCATGGATGGTGATTGTCTTGGCATGGCACGAGGGTAGCTACTTAGGAGTAATGCTTTGCAGATGGATGGTTAATTCTTCTTACCCTTTCATGTAGATTCGGCCTCTTGCTATAACCGAGCTTATCCTTGCATGAGTTTGAATTAGGCACGATGCTAGAGGGGTTTTCATGAGTTCGGTTGTGCTCTTTAAGCTGCAAAAGAAAAAAAAACAAAATGTAGTTAGCATGTGGAGTTGGAGGTTTTAGGTGATGCGTGTCCTATGGAGGTCCCTTCTTTGAGAGAATCTAGGTATGATGCTAAGTTAATTTTGGAGGTGGGTTTTGCCCATATTGTGCAATACAATACCTCTTCAGCATGGGCCGGTTAATGATTCCCTATTTGGGTAATCCCGCCTCCATAGACTGAAATAGATTTGGGCCTCTCTCAAGATATGATTCTATGCATGCCATGAATCCTTAGGGTTGAAGAATCCTTAGGAGTTTTGGTAGGTTGGATTAACATGAGATTAGATTGTTCCTTTCTCTCTACGGTTGATTAGATGCAAGAGAATGAAATGACTTGAGTTTCTTGGAACTCTTGTCTCCGAATGGATATAGATGCATGAACATAATAAAAGTGAACATGTGAGCAGTATGATAACAATAAATGAATGGTTAGAAAAACCCCCTTCTTGTTTTGCTTCTGTCTGCGGTTCTCTTGGTACTTGGAGATGAGGAGGGAGAGGATAGAAGACAAAAACAAAAGAGAAGTTAGTGCCTTGATTTTAAAATTTTTATGCAATGTATGTCCTAGGGGTGCTCCTACTTAAGAGGGAGACTAAACATGATGTATTGGCTCACTTTTGGAGATAGGGGGTTTGTCCTTGTATGCAAGTGCCTTATTATTGAGCAAGAACCTTCATCCGTTCATACAATCATCCCTCAATTCATTCGTAAAAATGAAGAAGTACATTGAATTTTGGGTTTAAAATACAAAAGAGTTGAAATACATTTTAACAGGGGGAAAGGGAACATTTTCCTTTGGACTTCCACCTATATACTTTTACAAAGGAAAAACACTAAACTACTCTTGAGTCTTCGGATTCGCCTTCCTTGGATTTAATGTCGAGGAGGTCGCTGAGAGACCTTACTGATTGATTGCCCCTTGTCTTCATGGCAATCCTATCTCTGTGAGTATAGAAGGATTGGGGCCCCTCTTATGAAATGGATTGGTATGCATGCCATGAGTCCTTTAGGATTACGTGGGAACCCCCAGGGTTTGGGTAGGTTTAATACAAGGGAGAGTGAACTGGGTGTCATTCTCAATGGGTTGATCATATGTATGAAAATGCAGTGACTTGAGTTACTTGGAACTCTTGTCTCGACATGGAATATCGAATGCATGAACATGGGTATGCAAAGGGTATAAGGAGAGAGAATGCAATAGCAAGATAAACATGCATGCATGAGCAGTTAGATAGGCATTATAACAGTATGAATACAGTTAGTACAATAGTAGGAATAGACAGGTATAAATGAAAGTAAGAGCAGTCGCGCTTTCCTCCGTGGTTTTGAAAACGGTGCTCGTGTCTTAAATTTGGCAGAGGTTCAGCTATGCATGTTGTCTATATGAGTATGAGGTTGAGGGTTGACTAATGTGTCCTAAAAAGGCTCGATCCCCAGATCTTCAAACCTAGGCCCACTCCCCGAGGTGGTACCATGATCGGTTGGTGATCCGAGCGGGGGAACCATCAAGAGGCCGTAGGCGAAGAAACTGACACAGCATCTTGCCCACAACCAATATACCGTTCCCCCTTTCTAACTAGAAAGGTCACATCAAGGTAATAATGCAAGTATGCAGAATGTAGGTGCACATGCAGTGTGTGTGTAATTTTTAAAAGTGAAGGAAAGAGCCCAACAACTCCCATTCATCCTGTTCATCACATATATGCATAGCAGTTAATAAAATTTAAACAAAATGTGTACCTACAAAACAAAGATGCAAGTGTTAGTATGAGGATGGCAAACATAATACAAAATAATATAAATGCATGGGTTTTGAAAACAATTTTGAAAATTTGGTTTTGAAAATTCAAAATGAATAGGATTGAACCAAGTTAATTGAAGACTCTACATGGGTGAAGAGTAAAGAGACATGACTATGACCTAACCCTCTAAAGGTCCCCAGTGGAGTCGCCAGCTATCGCGCACAGATTTTTGGCACTCAAGAAATACTCACACAAGCGGGAAAAATGCTATACTCTCTCATTAGAACTCACCCTCCTAGAAGAATAAGTACGACTAAGTTTGAATTGAAAATTGATTTGAATAAAGGGCTTTTGAAAAAGATTTTGAGTCGCCACCTAACTTGATTAAGATGAGTTAGGTCACCTAAAAACTAAGAATAATCCGAAGACTACACTTAGGGTTTTTGGAAAATAATTTTGAAAATATCTCCTCAAGAGAGGGTTTTTAAGAAAAATAGGTTGTTTGGCAACCTTTGGAAAATATTTAGCCCTTTTTTGAAAAATAACTCCTTTTGGTCTTTCGAAAATAGTGATCCTAGGTTCGGATGTTGGTTACGTGTAGGGAAGACACAATAAGCCATCACCCTACCCCGCCCTTTCAGTACCTACATATCAATCTACCCTAGATTTACCTATGAGAGTCTTTAATTAACTAATGTTCAATCTTATCTACTTTGAAAAATAATGTTTGAAAAGAAACTAACATGATGCATGATATGCAAGTGCAATAGGAGATAGTTGATTTAGAAATAGATTTGAAAAGAAGAATTTGATTTGATTTAATTTGAAAAGAAAGAGATAGAAGTTTGAATTTGGAAAGAAGGTTTTGGAAATAGAGACTTGGAGATAGAAATTTGGAATTGGAAGTTTGAAAATAGAATGGAGATTTGAAAAGATTGTAGAATTTGAAATTTGGAAAATGTGGAGAAATTTGAAATTTGAAAAAAGTTGTGACCGCACCCATGACGGTTGCTTGCATATCCTTTTAGAGGAATCAGGTCAGTCGTAGTTCGGACAAGAGTCCGATTAAAAATAGAAGGTTGGATTGGAAGAAAGAGATCTTGATTGGAAAAAGGATTTGATTTGAACTTTAGAATAGAAGATTAGAAATTGAAATTTAGAATTTTGGAATTGAAAAGATAGAACTTGGAAGAAAGATTTAGACTTATTTTGGAAAGATAGAGGTTTAAGAAACCTAGACTTGGGAAAGAAATTTAGGAAATATTTGACTCAACTTGGAAGGTTTAGGAGATTAGAAAAGATTAGATTTAGGAAATGTTTGAATTAGGAAAGGTGCAAATTAGGAAAGTGTCATTTTAGGAGAGTTTTGGTTCGGAAAGTTCCACTTTAGGAAAGTTTTTGAAATAGGAAAGTTTTGGAATTAGGAAAGTTTCAACTTAGAAAAGTTTTGACTTTAGAAAAGTTTCAACTTAAGAAAGTTTTGAATTAAGAAAGTTTCATTTTAAGAAAGGTTCTGAAAGAGGAAAGATTTTGAAAATAGGGAAGTTTTTAAATTAAGAAAGTTTCGAAATTAAGAACGTTTTGAATTAAGAAAGTTTCATTTTAAGAAAGGTTTTGAAAATAAGGAAGTTTAGAAAATAAGAAAGTTTTGAGAATAAGAAAGCTTTAGATTTGGAAAGTCTTGACTTAAAAAAGTTTTGAACTTGGAAAGCTTTGGATTTGGAAAGACTTGGAATTTAGAAAGTTTAGGATTTAGAAAGTTAGAGTTTTAGAAAATCTTGAGATTAGGAAAGGTTTGAATTTAGGAAATATTGAAAAACCTAGATTTGGAAAGTTAAGATTTTAAAAGGGGTAGAATTAGGAAAGGGTTAAATTAGGAAAGATTTGAAAGCTCAAAGTTTAAGAAAAGATTTAAAGGTTTAAGTTTAGGAAACTTATGGTATAGGAAGGTACGAGATTAGGAAGGAGTTGAATTAGGAAAGGTTTAGACTAGGAAGGACTAAGATTCTTATTTCCTAAAACATGGGATTGGATTTTGTTTCTAAAAAGAGATGTTTTGATTTTGTTTCCAAAAATGGAGGATTGGGTCTAGTTTCCTAAACGGGAGATTGGATTTGGTGTCCTAAAAGGAATATTGGTTTTGGCATGGATTTGGGAAGGAAGTTTCTAGAAACCCTAGATTTGGAAGTGTATAGTTTTGACGTAGAAAATAAGAGGTTTTGGGAACCTAGGTTTTAAGGCAAATTTGAAAATCATGTTTTTGGAAAGAAAATTAGGGTTTACTAATTGTTAGCTCTAAGGCTTGACTTGGGTATCAAGAAAAGGGATTTTTGGAAAGTGCGTTTTTGAAAACGAAGATTTTTAGAAGGGAATCCTAAAAAGGAGTTTTTGGGAAGTGAATTTTTAGAAAGATTTTTGGTAGAAGATTGTTGGAGAGAGTTTTTAGAAAGCTTTTTAGGAAGCATTTTTAGAAAGTGGATTTTGGGGAGAGGAGTTTGAAAAGGAGTTGAAAAATAAATTTTTGGAAGGAGTTTTTGAAAACAACTTTGGAAATGAGAGTTTTAGGAACGTATGTTGAAAAAGGGATTTTTAGGAAAAGGGACTTTTAAAAAGAGAGTTTTCAAAAGGTATAAGAATATCTCATTTTCCTAAAGCGATTCTAACCATAAGAAGCCTAGAACCACTTTAAGAAAGTGGTTTAAAAAACAAGAAGATTTGAAAATAAGGACCATGAAAGTCACTTTAAATGTAACACTTTCCTAAAGCAATCCTAGCCATGGAAAGGCTAGAATCACCCTAGGATTGTGATTTTGAAAACAAGTTTTGAAAAAGAGGATTTTGATGCAATTTTAAAAATAAGTTTAATGCAAATTTTGAAAACGATTTTTGGAAGATGCAAGATAATGATATGCACAATGCAAGTTTGGGGTCGTGAACATATAAGTTTAAGGCTTCACCACATAATCAAGAGGGCCGAACCCACGTGATCTCTGGTTAGCCTAAAGGAAAGCCCCCTACATGGTGACCCTTCTACACATGGACTGGGAGTCCCCATGTTTCAAGCATGCAAAGAAAGGGGGGGAAACAAATGGGGGATTAAAATAGAGAAAACCCAAGTGGGTTAGGAGAGAGAAGAGAGAGGGAGGAGTGCAAAAATGTAAAACGAAAGCCTACCTTGTGTCTTGTTTATTTTGCGCGCCTTGCTTGTCTTCAGTCTTTGTCTTGATCTTCGAGGGCTCGTCTTTAATCTTCAAGGCTTTGGTTTGCAACTCTTCAAGTCTTCCAAGGAGGGTTGGAGGCTAATGTATAAGTGTAAGAGGGTGTATAGGAGTGTATATGAGGCTAGGGTTTAGTGTATGGTGGCTAGGGTTACAAAAACCTAGGGAGGCTATGGTTTTTGAAGTGTTCGAGCTCCGTATATCGAACATTGGTGTGTTTAGACTGAGTTTGCGGACCTCTTTCACACTGGAAGAGGCTTTGTATTTATAGAGGGAGGAATGCACAGGCGCCTGTTGTAGTGGCGCCAGGCCAAAAATTACACTGGCGCCACTAGGAGTGGCGCAAGGCTATTTTTTGGCTTTGCGCCACTACTAGTGGCGCCAGCCATTTAGGAAATGTTTAAGGTCGGCAAGAAACATATCTTTAACTAGATTTGGGCACCTGTACTAGTGACTACCATGCATTTTTTAGCCTGACTTCACTAAAAGTGACTCCGAAAAGTTTGGGAATGATTTAAGGGACCGGGAATGGCCCGAAAGGCTGGAAAAGAGCAGGAACACTTAGAATAGCATCTCAGAGGTATTTGACTTGAAAAATGAGGACAGGATGTGTCGGAAGGGTTGACCGGACCTTTAGGGGCAAAACAGTTAATCGGGCCGGAAAACTATCGGGACAGACTCGGACTATCCTGGAAGAAGACTCAAGATTTGGAAACATTATTCAGAATGTTCCCAAAGGTTGCTGGTTTGATTCCCAGAGCCGGTGTGGTCAGAAAAGGTGACCGGCCCATCCGGGGCAAAACGGGCATTTTGTACCGAGTTTGCCGGAATTGACTCGGAATGATCCGAAAAGGTAAAGAAAGGTTGAGAACACTATAAAAAGCATTCTTGGGAAGTTACCGGTTTGATACCCAGAGCCGGTGTGCTTGGAAAAGGTGACCGGCCCATCAGGGGCAAAACGGTCATTCTGTACCGGGTTTGCCAGAAATGACTCAGAATGATCCGGAAAGAATGAAGGGAGGTTGAAAATACTATAAGAAGTATTCTCGGGAGGTTACCGGTTTCATACCCAGAGCCGGTGTGGTCGAAAAAGGTGACCGGCCTACTAGGGGCAAAACGGTTATTTTGTACCGAGTTTGCCGGAACTGACTCAGAATGATCCGGAAAGATAGAAGAAAGTTTAGATTACTATAAGAAGCATTCTCGGGAGGTTACCAGTTTTATACCTAGAGCTGGTGTGGTTCCCAAGGCATTTGAATGCCTAGGGGCAAAATGGTCATCTTAACCGGAAAGTCCCAGAAAAGGCGTAAGGGGCAGTTTGGTCATTTTTCACCGAAGTGGGCTAGCAGGCACCGGTGTTGACTTGGGTTTTGAGTGTTTCTGCCACTCTGACGGCGGTCGTGTGATACAGGGGTTTGTTGGCAATTCCTTATACCAACTTGTTTGCGAGTATTTTCGCTACTCTGACGGTTGCGATGTTTGCCAGTATTTTTGCTACTCTGATGGTTCACGATCATTCCCGAGACTGCCTGATCTCGGGAAGCTGTTAAAGGGACTTAGCACCTGAGAAGTCAATTTTCTCGAAAGGCGTGCCTAAATGGACATTTCTGCATTGGCAGGCTAGCAGGCGCCAAAGGTGGACCGTTCTACCATCTAGGGGACTTGGGGTCTTGTCCCGGTCGACAGGTTTAAAGGGACTTACCATTTCAAAGAGATTTTCTCCGAAAAGCACGCTGGACCATCTTGAGGAATGAACTGTCTCGAGAGAGGGATTGGAATTGGAAAGGGGTCTTATCGTCTTTGAAAAGACGTCCCTGATTTGGAACCGTCTCGAGGAATCAACTGTCTCGAGAGAGGGATTGGAATTGGAAAGGGGTCTTATCGTCTTTGGAAAGATGTGTTTAATTTGGAACCGTCTTGAGGAATAAGCTGTCGCTCGAGAGGGATTGGAATTGGAAAGGGGTCTTATCGTCTCCGGAAAGACGTGCCTAATTTGGAATCGTCTCAAGGAATAAATTATCTCGAGAGAGGGATTGGAATTGGAAAGGGGTCTTATCGTCTTTGGAAAGACGTGTTTGATTTGGAATCGTCTTGAGGAATAAACTGTCTCTCGAGAGGGATTGGAATTGGAAAGGGGTCTTATCGTCTTCGGAAAGACGTGCCTAATTTGGAACCGTCTCAAGCAATAAATTATCTCGAGAGAGGGATTGGAATTGGAAAGGGGACTTATCGTCTTCGGAAAGACGTGCCTGGTTTGGAATAGATTTACCGTCTCGAGGAATTAATTATCTAGAGAGAGGGGTTGGAGTTGGAATTGGAAAGGACAATGCCCCTAAGGGCATTTCGGTCATGTTGCCTCTATTTGGGCCTAGTGGGCCCGTGAAGCGATGGACAGATGGGATTTAGACTTAGAGAGTTGGTTTCGATTGGAATACGTCCATATTGACTTGAGTACAAGTCTGGACGGAGCGTAGACTGTTGAGCGGTCAAAAATGGGGTGCTTACACCTAAGCCATCACCCTACCCCGCCCTTTCGGTACCTACATGTCAATTTACCCTAGATTCACCTATGAGAGTCTTCAGCTAACTATTGACCAATCCTATCCACTTTGAAAAAGAATGTTTAAAAAGACATGATGTATGATATGCAAATGTAATAGAAAAAGATAGTTGATTTAGGAATAGATTTGAAAAGAATTTGATTTAATTTGGAGAGAAAGAGATAGAAGTTTGAATTTGGAAAGAAGATTTGGAAATTGAAATTGAAGATTCGGAAACAGAAATTCGGAATTGGGAATTTGAAATTAGATTGGAGATTTTGAAATATTTTGTGAAAATAAAAACTTAAAAAATGTTATAGAATTGGAGATTTGAAAAATGTGGAGATTGCACCCATGAGGGTTGCCTACGTATCCTTTTGGAACAATCAGGTCAGTCGTAGTTCGGACAAGAGTCCGATAGAAGATAGAATGTTGGATTGGAAGAAAGAGATTTTGATTTGGAAAAAAGATTTGATTTGAACTTAGAAATTGAAATTTGGAATTAAGAAGATTGGACTTTGATTGGAAGGTTTGAAAAGACTCGGTTTTAGGAAACCTAGACTTAGGAGCTTAGAAAAGAAAGATTGGACTTGTCTTGGAAAGATAAAACTTGGAAGAAAGATTTGGACTTGTTTTAGAAAGATTGAGGTTTAAGAAACCTAGACTTAGGAAAGATGAGAGGTTTAAGAAAGATTTGACTCGACTTGGAAGGGTTTGGACGATTAGGTAAGATTGGATTTAGAAAGGATTCAAATTAGGAATGTTTCGTTTTAAGAAAGTTTCGTTTTAGGAAAGTTTTGTTCTAAGAAAGTTTCATTTAGGAAAGTTTTGGAATTAGGAAAGTTTCATTTTAGGAAAAATTTTGTTTTAGGAAAGTTTTGAAATAGGAAAGTGTTGAATTTAGAAATGTTTGGAATTAGGAAAAGTTTAATTTAAGAAAGGTTTAGAATTTGGAAAGTTTCAACTTAAGAAAGTTTCAAATTTGGAAAGCTTAGAATTTTAGGAGAATTCAAAATTTGAGTTTTAGAAGTATTTGAAATTAGGAAAGGTTTTAGTTTAGAAAAGATTTGAAAACTTAGATTTGGAACGTTAAGATTTTGAAAAGGAATAGAATTAGGAAATGGTTGAATTAGGAAAGATTTGAAATAGGGAAGTTTTGAAAGTTTTGGGAAACCTATGGTTTAGGAAAGTATGAGATTAGGAAAGAGTGAATTAGGAAAGGTTTAGACTAGGAAGGGTTGAGATTCCTATTTCCTAAAATAAGGGATTAGATTTTGTTTCTAAAAGAGAAGGTTTGATTTTGTTTTCAAAAACGGAGGATCGGATCTAGTTTCCTAAACTGGAGATTGGACTTAGTTTCCTAAATGGAAGATTGGATTTGACATGGATTTGGAAAGATAGAGTTTTGAAAACCCTAGATTTGAAAGTGTATAGTTTTGACGTAGAAAATAGGAGGTTTTGGAAATATGTATAGTTTCAATGTAGAAAACAAGAGGTTTTGAAAACCTAGGTTTGGAGCAAGGTTGAAAATCACGTTTTTGAAAAGAAAATTAGGATTTCCTAATTGTGAGTTCTAGGGCTTGACTTGGGCTCTAAGGAAAGAATTTTTTAGAAAATGCATTTTTGGAAACGAAGATTTTAGAAGGAAAATCCTAGAGGGGAGTTTCTAGAAAGAAGATTTGGGAAAAGAGTTTTAGAAAGATTTTTGGTACAAGATTGTTGGAGAGAGTTTTTGGAAAGATTTTCAGGGAGCATTTTTAGAAAGTGGATTTTAGGGAGATGATTTTGGAAAAGAGTTGAAAAAGGGAGTTCTAAAAAATAGATTTTTGGAGGGAGTTTTTGAAAACAACTTTGGAAAGGAGAGTTTTTGGAAAGCATTTTGAAAACGAGGGTTTGAGAAACAGAGACTTTTGAAAAGGGGAGTCTTTGGAAAGTATAAAAATATCTTACTTTCCTAAAGCGATTCTAACCATTAGAAGGCTAGAACTACTTTAGGAAAGTGGTTTTGAAAACAAGGAGTTGAAAATATAGATCATATTGGTCTTCTTTAAATGTAACACTTTCCTAAAGCAACCCTAGCCATGGAAAGGCTAGAATCACCCTAAGATTGTGATTTTGAATACAAGTTTTGAAAAAGGAGATTTTGATGCGATTTTGAAAACAAGTTTGAAAATGATTTTGAAAACGACTTTTGGAAGAATGCAAGAATCATGATATGCACAATGCAAATTTGGGGTTGTGAACATACAAGGTTAAGGCTTCACCGCATAATCAAGGGGGCCAAACCCACGTGGTCTCCGGTTAGACTAAAAGAAAGCCCCCGACACGATGACTCTCCAATAGTCCAATCCTACACATGGACCGGGCATCCGCTTGTTTCAAGCATGCAAAGAAAGGGGGGAAAAGAGATGGGGGATTAAAATAGAGAAAACCCAAGTGGGTTAGGAGAGAGAAGAGAGAGGGGGAAGTGCAGAAAATTAAAAAGAAAGCCTACCGTATGTCTTGTTTATTTTGCTTGCTTTGCGCGCCTTGCTTTTCTTCGGTCTTCGTCTTGATCTTCGTCTTCAATCTTCAAGAGTTTCTCTTCAATCTTCAAGGCTTCAGTTTACAGCACTTCAAGTCTTCAAAGGAGGCTTGAGGCTAGTATATAAGTGTATGGGGGTGTGTATAAGTGTGTATGAGGTTAGGGTTTGTGTATGGTGGCTAGGGTTTGGAGAACCTAAGGAAGCTAGGGTTTTGAGAGTGTATGAGCTCTATATATCAAAATATAGGATTTTTGGATTGAGTTTGCAGACCTCTTTCATGCTGGAAGAGGCTTTGTATTTATAAAGGTGGGATTGACCTGGCGCCTGTTGTAGTGGCGCCAGGCCAAATATTGGCTTGGCGCCACTACCAGTGGTGCCAGCCGATTAGGAAACTATTAAGGTCAGCAAGCAACGTATCTTTGACTAGATTTGAGCGCCTGTACTAGTGACTACCATGCAATTTTTAGCCTGGCTTCACTAGGAGTGACTTCAGAAAGTCTAGGAATGGTTTAGGGGACCGAGAATGGCCCAGAAGGCTGGAAAAGGGGCAGGAACACTTAGAACAGTGTCTCGGAGGTATTTGACTTGAAAAATGAAGATAGGATGTATTGGAAGGAGTTGACTGTGCTATTAGGGGCAAAACGGTCAATTGGGTCGGAAAGCTGCCGGGACAGACTCGGACTGTCCCAGAAGAAAACTCGAGATTTGGAAACATTATTTAGAATGTTCCTAAAGGTTTCCGGTTTGATACCCAGAGCCGGTGTAGTTGGGAAAGGCGATTGGCCCTCTAGGGGCAAAACGGTCATTTTTGTACCGGGTTTGCCGGAATTGACATGGAATGATCCGAGAAGCTAGAAGAAGGTTGAGAATACTATAAGAAGCAATATCAGGAGTTTACCGACTCGATACCTAGAGTCGGCGTTGCTAGAAATGGCGACCAGCCCTCTAGGGGCAAAACGGTCATTTTGCACCGAATTTGCCAGAACTGACTCAGAATGATCTGGAAAGATAAAAGAAAGTTGAGAACACTATAAGAAGCATTCTCAGGAGGTTACCGGCTTGATACCCAAAGCCGGTGTGGTTAGAAATGGCGACCGACCCTCTAGGGGCAAAACGGTTATTTTGTACTGGATTTGCCGGAACTGACTCGAAATAATCCGGAAAGATAAAAGAAGGTTGAGAACACTACAAGAAGCATTCTCAGGAGGTTACCGGTTTGATATCCAGAGCTGGTGTGGTTCGCAGGGCGTTCGGATGTCTAGGGGCGAAGTGGTCATCTTGACCGAAAAGTCTCGAAATTGGCCCGAAATTGACTAGTAGGCACCTAATCATGCCAGATTGCCTTTAAGACAATCTTGGAAGGTTAGACTTACCATTCTGAAGACTCAGGTGTGTTCTCGAGAAATGTGTTAGAAAACGGACCAAGGGGCAGTTTCGTCATTTTTCACCGAAGTGGGCTAGCAGGCACTGGTGTTGACTAGGGTTTTGAGTGTTTCTGCCACTCTGATGGCAGTCGTATGATACAGGGGTTTGTTGGAAATTCCCTATATCGACCTGTTTGTGAGTATTTCCAATACTCTGACGGTTGTGATGTTTGTGAGTATTTCCGCTACTCTGACGGTTCGCGATCATTCCCGAGACTATCTGATCTCGGAAAGCTGCTAAAGGGACTTAGCGCCTAAGAATCAACTTTCTCATAAGGCATGCCTAAACGGACATTTTTGCATTGGCGGGCTAGTAGGCGCCAAAGGTGGACCGTTCTACCATCTAGGAGACTTAGGGTCTCATCCCGGTTGACAAGTTTAAAGGGACTTACCGTTTCGAAGATATTTTCTTCGAAAACGTGCCGGACCGTCTCCAAGAATAAACTGTCTCGAGAGAGGGATTGGAATAGGAAAGGGGTCTTACCGTCATAGGAAATACGTGCCTGATTAGAGTAGATTTACCATCTCGAGTAAGGGATCGGAATTGGAAAGGGGTCTTACTGTCTTTGGAAGGACGTGCCTGATTGGAGTAGATTTACCATCTCGAGAGAGGGATTGGAATTGGAAAGGGGTCTTATCATCTTTGGAAAGATGCGCCTAATTGGAGTAGATTTACCGTCTCGAGGAATAAACTGTCTCGAGAGATAGATTGGAATTGAAAAGGGGTCTTATCGTCTTCGAAAAAACGCGCCTGATTGGAGTAGATTTACTATCTCAAGGAACAAACTATCTTGAGAGAGGTATTAGAATTGGAAAGGGGTCGTACTGTCTTTGGAAGGACGTGCCTGATTCGAAATATGAAAAAGGATAATGCCCCTAAGAGTATTTTGGTTATTTTTGCTTCTATTTAGGCTCGGTGGGGCCTACAAAGCAATGAACTGACAGGATTAGACTTAGAGAGTTGATTTTGATTAGAATACGTCCATATTGACTTGAGTACAAGTCTAGACAGAGTGTAGAGTGCCTAGCTGTCAAAAATGGGGTGCTTACAGATGGCGAATGCGGTTTTGAGTCGCTTGAGAGCTTGGCATGAAAGTTACCCTCTGGATGAGTAGGATATCTTTTACCGGTCCTTTGGTCAGATGGCTTCACTTCTATCTGTGCAACTTATTCCCGGGCTTATGGAGGCAGTGATTGCCTTCTAGCAGCCTGACTTATCTCTTTTTTGCTTTGGGAAGTGCAAGCTTACCCCTGCCCCTCACGAGTATGGGTTTCTTCTTGGTTTTCCAGATGTTTCTACTGACATTGTGGGACCCCTCTTTCCAGATGGCTGTATTACAGTGGTCTCATTTCAACTCAGACTCAGACGCGCAGTTCTTTCATCTTCTTCTTTGCCCTAGTTTCCTTACGTCCCAGTGGAGTTCCTCTTGTCTCGCTTTGAGTCTCCCACGGGTATGCTAGTCCATTCAGGTGATTAGCACACCTCCCAGGATTGGGCTGTTTCTCGTACGGTTGCTTTGGCCTTGCTTTTGCTGAACTACTTAGTGTTCCCATGAGGAGATGATTTAGTGGACTGTTGACTATGTGCACTGCTGGCCCTAATTTGTAAGGGGCATTCCTATGCACCCATGATTGTAGGGGAGACCTTTGTGAGTCTTACGAGATTCCAGCAGACTGTTGATGCTCATTTCCAGGGATGCGCTACTCTCTTCCAGCACTGGGCGATTGGGCACTTATTTGTTACTCCTTTATTCCAGCATACCTGGTATCCCAAGCTTGACCATATACACTCCCTGGCGAAATCTCAGGGCGTCATGGCAGATGAGGGGAGATTTTTGCAGACCATTGCATCTTGGATTGACTACCTCTAGAGCATGAGGTCAAGCACAGTCAGGTGGTATTCAAGACTGGTTGGTAGATATTGCTTGAGAGTTCGGCCTTCTGAGAGAGCCTTCGTGCCCCTAGTTGACCTGCGGGGCATTGCCCCTTTCTTCGGGATTCGGGTTATACGACAGTTCGGTAGGAGTCAGGATATCCCTTTTTCAACGTCTACAGTCGAGTTCACTCTTTTCTTTGAGGCGTCGATCCCGGGAGCATTACTGGAGAGAGTTATGGATACATGGACATCTTTGCTTCCTCACGTTGACGATGATGGTCCGTTCTCTGTCATGCCCCTTACGACTGAGGCCTATAATTATTGGATTCGACGCTACGTGCTGGGTCTTAGTAGACTTGGGGATCTGCTCATTGAGACTCCTTTACCACCTGTAGGGTATACTGACTTCTTGAGTGCTATGATTGTTCAGGGGCGTCGTCACAGGTGGGAGAATCGCCAACTGATACGGATATTGCATAACCGGTTGAGGATGAGAGACGCTGAGGTAGCTTCACTAGAGACGTAACTAGCAGCAACCAGATCGACACATGATGACCCACCTTTGAGTGCTACGAGGGTACGTAGGCGGCCACGAGGCGTTCTAGGTAGTTCCATTTCCCTAGAGGGTGATGTGCTAGATAGTCAGTCCTTACGAGAGACTGTGGAGTCCCTTACCCGAGAGAGGGATATGCTTCTAGCCAGATGTGCAGACTATGAGCGAGGCCGGCCTGGGTCTTCTGTAGCTGGTACTTCTTCGAGTGCTCCTCTTGTGGTTAGCGAGCCAGTGGATCCCTGCATAGCTGATTCCTCCTCTGATGATGATGGGGAGCAATATATATTGCCCCTTGCTCTTAGATTTACTGATTTTTGCATTTGTAGAAAAACACACTTTGTTTAGTATTGTACTCCTTTTTGTCTTATGAACTTATGGCCTCTCGTACTTTTGATATGGTTTTCCCTGTATGGTTAGTATAGCAACAAACTTTAGGAAAGTTAAATGAAAAATTGCAGCTCAATGAAAGATAACTCCCTTTTGTTTGATTCTCTGATTAACTGATTGTCTCACAAAAAAAAAAACCCTGCTTCCTTTAACCTGAACTGGGCTAAGCCGGAGAATGCCTTTCGAGACGCCTTCTGACTTTCGCACTGTTGCTTTCATACATTAACTTCTTGCGAATGCTGTAACTTGAGTTATTTCTTACATTTATATATCTTTCCCCTTCCCCCCCTTTTTTTTTGCTGCTATTTCTACTACTAGTGCCCGTGGGGGTTTTCACCAGTCCCACCTCTGTCATTTTTTCACCAAGGCGCCTTTGCAGGTTTTCACCAGGGTCGACGATTTTGTATCTTGCCACATCCCTACTTTTTTTACCTATGGCGCCCTTTCGGGTTTTCACCGCATCCTCGGGAACGCACTTAATTTTTCTCTATTCTTTCTCTCTCTTTCCTCAGCTTGGTCTCTGGTTTCTGTTAAGAAGCTCCTAAACGCTACTTGCACCATCCTCCAGCCAATGGCATAGTTTAGTAAACTCATTTGGACTAATCAATTTAACTCTAATCTGAGAGGACTTTTAGGGTTTGTGGTGTGGGTTTTTTACTTTTGAAAGAAAAAGGCTCAAACCTACCATTCTACTAGTGATCCCCGTCAATGATTTTTGGTTTAACAGCACTTTTTCTGCGTATTCCCATCTTTCTTTGGGTATTTCATCGCACCCCCTTTTTTTTCTTTTTTTTTTTTTTTAACTAACAACGTTAATAACAATGTTTGTGCGAACTTAAGGTTATACTTCAAGGGTGTTTTTTTTTTTTTTACTCATATCTCTAGTGCCTCTACTTTGACTTAGCATGATCACTTTGTTGGGGAATGTTCCTGAAGGAAAGTAACCGGCTCTAAGGGTTTGACAAAGGTTATATATATGTACATTTTAATTGTATAGGAAATGAAACGAGGGCCTCTCGTCATCTTGAAATTAGATTGTTTAGTCCATAGAGCTTTACCACTGAAACACTACCCTATTGATTAGTGGAGAATGAGGAGAGTAAATTTTATTGCTTCTTAATTGAAACCAAAGGTCTAACTTTCGGAATCATATGTAGTAGTGTTTGACAGCATTTGAATTCAATGGACTAGAGAATTCTTGGCCATCCATTTCCTCCAAAATGAGAGCTCCTCAAGACAGGACCTTTTTTTTTTTATCACAAATGACCCTTCATAGTTTGGAGCAAATTTCCCTTGCGTTGCCTCCTGATAAGGGAACACCTTTTTGAGCACCAAATCTCCCGGTTGGAACGATCGAGGCCGTACCTTCTTATCAAACGCCCTGGCCATTCGTCTTCTGTAACATTGAGCATGATAAACCGCGACTAACCGTTTCTCATCTAACAGGCAGAGCTGGGCTTACTGGTCCTTGATCCATTCTACTTCATCCAATTTGGTTTCTGTTAAGATCCTTAGGGAAGGAATCTCAATCTCGATGGGGATGACCGCCTCGATGCCGTAGACCAGCTCGAAGGGGGTACTTCTAGTAGAGACCCTCATAGTAGCTCGGTAAGCCATCAATGCAAAAGGAAGTTTCTCATGCCAATCTCTGTAATTGTCAATCATCTTCCGGAGTATTCTCTTAATGTTCTTGTTGGCTACTTCCACTGTGTAAGCACCCCATTTTTGACAGCTCGGCAGTCTACACTCCGTCCAGACTTGTTTTCAAGTCATTTTGGGCATATTCCTATTGAATCCAATTCCCTAGGTCTAAATTCCACCTTTCCATCGCTTTGCGGGCCTGTCAGGCCCAAATAGAGGCAAAATGACCAAAATGCCCTTAGGGGCATTGTCCTTTCTTATTCCAATTTCAATCCCTCTCTCGAGACAGTTTATTCCTCGAGACGGTCCGAGTAGCAAAACTACACACAAAACCGTCGGAGTGGCGGAAACACTCACACGACCGTCAGAGTGGCGGAAACACTTAAAACCCAGGCACGTCTCTTCAGAGTCGGTAAGACCCCTTTCCAATCCCTCTCTCGAGACAGTTTATTCCTCGAGACGGTTCCAATCTAGGCACGTCTCTTCGGAGTCGGTAAGACCCCTTTTCAATCCCTCTCTCGAGACAGTTTATTCCTCGAGACGGTTCCAATCTAGGCACGTCTCTTCGGAAACGATAACACCCCTTTCCAATCCCTCTCTCGAGACAGTTTATTCCTCGAGACGGTCCGAGTAGCAAAACTACTCACACCCCCGTTAGAGTAGCGGAAATACTCAACCGTTAGAGTAGCGGAAGTACTCACAGAGCCGTCCGAGTAGCGGAAATACTCAACCGTTAGAGTAGCGGAAGTACTCACAGAGCCGTCCGAGTAGCGGAAATACTTAACCGTTAGAGTAGCGGAAGTACTCACAGAGCCGTCCGAGTAGCGAAAATACTCATAGAACCGTTAGAGTAGCGGAAATACTCACAGAACCGTTAGAGTAGCGGAAGTACTCGCAGAACCGTTAGAGTAGAGGAAATACTCACAGAACCGTTAGAGTAGCGGAAGTACTCTCAAATCATCAACCCCGTCCGAGTAGCGGAAATACTCAACCCCGTCCGAGTGGCGGAAACACTCAAAACCTAGGTCAATACCCATGTCTGTTAGTTCACTTTGGTGAAAAATGACCAAATTACCCTTTCGACCTTTTCCGGTCAAGATGACCATTTTGCCCCTAGGCATCCGAACGCCCCGGGAACCACACCGGCTCTGGGTATCAAACCGGTAACCCTTCTAAGAATACTTTTTATAGTATTCTCAACCTTCCCTTCTCTTTCCGGATCATTCTGAGTCAGTTCCGGCAAACCCGGTACAAAATGACCGTTTTGCCCCTAGAGGGCCGGTCTCCTTCTTCGACCACACCGGCTCTGGGTATCAAACCGGTAATGTCCCGAGAATACTTTTTATAGTGTTCTCGACCTTCCTTTACCTTTCCGAACCATTCCGAGTCAGTTCCGGCAAACCCGGTACAAAATGACCGTTTTGCCCCTGGTGGGCCGGTCTCCATTTCCGACCACGCTGGCCCTGGGAATCAAACTGGCAACCTCTGGGAACATTCTAAATAATGTTTCCAGACCCCAAGTCTTCTTCTGGGACAGTTTGAGTCTGTCCCGGCAGTTTTCTGGTCCGATTGACCGTTTTGCTCCTAAAGGCTCGGTCAACCTTTCCGACACATCCAATCCTCACTTTTCAAGTCAAATACCTCCGGGATGCTATTTTAAGTGTTCCTGCTCCTTTTCAGGCTTCCGGGTCACTCCCGGCTCCTTCAAATCATTCCCGGACTTTTCGGAGTCACTCCTAGTGAAGCCAGGCTAAAATTTACATGGTAGTCACTAGTACAGGCGCCCAAATCTAGTCAAAGATACGTTGCTTGCTGACCTTAATTGTTTCCTAAATGGCTGGCGGCACTAGCAGTGGCGCCAAGCCAAAAAATGGCCTGGCGCCACTCCTAGTGGCGCCAGTATAAATTTTGCCCTGGCGCCACTGCAACAGGCGCTAGGCTTGTCCAGTTTCTATAAATACAGAGCCTCGATCAACGTGAAAGGGGTCTGGAAACTTAACCTAAGAATCCTATATTTCGATATACAGAGCTCGAGCACCTCCAAAACCCTAGCCTCCTTAGGTTTTCTAAACCCTAGCCACCATACACAAACCCTAGCCTCCTATACACTCATACACTCCTCCATACACTCATACCCTAACCTTCAACCATCCTTGGAAGACTTGAAGAGCTGCCATCTAAAGCTTGAAGACAACCCTTGAAGACTGAAGAAGAAGATTAAGACGAAGACCGAAGATTGAAGACCGCACGACGCGCAAATTAAAGAAGATACAAGGTAGGCTTTCTCTTTAATTTTCCGCACTTCCCCTCTCTCTCTTCTCTCTCCAACCCACTTGGGTTTTCTCTATTTTAATCCCCCATCTCTTTCCCCCCCTTTCTTTGCATGCTTGAAACAAGGGGACTCCCGGTCCATGTGTAGGATTAGACTATGGGAGAGTCACCGTGTCGGGGGCTTTCTTCTAGTCTAACCAAAGACCACATGGGTCCGGCCCCCTTGATTATGTGGTGAAGCCTTAGCCTTGTATGTTCACGACCCCAAATTGCATTGTGCATATCATAGTCTTGCATCTTCCAAAATTCGTTTTCAAACTCGTTTCCAAAACCGTTTTCAAACTTGTTTTCAAAATTGCATCAAAAGCTCTTTTTCAAAAATATGTTTTCAAAATCACAATTCTAGGGTGATTCTAGCCTTTCTATGGCTAGGGTTGCTTTAGGAAAGTGTTACATTAAAAGTGACCTTTTGGTCTATATTTTCAAACCTTATTGCTTTCAAAACCGCTTTCCTAAAGTGGTTCTAGCCTTCCTATGGTTAGAATTGCTTTAGGAAAGTGAGATGTTTTCATACTTTCCTAAAAGCTCTCTTTCCAAGAATTTCCTCCTAAAAATCTCTTTTTTTAACATACTTTCCTAAAACTCTCCTCTTCAAAATTGTTTTCTAAAAGCTCCCTTCCAAAATCTATTTTCCAAAACTTCCTTTTTCTACTCCTTTCCAAAAACTCTTTCTCCCAAAAATTCGCTTTCTAAAAACACTCCCTAGATTCACCTTTCTAAAAACTCTCTCCAAAAACCTTTCCAAAAAACTCTCTTTCCAAAATCCTCATTCTAGAAAATTCCTCTCTAGGATTTTCCTTCTAAAATCTACGTTTCTAAAAACACACTTTCCAAAACTCCTTCTCTTTAAAATCTTTTTCCAAAAACTCCCTCTTTAAATTCACTTTCCAAAAATTCCTCCCTAGGATTCCCTTCTAGAAAACCTTCGTTTCCAAAAACGCACTCTCCAAAAATCTCTTTCCTTAGAGCCCAAGTCAAGCCCTAGAGCCCACAATTAGGAAACCCTAATTTTCTTTCCAAAAACATGATTTTCAAACTTTGCCCCAAACCTAGGTTTCCAAAATCTCTAGTGTTCACATCCAAACTATACATGTTTCCAAAACCTCTTTTCTACGTCAAAACAACAATTTTCCAAATATAGGGCTTCTAGAATCTCCCTTTTCAAATCCTATCTTCCCTTTAGGAAACCAAATCAAATCTCCCCGTTTAGGAAACTAGATCCCGTCCTCCGTTTTTGGAAACAAGAATCAAACCTTTTCTTTTAGAAACCAAATCCAACCCCTTCTTAATCCGAACCTTTCTTAATTCAATTCCTTCCTAAACCGTAAGTTTCCTAAACCTAAACCTTAAATCTTCCCTTAAATTTCAAAATCCAAATCTTTCCTAATTCGAATCCTTCCTAAACTTCCGTTTTCCTAAATCTTAAGTTTCCAAAACTTGAATATAAAAAATCTTTCCTAAATTTTAAGACTCAATTTTCAAGTTTTTCCTAATTCAACCCTTTCCTAAACCTTAACTTTTCAAACCTAAGTTTTCAAACTCTTCCTAAACTCAAAACTTTCCTAATCTCAAGATTTTCTAAAAATTCTAAAACTTTCTAAATCCTAAACTTTCTACATTTCAAATCTTTCTAAAATTCTAAGCTTCCTAAATTCAAAACTTACTAAATTTAAAACTTTCTTAAGTTGAATCTTTCTAAACCCAAATCTTTCTAAATTCTAAACTTTCCAAAACTTCAAAATCTTTTTCAAATCTAGAACTTTTCTAAATTCAAAACTTTCTTAAGTTGAAACTTCCTTTTTTTCAAACATTTCCTAAATTGAAAACTTTCCTTTTTCAAACCTTTCCCAAACGAAACTTTTCTTATTTTCAAAATTTCCTTGTTTTCAAAGCTTTCCAAATTCAAAACTTTCCTTTTTCAAAAACTTTCTTAACTTAAAACTTTCCTAATTTCAAAACTTTCCAAGAATGAAACTTTCCAATTTCAAAACTTTCCTAAATCGAACATTCCCTAATTCAAACGTTTCCTAAATCCAATCTTTCCTAATCTCCTAGACTTCCCAGGTCAAGTCAAATCTTTCCTAAGTCTCCTCTCTTTCCTAAGTCTAGGTTTCCTAAACCTTCATCTTTCTAAAACAAGTCCAAATCTATCTTTTCAAATCAAAGTCCGATCTTCTCAATTTCAATTTTCAATCTCCTCTTCCAATTTCAAATCAAATCCAATTTTCAATTCAACTTCTTTCTTCCAATTGAATCTCCTTCTTCAAATCAATTCTTCTATTTTCAATCGGACTCCGGTCCGAACTACGACTGACCTGATTCCCCCAAAGGGATACGTAAGCAACCTTCATAGGTGCGGTCACAATACTTTTCAAACTTTCAATTCCACCCTCATGGGTGTGGTTTTCAAAATCTTCTTAAATCTCAAATTTCAATTTCAAAATTTCTATTTTCAAATTCCTATTTCCAAGTTTTCAAGCTTTTCAATTTCAATTCTATTTCTTCAAATCTCTTTCAAATCAAATCCAACTTCTTTTCAAATCTACCTTTCCATTCTCTTATCTTGCACTTGCATATCATGCATCATAGTTTTCAAACATTGTTTTTCTAAAGTGAATAGGGTTGAACTATAGTTAGTCGAAGACTCCCATAGGTAAATCTAGGGTAGATTGACATGTAGGTACCGAAAGGGCGGGGTAGGGTGATAGCTTAGTGTGTCTTCCCTACACGTAACCAACCTCCGAACCTAGATCACTGATTTCAAAGACCAAAAAGGAGTCATTTTTCTAAAAAGGGCTAAATGTTTTTCAAAGGTTGCCAAACAACCTGTTTTCTTAAAAACCCTCTCTTGAGGAGATGTTTTCAAAATTGTTTTTCAAAAACCCTAAGTGTAGTCTTCGGATTATTCTTAGTTTTTAGGTGACCTAACTCACCTTAATCAAGTTAGGTGGCGACTCCGAATCTTTTTCAAAAGCCCTTTATTCAAACCTATTTTTCAATTCAAACCCAGCCGCACTCATTCTTCTAGGAGGGTGAGTTCTAACGAGAGAGTATAGCATTTTTCCCGCTTGGGTGAGTATTCCTCGAGTGCGAAAAATCTGGGCGCGACACACTGCTCCGTTCATCTGAGGTCGTAAGTGACCGAATTCTGGTGCATAATACGAAATGTTTGGCATAGCCTTGACCTCAACTCGTTGTTCAGATTGGAAGCATTGTCAGTAATAAGTGACTCGGGAACCCCATACCAGCAAATGATATGATTTTTATGAACCTCTCTACGACCTTCTTGATGACATGAACATAGGAAACGGCTTCCACCCATTTAGTGAAATAATCAATGGCAACAAGGATGAAGCGGTGGTCGTTGGAAGCTTTAGGAGTGATAGGACCAATCATATCTATCCCCCACTTAGAAAAAGGTCACGGGGCTAACATGGAATGGAGCTCAATTGGCGGTGCTTTAATCTTATCCCCATGTATCTGGCACTTGTGATGCCAAAGGATGTATCTAATCCAATCTGACTCCATTGTTGACTAGTAATATCCTGTCCGGCGAAGCTTCTTTGCAAGCTTGTGGCCATTCATGTGGGGACCGCAAACTCCTTCGTGCACTTCTTCCATGATAACTTTAGCTTGAACGGCATTGACGCATCTTAGAGGTCCGAACCATGATCTCCTGAAAAGCTCATTTCCAGCTATAAAATAATGTCTCGCCAAACAACAAATGGTCTTCCTATCTCATTGTGATGCTACGTCGGGGAACGTCTTGGCTTGGATGTACCTCTGGATGTCATAAAACCATGGCTTCTCGTTGGGTTCAACAGTTGTGTGCAGGTAATAGGCAGGGATATCCCTAGTAAAGATCTGTAGAGGGGGTATTTCGGTACCCCTGTCAACCTTGATTGCTGTAGCTAACGTAGCTAAGGCATCGGCAAAACTGTTCTTTGCTCGGGGTACGTGATGAAAGTCCACGCTTCTGAATAGCTGACATAAATCTTTGACCTGTTGATTGTACGGGGAAAGTTTGGCATCTCGAGTTTGGTATGCATCCTTGAATTGTTGAATAACCAGATCTGAATTGCTAAAAACAACCAATTCGCCAATCTTCATTTCTAATGCCAATCTTAATCCCAGGATGCAAGCCTCATATTCGGTGATATTATTAGTGCAGAGTTCCAATTGTAGCTTAACCACGATAGGATAATGACTGCCTGTTCTTGACACTACTACTGCCCCAATGCCAGCTCCCTTTTTGTTAATAGTCCCATCAAAATACATCTTCCACCCAACTCCTGCTTGCTCTTTAGATGCATCATCAACACATAGTATATTTTCGTTGGGAAATTGGACTTCCATGGATTGATAATCATCAATAGGGTTCTCGGCCAGATAATTAGCTATCACCTGCCCCTTGACTACTTTACGGATGGTGAACACGATGTCAAATTCTGACAGAATCACGTGCCATTGGGCTATTCTGCTGGATAGGGTTGGTTTCTTGAATATATACTTGAGGGGGTCCATTTGAGAGATGAGGAAGGTGGTATGATAGAGCATGTAGTGCCGAAGCCTATGAGCTGCCCAGGCTAATGCGCAGCAAGTATTCTCGAGATCCGAATACTTTGTTTTATATGGCGGGAATTTCTTACTAAGGTAGTAAATGGCTTGCTCTTTTCTTCCCGTTTCATTATGTTGTCCCAAAACACATCCAATGGAAGTATCCAACATTGACATGTACATCAAAAAAGGACGTCTCGGGGTTGGTGCCACTAGAACAGGAGGATTCTGCAGATACTCTTTAATTTTCTCAAAAACTATTTGACAGTTATCATCCCACTCTTTTGGAACGTCTTTCTTAAGGAGCTTGAAAATAGGTTCACACAGGTGGGTCATTTGGGCGATGAATCTGCTGATAAAGTTTAATTTTCCTAGAAACGATCGAACCTCCTTTTCCCCTTTTGGTGCCGACATTTTGACGATAGACTTAACTTTGGCAGGATCAACCTCTATCCCCTTTTCATTGACTATAAACCCCAGCAGCTTCCCTGTAGATACTCCGAACATGCATTTGGCAGGATTTAACTTAAGCTGATACTTACGGAGACGATCAAACACCTTCCGCAGGTTGAACATGTGGTCTTTCCACTACTTGGACTTGACGATCATGTCATCCACATAGATTTCTACTTCCAGATGCATCATGTCATGGAATAAGGTTACCATGGCTTTTTGGTAGGTTGCCCCTGCATTACAAAGTTTGAATGGCATGACTTTATAACAGTATACTCCCCAGGGGGTAATGAAAGCAGTCTTCTCCCAATCCTTTTTAACCAACTTGATCTGATTATATCCCAAAAAACCGTCCATGAAGGAAAATATTTCGTGATCAGCCGTGTTGTCAACAAGCAAATCTATGTGTGGGAGAGGAAGATCGTCCTTTGGACTGGCCCTGTTGAGGTCCTGAAAGTCAATACACATCCGCACCTTGCCATCTTTCTTAGGTACCGGGACAATATTAGCCAGCCATTGGGGATACTCTACTACTTGCAGGAATCCTGCCTGGAGCTGTTTAATCACTTCCTCCTTGATCTTCAGGCTCTATTTGGGCTTCAATCTTCTTAACTTCTGCTTAAAGGGTCTCATCTGCGGGTCCAGGGGTAATCTATGTTCAACAATGGATTCATCTAGCCCGGGCATGTCTTCATAGGACCACGCGAAAACATCCAAGTATGCACGCAGTAGTTCCAGTAATTCTTTGCACTGCCATTGATCTAGGGCTGCACCGATTCTAAGTTCTTTTGGATCCCCTTCATTCCCCAAATTAACGGTTTTCGTTTCCTTAATGTTTGGGGTATTACGATTTTCATGTCTTTCTATTTGTTCCCAAATTTCTTCTGGCACCTCTTCTGAATAATTTACGTCTTCTTCAATTCTCAGTTGTTGGTAATCAAACTTAGTGTTTAAGTCATTATTTATCAGGATTGGCATTCTTTGGATTAGTTGAGTAAGACATTGGATGCAAGAGTCCTTGGCATGGAAAATAGTGTGCAATGAATCAAACAAGAAAGGAGTATTTTTCCATTAATAACTTGATGTAAAGGCTAAGGCAAGTAGATTAAAAGAAAAAAAAAAAAAACAAAGTTTGTTTATGGCAAATCAGCTGCTCTGGGATCTCGCTCTAGTGAGCTTTGTACCGAAACTTGTGAGCACAAATGATGTCTTTGTTGGCCTAGTTATGCAAATTTTTGCCTAGCAGCATCACTCAAATGGATCCATCTTGAGTTATACTAGTGTCGATTGTCATGACGGGTGATTCTTCTTGGACTTTTCTCTTCTTCTTATTTAATGTAGACATTCCTTTACCCATGTCTAACTGCTTGAATCTATCCGAGAGTTCCATGACAGCTTTCCTATCAGTCCTTTTCTTTCGCGCTGCTTCTACTTTCTCCTTTCTCGTGGGTTCATACCCCAGCCCAAAGGTGGGTTCAGCCGGCGATATTTCTACAACTTCAGGCCTTCCTTGTAAACATCACCCTAAGCCCTTCCCTATATGAAAATCGTTTGCTTTAAAGTATCAGACTATCATCTGAGAGTTCCGGGAATATTTCGGCTCCACTTGATCTTTTTTATGAACAACAGTGATATATTCGAACGACTGAAAGCAAGAGGGCAGTTCAATGTCAGATGCAACGATATCAACTTTGTATACAACGAACTCTTTTTTAGTGAAAATAGAGATTAGCTTAGAGCCCACGATGAACTTGACTTTCTGATGGTAGCTAGAAGGAACTGCACCCGCCGAATGAATCTAGGGCCTTCCTAACAGCAAATTGTAGACAGCCAAAATATGCAAGACCTGGAACTTAATTATGAAGGTGACTGGTCCTATCTCAACAGACATTTCAATTTCCCTTATGGCTTCCCTCCAAGAACCATCAAAGGCACGAATGATCATACCACTATTTTTCAAGTAAGTTTGGTCCATTCCCAGCTTTTCCAGGGTAGAATACGGGGCACACATTCAAAGCCGACCCATTATCTATCAATACTTTGGCTACCATTTTTCCTCTCGTTCTTATAGCGATATGCAGAGCCCGGGTATGGCCTGTTCCATCAGCAGGGATCTCATCATCGGAGAAGGTAATGACGTTTGGGGCCATGATGAGGCTCACCATGTTATGTAGGTTATCTGGCGTGAAACTTTTCGGCACATGAGCATCCTTGAGGATTCTCATCAAAGCATCCCAGTGTACTTTAGAAGTAAGCAACAATCCCAACATTGAAATATGGGCTGGGGCTTTTCTAAGTTGTTCCATGATGTCGTAGGCGACCTTTTCCAAGGCTTTAGTGAATTTTGACATCTCTTGATCTGTCGATTGGTTGGAGCATTCTTCTTCCTTATCCTTCCCTTTCCTTTTTCTTTCTACTTCAGCAGAGGTGTAGAGGCACCCTGACCGAGTCATCCCTCCTATTTCTGTTACGGGCTCTCCAGTGCCCCTATCAGGTGGGTAATTCCATGGGACGTTATGAAGACTAAGTATTGGTGATTGGGTTGCAATGGGAAGAGTTATCCTTGGGTTTATGGGCAAAGGGATTACCGCAGGTGAGGGGTTGGTGACGACAGGTAAGGTGGTAGGTACAATTGGCTTCTTTGGCAAGGCTAAGAGTAGCTTTGATCGTACAACTCCTTGGATGTCGGTTTGAGGTTCAGGCCCATCCATAACGATCACAGGTTCAGGTCTAACCAATGGAGTAAGAATAAGGTAATGATAAGTGGGATTAGGTGAGATTTCTACGGTTAGGTTCATATCAGGTTGGTGAGATTACATGGTTAGGAAGGAATGGCCTTGGTATTCGGGCTCCTCTAGGGTATGAGTTGTCTCTTTTGTGATTACGGCAAGTGGGTTGCGCAGGGTGACTCTGCTTACATTCCTGCTTTCCAATGGTATGTCCTCCTGAAACTTGTGAACCATGGCCTTCACTATTACAGAAGATGTTGGACTAGTATTCATTAACTATAACAATGAAGACAACTGTTACAAATTAGAGTTTGGTTCTTAGAGAATTCTATGCAATGCATGCCCTAGGGCGCCCCTCTTTAGGAGGGAAACTAATCATGATGTATTGGCTCGCTTTTGGAGATAGGGGGTTTGCCCCTGTATGCAGATACCTTATCGTCAAGTAGGAACCTTCAATCATCCATGCATTCATTCTCAAAAGTAAAGAAGTACATTGAATTTTAGGTTTAAGATACAAAGGAATTGAAATACATTTCAACAGGGGGAAGGGAGAACATTTTCTTTGGGACTTCCACCTATCTAGTTTTACAAAGGAAAAACCTAAACTACTCTTGAGTCTTCGGATTCGCCTTCGTCAGATTTGATGTCGAGGAGGTCGGTGAGAGACCTTATTGATTGATTGCCCCTTGTCTTCTTGGCAATCCTATCTCCGTGAGTATAGAGGGATTGGGGCTTCTCTTATGGAATGAATTGGGATGCATGCAATGAGTCCTTAGGGTTATATGGGAACCCTTAGGGTTTATGTAGGTTTAATGCAAGGGAGAGTGACCTTGGTGTCACTCTCAATGGGTTGATTATATGCATGAGAATGCAGTAACTTGAGTTACTTGGAACTCTTGTCTTGACATGGGATATTGAATGCATGAACATGGATATGCAAAGAGTATAAGGAGAGAGAATGCAATAGCAAGGTAAACATGCATGCATGAGCAGTTAGACATGCATTATAACAATATGAATACAGTCATTATAACAACAGGAATAAGCAAGTATACATGAAAAATAAGAGCAATTGCCCTTTCCTCCGTGGTTTTGAAAACGGTGCTTGTGTCTTAAATTCGGCAGAGGTTCGGCTATGCATGGTGTCTATATGGGCATGAGGTTGAAGGTTGATTAATGCGTCCTAAAAAGGCTCGGTCGGTCCCCGGATCTTCAAACCTAAGCCCACTCCCTGAGGTGGTGCCATGATCGGTTGGTGATCCGAGCGGGGGAAGCATCAAAAGGCCGTAGGTGAAGAAACTGACACAACATCTTGCCCACAACCAATATACCGTTCTCCCTTTCTAACTAGAAAGGACATATCAGGGTAATAATGTAAGTATACAGAATGCAGGTGCACATGCAGTGTGTGTATAATTTTTAAAAAGTAGAGGAAAGAGCCCAACAACTCCCATCCATCATATTCATCACATTCATGCATAACAATTAATAATGTTTAAACATAAAGCGCACCTACAAAACAAAAATGCAAGAGTTAGTATATGGATGGCAAACTTAATACAATATAATATGAATAAATGCATGTTTTTTGAAAACAATTTTGAAAATTCGGTTCTGAAAATTTAAAGTGATTAGGATTGAACCAAGTTAATTGAAGACTCTACATGAGTCAAGGGTAAAGAGACATGACTACGGCCTGACCCTTTAAGTTTCCCCAGCGGAGTCGCCAGCTATTGTGCCCAGATTTTTTGCACTCGAGGAATATACACACAAGCGGGAAAAATATTGTACTCTCTCGTTAGAACTTACCCTCCCAGAAGAATGAGTGCGACTATGTTTGAATTGAAAATAGATTTGAATAAAGGGCTTTTTGGAAAACATTTGGAGTTGCTACCTAACTTGATTAAGGTGAGTTAGGTCACCTAAAAACTAAGAATAATCTAAAAACTACACCTAGGGTTTTGGAAAACGATTTTGAAAATATCTTCTCAAGAAAGGGTTTTTAGGAAAACAGGTTGTTTGGCAACCTTTGGAAAACATTTAGCCCTTTTTTAAAAAACAACTCCGTTTTGGTCTATCGAAAACAGTGATCTAGGTTCGGAGGTTGGTTACGTGTAGGGAAGACGCACTAAGCCATCACCCTACCTCGCCCTTTCGGTACCTACATGTCAATCTACCCTAGATTCACCTATGAGAGTCTTCAACTAACCAATGACCAATCCTATCCACTTTAGAAAAGAACTTTTGAAAAAAAGCTTACATGATGTATGATATGCAAAAGCAAGAAAAGAGAGTTGGAAAATAGATTTAGAAGTAGATTTGGAAAGAAATTGATTTGATTTGAAAAGGAAGAGATAGAAGTTTTAATTTGGAAAGAAGGTTTTGGAAATTGAAAATAGATTTGTAGAAATAGAAACTTTAACATAGAATTGGAAATTGGAGATTTGAAGAAAATTATAGAATTGGAAATTTGAAGAAGATTGTGGAAATAGAAGTTTGAAAAATGTTGTGGAATTTGAGATCTGAAAAATGTGGTGACCGCACCCATGAGGGTTGCCTACGTATCCTTTTGGAGGAATCAGGTCAGTCGTAGTTTGGACAAGAGTCCGATAGAAGATAGAAGGTTGGATTGGAAGAAAGAGATTGAATTGAAAATTTGATTGAAAGATTGAGTGATTGAACTTTGATTGGAAAATTTTAAAATGTTGGTTTTGAAGGATCTGGTTTTAGGAAACCTAGACTTAGGAACTTAGAAAAGAAGGATTGGATTTGACTTGGAAACATTTTAGAAATGAATTGACTTGAATGTTGGACTTGGAAAGATTAGGAAAGACTAGATTTAGGAAAGGTTCGAATTTGGGAAAGTTCACTTTAGGAAAGTTTCATTTTAGGAAAATTTCGTTCTAGGAAAGTTTTGGCATTAGGAAAGTTTCAACTTGGGAAAATTTTGGAATTAGAAAAGTTTCAACTTGGGAAAGTTTTAACTTACGAAAGTTTTGAATTAAAAAAGTTTTATTTTAAGAAAGGTTTTGAAATAGGAAAGTGTTGAATTTAGAAATGTTTTGAATTAGGAAAAGTTTAGTTTAAAAAATGTTTAGAATTTGAAAAGTTTCAAGTTAAGAAAGTTTTGAATTTGGAAAGTTTAGAATTATAGAAAGATTTTAAATTAGGAAAGATTTAGAAAAGATTTTAATTAAGAAAGTTTCAACTTAAAAAAGTTTTGAATTAAGAAATTTTTGAGTTTAGAAAGCTTTGGATTGAGAAAGATTTGAAATTTAGAAAGTTTAAGATTTAGAAAGTTTTAGAGTTTTAGTTTTAGAAAATCTTGAGATTAGGAAAGGTTGAGTTTAGGAAAATTTGAAAAATTAGATTTGAAAAATTAAGATTTGGAAAGAGATAGAATTAGGAAATGGTTGAATTAGGAAAGATGTGGAAGTTGAGTTTTAAAATTTAGGAAAGATTTTTATGTTCAAGTTTTGGAAACTTAAGATTTAGGAAAGTAGAAGATTAGGAAGGAGTTGAATTAGGAAAGATTTGGATTAGGAAGGGATTGGATTTTGTTTCTAAAAGAGAAGGTTTGATTTTGTTTCCAAAAACGGAGGACTGAATCTAGTTTCCTAAACAGGAGATTGGATTTGGTTTCCTAAAGGGAAGATTTGATTTGACAAGGATTTGGAAAAGGAAGTTTTAAAAACCATAGATTTGGAAGTGTATAGTTTTGACGTAGACAATAGATTTTGAAAACATGTATAGTTTTGATGTAGAAAACAAGATATTTTGGAAACCTAGGTTTTAAGGCAAGTTTGAAAACCATGTTTTTGGAAAGAAAATTAGGGTCTCCTAATCGTGGCTCTAGAGCTTGACTTAGGCTCTAAGGAAAGAGATTTTTGGAAAGTGTGTTTTGAAAAGAATTTTAGGAAGGGAGTTTTTGGAAAGTAAAACTTTGAGAGAGCTTTGGAATCAAAATTTTGGAAAAAACTTTTAGGAAAGAGTTTTGAAAAGGGAGTTTTTCTAGGAAGGAGACCTAGGGAGGGTTTTTAGAAAGTGGATTTCAAAGAGAGCGTTTTGGGAAAAAGTTGAAAAGAGAGCTTTTGAAAAATAGATTTTTGGAGGAAGTTTTTAGAAAACAATTTTGGAAAGGAAAGTTTTAGGAAAGTATGTTGAAAAAGAGATTTTTGGGAGGAGAGACTTTTGAAAAGCGAGTTTTTAGAAGGTATAAAAATGTCTCACTTTCCTAAAGCGATTCTAACCATGAGAAGGTTAGAACCACTTTAAGAAGGTGGTTTTGAAAGCAAAGAGTTGAAAATATAGACCATATTGATCTCTTTAAATGTAACACTTTTCTAAAGCGACCCTAGCCATGGAAAGGTTAGAATCACTCTAGAATTGTGATTTTGAAAACAAGTTTTAGAAAAGAAGGTTTTGATGCAATTTTGAAAACAAGTTTAATGCAAGCTTTGAAAACGAGTTTGAAAACGGTTTTTGGAAGAATGCAAGATAATGATATGCACAATGCAAATTTGGGTCGTGAACATACAAGGTTAAGGTTTCACCATATAATCAAGGGGGCTGAACCCACGTCGTCTCCGGTTAGACTAAAAGAAAGCCCCCGACACAGTGACCTTCCAATAGTCTAATCCTACATATGGATCGGGAGTCCCCTTGTTTCAAGCATGCAAAGAAAGGGGGGGAAGAGATGGGGGATTAAAATAGAGAAAGCCCAAGTGGGTTAGGAGAGAGAAGAGATAGGGGGAAGTGCAGAAATTTAAATAAGAAGCCTACCTTGTGTCATCTTTATTTTTCTTAGCTTTATACGCCTTGCTTTTCTTCGGTCTTCGCTTCACTTCAGTCTTAATCTTCGAGGGCTTGTCTTCGGTCTTCAAATTTTCATAGTTGCAGCAATCCAAGTCTTCAATGGAGGATTGGAGGCTAGTGTATAAGTGTATATGAGGCTACGGTTTATGTATGGTGGCTAGGGTTTTTGAAGTGTAGAGCTCTGTGTATCAAAAATTAGGGTTTTTAGATTGAGTTTGCGGACCTCTTTCACGCTGGAAGAGGCTCTGTATATATAGAGGTGGGATAAACCTGGCGCCAGGGCAAAATTCCTCTTGGCACCACTGCTAGTGGCACCAGCCAATTAGAAAACTTTATAAGTCGGCAAGCAACATATCTTGGGAAGATTTGGGCGCCTGTACTAGTGACTACCATGCAATTTTTAGTCTGGCTTCACTGGGAGTGACTCCGAAAAGTCTGGAATGATTTGAAGAGACCTGGAATGGCCCGAAAGGCCAGAAAGGGATAGGAACCCTTAGAATAGAGTCCCAAAAGTAATGGACTTGGAAAAGAATGACAAGATTTGTCGAAAGGGTTAACCGGGCCATTAGGGGCAAAACGGTCAACTAGATTGAAAAGCTGTCAAGACGAACTCAGAATGTTCCGAAAGAAGACTCGAGATTTAGAAACATTATTTAGAATGCTCCCAAAGGCTACCGGTTTGATACCCAGAGCCGGTGTGGTCGAAAAAGGTGACCGGCCCACCAGGGGCAAAACGATCATTTTGCCCCAGGTTTATCGGAACTGACTCGGAATGATCCGGAAAGATAACAGAAAGTTGAGAATACTATAAAAAGTAATCTTAGGAGGTTACCAGTTTGATACCCAGAGCTAGCGTGGCTAGAAATGGCGACCGGCCCTCCAAGGGCAAAACGGCCATTTTGCACCGGGTTTGCCGGAACTGACTTGGAATGATTTGGAAATGTAAAAGAAGGTTAGGAATACTATAAGAAGTATTCTCGGGAGGTTACCGGTTTGATACCTAGAGCCGGTGTGGTTCCCGGGGCATTCGAATGCCTAGGGACAAAATGGTCATCTTAACCGAAAGTCTCGGAATTGGCCCAAAACTGACTAGAAGGTACCTAATCATGCCAAATTGCCTTTAAGACAATCTTGGAAGGCTGGACCTACCATTCTGAGGATTTAGATGTGTTCTCGAGAAACGTGCCGAAAAATAGCCCTAGGGGCAGTTTGGTCATTTTTCAACAAAATGGGCTAGCATGCATTAGTGTTGACCTGGGTTTTGAGTGTTTCGACCACACTAATGGCGGTTGCGTGATACAAGGGTTTGTTGGCAATTCCCTATATCGACCTGTTTGCGAGTATTTCCGCTACTCTGACAGTTATGATGTTTGCGAGTATTTCCGCTACTTTGACGGTTCGCGATCATTCCTAAGGCTGCCTGATCTCGAGAAGCTGCTAAAGGGGCTTAGTGCTTGAGAAGTCAACTTTCTTGAAAGGCGTGTCTAAATGGACATTTCTGTATTGGTGGGCTAGTAGGCACCAAAGGTGGACCGTTCTACCATTTAGGGGACTTGGGGTCTTGTCCTGGTCGACAGGTTTAAAAGGACTTACCGTTTCGAAGAGATTTTCTTTGAAAAATGCACCGGATCATCTCGAGGAATAAACTATCTCGAGAGAAGGATTGGAATTGGAATTGGAATTAGAAAGGGGACTTACTGTCTTAGGAAAGACGCGCCTGATTTGGAATTGGAAAGGGGACTTACCATCTCCGGAAAGACATACCTGGTTTGGAATTGGAAAGGGGACTTACCGTCTTCGAAAAGACGTGCCTGATTTTGAATTGGAAAGGGGAGTTACCGTCTTTAGAAAGACGTGCCTGATTTTGAATTGGAAAGGAAACTTACCGTCTTCGGAAAGACGTGCCTGATTTGAAATTGGAAAGGGGACTTACCGTCTTCAGAAAGACGTGCCTAATTTGGAATTGGAAAGGGGACTTACCATCTTCAGAAAGACGTGCCTATTGGAATATGGAAAGGATAATGTGTCGCACCCAGATTTTTCGCACTCGAGGAATACTCACCCAAGCGGGAAAAATGCTGTACTCTCTCGTTTGAACTCACCCTCCTAGAAGAATGAGTACGACTAGGTTTGAATTGAAAATTGGATTGAATAAAGGGCTTTTGAAAAATATTCGGAGTCGCCACCTAACTTGATTAAGGTGAGTTAGGTCACCTAAAAACTAAGAATAATCCGAAGACTACACTTAGGGTTTTTGGAAAACGATTTGAAAATATCTCCTCAAGAGAGGGTTTTTTTTTTAGGAAAACGGGTTGTTTGGCAACCTTTGGAAAACATTTAGCCCTTTTTGAAAAATAACTCCTTTTGGTCTTTGAAATCAGTGATCTAGGTTCGGAGGTTGGTTACGTGTAGGGAAGACGCACTAAGCTATCACCCTACCCCGCCCTTTCGATACCTACATGTCAATCTACCCTAGATTCACCTATGAGAGTCTCCAATTAACTAATGGTCAATCCTATTCACTTTAGAAAAACAATGTTTGAAAACTAACATGATGCATGATATGCAAGTGCAAAATAAGAGAGAATTGAAAAATAGATTTGGAAATAAATTTGGAAAGAATTTGATTTGAAAAAAGATTTGAAGAGATAGAATTTGAAATTGGAAAGTTTGAAAACTTGGAAATAGGAATTTGAAAATAGAAATTTTGAAACTAGAATTTTGAAAATTGATTGGAATTTGAGATTTGAAAATAGATTTTGGAAACCGCACTCATGAGGGTGGAATTGAAAGTTTGAAAAGTGTTGTGACCGCACCTATGAAGGTTGCCTACGTATCCCTTTGGGGGAGTCAGGTTAGCTGTAGTTCGGACCGAAGTCCGATTGAAAATAGATTGATTTGAAGAGAGAAATTGAATTGGAAGAAAGAAATTGAATTGAAAATTGGACTTGGTTTGAGATTAGAAAAAGGAGATTGGAAATTGAAATTGAGAACATGGGACTTGCTTTGGAAAGACTTGGTTTTGAAAAGATGGAGGTTTAGGAAACCTAGACTTAGGAAAGGTAGGAAACCTAGGAAAGACTTGAGATTAAGAAAGACTTGACTTGAACGTTGGACTTGGAAGATTTGGAAAGATTGGATTTTAGGAAATGTTCGAATTAGGAAAGGTCCGAATTAGGAAAGTTTTGAACTAGGAAAGTTTCGAATTAGGAAAGTTTTATTTTTGGAAAGTTTTGGAATTAGGAAATGTTAGAATTAGGAAAATTTTGAATTAAGAAAGTTTTGAATTTGGAAATGTTTGAAAAAGGGAAGTTTTGAATTTGGAAAGTTTTGAAAGCAAGGAAGTTTTGAAAATAAGAAAGTTTTGTTTTAGGAAAGGTTTGAAAAAGAAAAGTTTTCAATTTAGGAAATGTTTGAATTAAGAAAGTTTCAACTTAAGAAAGTCTTGAATTTAGAAAGTTTTGAATTTAGGAAAGTCTTAGATTTGGAAAGATTTGAAGTTTAAGAGAGTTTAGAATTTAGAAAGTTTTTAGGTTTAGAAAGATTTAATTTAAGAAAGTTTCAAATTTAGAAAGTTTTGAATTTGGAAAGATTTGAAATTTAGAAAGTTTAAGATTTAGAAAGTTTTAGAGTTTTAGAAAATCTTGAGATTAGGAAATGTTTGAGTTTAGGAAGAGTTTGAAAACTTAGGTTTGAAAAGTTAAGATTTGGAAAAGGGGTAGGATTAGGAAAGATGTAGAAGTTGAAAGTTTTAGGAAACTTATGGTTTAGGAAGGTGGAAGTTTAGGAAGGATTTGAATTAAGAAAAAGTTAGATTTTGAAATTTAAGGAAAGATTTAAAGTTTAAGTTTAGGAAACTTATGGTTTAGGAAGGATTTGAATTAAGAAAGGTTTGGATTAGGAAGGGATTGGATTTGGTTTCTAAAAGCAAAGGTTTGATTTTGTTTCCAAAAATGGAGGACGAGATCTAGTTTCCTAAACGAGGAGACAGGATTTGGTAAGGATTTGAAAAAGGAGGTTCTAGAAACCCTAGATTTGAAAGTGTAGAATTTTAACGTAGAAAAGAGGTTTTGGAAATAGGTATAGTTTGGATGTGGAAAACAAGAGATTTTGGAAACCTAGGTTTGGGGCAAAGTTTGAAAATCATGTTTTTCGAAAGAAAATTTAAGGTTACCTAATTGGGGGCTCTAAGGCTTGACTTGGGCTCTAAGGAAAGAGTTTTTGGAAAGTGCGTTTTTATAAACGAAAGTTTTCTAGAAGGGAAATCCTAGGGAGGAGTTTTTTGAAAGAGAGTTTTTGGAAAGATTTTTGGGAAGAAGGAGTTTTTGGAAAGTGTGTTTTTAGAAACGAAGATTTTAGAAGAAAAATCCTAGAGAGGAAATTTCTAGAAGGAAGATTTTAGAAAGAGAGTTTTTTTTTTTTTAGAAAGGTTTTTGGAGAGAGTTTTTAGGAAGGTGAATCCAGGGAGTGTTTTTAGAAAGAGATTTTAAAGAGAAGGAGTTTTGGAAAGGAGTTGAAAAAGAGAGTTTTGAAAAATAGATTTTGGAAGGGAGTTTTTGAAAACAATTTTGGAGAGGAGAGTTTTAGGAAAGTATGTTGAAAAAGGGATTTTTTAGGAAGAGATTTTTGAAGAGAGAGTTTTTTAAAAAGTATGAAAACGTCTCACTTTCCTAAAGCGATTCTAACCATAAGAGGGCTAGAACCACTTTAAGAAAGTGGTTTTGGAAAACAATAAGATTTGAAAATCTAGACCAAAAAGGTCACTTTTAATGTAACACTTTCCTAAAGCAACCCTAGCCATGGAAAGGCTAGAATCACCCTAGGATTGTGGTTTTGAAAACATGTTTTTGAAAAAGAGATTTTGATGCAATTTTGAAAACAAGTTTGAAAACGTTTTGAAAAACAACTTTGAAAATGGTTTTCGAAAGATGCAAGACTATGATATGCACAATGTAATTTGGGGTCGTGAACATACAAGGCTAAAGCTTCACCACATAATCAAGGGGGCCGGACCCACGTGGTCTTCAGTTAGACTAGAAGAAAGCCCCCGACACGGTGACTCTCCAATAGTCTAATCCTACACATGGACCGGGAGTCCCCTTGTTTCAAGCATGCAAAGAAAGGAGGAGAAAGAGATGGGGGATTAAAATAGAGAAAACCCGAGTGGGTTGGAGAGAGAAGAGAGAGGGGGGAAGTGCAGAAAAATAAAGAGAAAGCCTACCTTGTTTCTTGTTTATTTTGCGCGCCATGCAGTCTTCGGTCTTCGGTTTTCGGTCTTTGTCTTGATCTTCAACTTCAGTCTTCAAGAATTGTCTTCAAGCTTTGGATGGCAGCTCTTCAATTCTTCAAAGAGTGGTTGAAGGCTAGTGTATGAGTGTATGGGGGAGTGTATGAGTGTATAGGAAGCTAGGGTTTATGTATGGTGGCTAGGGTTTGGGAAAACCTAGGGAGGCTAGGGTTTAGGAGGTGCTCGAGCTCTGTATATCGAAATATAAAATTCTTAGGTTAAGTTTGCAGACCCTTTTCACGTTGAATGAGGCTCTATATTTATAGAAGGAGGACAAACCTAGTGCCTGTTGCAGTGGCGCTAGAGCAAACTTTACACTGGCGCCACTCAGTGGCGCCAGGCCCTTTTTTGGCTTAGCGCCACTACTAGTGGCGCCAGCCAATTAGGAAAGATTTAAGGTCGGCAAGCAACGTATCTTTGACTAGATTTGGGCGCCTATACTAGTGACTACCATGCAATTTTTAGCCTGGCTTCACTAGGAGTGACTCTGGAAAGTCCGGGAATGATTTGAAGGAGCCGGGAATGACTCGGAAGGCCTGAAAGAAGCAGGAACACTTAAAATAGTGTCTTGGAGGTGTTTGACTTGAAAAATGAAGATAAGGTGGGTCGGAAAGGTTGACCGGGCCTTTAGGGGCAAAACGGTCAATCGGACTAGGAAACTGCCGGGACAGACTCGGATTGTCCTGGAAGAAGACTTGGGATCTGAAAACATTATTTAGAATGTTCCCGGAGGTTGCCGGTTTGATTCCCAGAGCAGGCGTGGTCGGAAAAGGAGACCGGGCCACTAGGGGCAAAACAGTCATTTTTGTACCGGATTGGCCGAAACTGACTCAGAATGATCCGAAAAGTTAAAGGAAGGTTGAGAACACTATAAAAAGTATTCTCGAGACATTACCGGTTTGATACCCAGAGCCGGTATGGTCAAAGAAGGAGACCGGCCCTTTAGGGGCAAAACAGTCATTTTGTACCGGGTTTGCCGGAACTGACTCGGAATGATCCGGAAAGGTAAAGGAAGGTTGAGAACACTATAAAAAGTAGTCTCAAGAGATTACCGGTTTGATACCCAGAGTTGGTGTGGTTCCCGGGGCATTCGGATGCTTAGGGGCAAAATGGTCATCTTGACCGGAGAGTTTCGGAAAAGGTTCTAAGGATAGTCTGGTCATTTTTCACCGAAGTGAGCTGACAGACACGGGTGTTGACCTGGGTCTTGAGTGTTTCCACCACTCTAATGGTGTGAGTATTTCCGCTACTTGGACGGGGTTGATGATTTGTGAGTATTTCCGTTACTCGGATGGGGTCGATGATTTGTGAGTATTTCCGCTACTTGGACGGGGTTGAGTATTTCTGCTACTCGGACGGGGTTGATGATTTGGGAGTATTTCCGCTACTCGGACGGGGTTGATGATTTGGGAGTATTTTCGTTACTCTAACGGGGTTGAGTATTTTCGCTACTCGGACGGGGTTGATGATTTGGGAGTATTTCCGCTACTCTAACGGTTTTGTGAGTAGTTTTGCTACTCAGACCGTCTCGAGGAATAAACTGTCTCGAGAGAGGGATTGGAAAGGGGTCTTACCGTCTCCGAAGAGACGTACCTGGATTGGAACCGTCTCGAGGAATAAACTGTCTCGAGAGAGGGATTGGAAAGGGGTCTTACCGTCTCCAAGGAGACGTGCCTGGATTTTGAGTGTTTTCGCCACTCTAACGGTTTTGTGAGTACTTCCGCTACTCTAACGGTTTTATGAGTATTTCTGCTACTCTAACGGTTTTGTGAGTAGTTTTGCTACTCGGACCGTCTCAAGGAATAAACTGTCTCGAGAGAGGGATTGGAATTGGAATAAGAAAGGACAATGCCCCTAAGGGCATTTTGGTCATTTTGCCTCTATTTGGGCCTACAGGCCCGCGAAGTGATGGAAAGATGGAATTTGGACCTAGAGAATTGGTTTCGGTTGGAATATGCCCAAAATGACTTGAAAACAAGTCTGGACGGAGTGTAGACTGGCGAGCGGTAAAAAATGGGGTGCTTTCATAATGCCCCTAAGGGCATTTTAATCATTTTGCTTCTCTTTAGGCCCCATGTCGTGTCCAGATTTTTCGCACTCGAGGAATACTCACACAAGTGGAAAAAATGCTGTACTCTCTCGTTAGAACTCACCCTCCTAGAAGAATGAGTTCGACTAGGTTTGAATTGAAAATCGATTTGAATAAAGGGCTTTTGGAAATGATTTGGAGTCGCCACCTAACTTGATTAAGGTGAGTTAGGTCACCTAAAAACTAAAAATAATCTGAAGATTACACTTAGGGTTTTTGAAAAAACGATTTTGAAAATATCTCCTCGAGAGAGGCTTTTTAAGAAAACAGGTTGTTTGGCAGTCTTTGGAAAATATTTAGCCATTTTTGAAAAATAACTCCATTTTGGTATATGAAAACAGTGATTCTAGGTTTGGAGGTTGGTTACGTGTAGGGAAGACGCACTAAGCCATCACCCTACTCCACCCTTTCGGTATCTACATGTCAATCTATCCTAGATTCACCTATGAGAGTCTTTAACTAACTAATGGTTCAATCCTATTTATTTTGAAAAACAATGTTTGAAAAGAATACTAGCATGATGCATAATATGCAAGTGCAATAGAAGAGAGTTAGAAAATAGATTTGAAAAGAGATTTGAAAAGAAGAATTTGACTTGATTTTAGAAGAGATTTGAAAAGATAGAATTGGAATTGGAAAGTTTTAGAAATTGGAAATAGAAATTTGGAAATAGAAATTTAGAATTGGAAGTTTGAAAATAGATTGGAGATTTGAAAAGATTGTGGAATTTGAGATTTGAAAAATGTGGAGAAATTTGAAAAATGTTGTGGAATTTGAGATTTGAAAAATGGAGAGGAATTTGAAATTTTAAAGAAGTTGTGACCGCACCCATGAGGGTTGCCTACGTATCCTTTTGGAAGAATCAGGTCAGTCGTAGTTTGGACAAGAGTCCGATTGAAAATAGAAGGGTTGATTTGGAAAAGAGATTGAATTGGAAATTGGATTGAAAGATTGAGAGATTGAACTTTGATTGGAAGATTTGAAAAGATTTGATTCAAAAGACTCGGTTTAAGGAAACCTAGAAAGACTTGAGACTTAGAAAAGAAGGCTTGGATTTGACTTGGAAAGATTTTGGAGAAGAATTGACTCAAATGTTGGACTTGAAAGATTTAGGAAAGATTGGATTTAGAAAGGGCTTGGATTAGGAAAGGTCCGAATTAAGAAAGTGTCATTTTAGGAAAGTTTTGGTTTAGGAAAGTTTCATTTTTGAAAAGTTCCGCTTTAGGAAAGTTTTCGAAATAGGAAAGTTTTGGAATTAGGAAAGTTTTGAATTTAGAAAGTTTTTGAAATAGGAAGGTTTTGGATTTGGAATGTTTTGAAATAGGAAAGTTTTGAAAATTAGAAAGTTTAGAAAACAAGGAAGCTTTGAAAATAAGGAAGTTTTGAGTTTAGAAAGTTTTGAAATTTGGAAAGATTTGAAGTTTTAGAAAAGTTTAGAATTTAGAAAAATTTGGGTATAGAAAAATTTAACTTAAGAAAGTTTTGAATTTCGAAAGCTTAGAATTTTAGAAAAATTTGAAATTTAGAAAGTTTAAGATTTTGAAAGCTTTAAAGTTTTAGTTTTAGAAAAGGTTTGAATTTAGGAAGATTTGAAAACTTAAATTTGGAAAGTTAAGATTTGGAAAGGGGTTGAATTAGGAAAGGATTGAATTAGGAAAGATTTGGAAGTTGAGTTTTAAAATTTAGGAAAGATTTTTACGTTCAAGTTTTGGAAACTTAAGATTTACGAAAGTAGAAGTTTAGGAAGGATTTGAGTTTGGAAAGGTTTAAACTAGGAAGGGTTAAGGTTCCTATTTCCTAAAGCAAAGGATTAGATTTTGTTTCTAAAAGAAAATGTTTGATTTTGTTTCCAAAAATGGAGGATTGAACTTAGTTTCTTAATGGGAAGATTTGAATTGGTTTTCTAAAGGGAAGACTTGATTTGACAAGGATTTGGAAAGGGAAGTTTTAGAAACCCAAGATTTGGAAAACTATAGTTTTGACATAGAAAAAGAGATTTTGAAAATGTGTATAGTTTGGATGTGAAAACAAGAGGTTTTGGAAACCTAGATTTGGGATAAGATTGAAAATCATGCTTTTAGAAAGAAAATTAGGGTTTCCTAATTGTTAACTCTAGGGCTTAACTTGGGCTCTAAGGAAAGAGATTTTTGGAAAGTGTGATTTTGAAAACAAGTTTTTGGAAGAGAATCCTAGAAAGGAGTTTTTGGAAAGTGAATTTGAATAGAGAGTTTTTGAAAAGAGATTTTAAAGAGAAGATTGTTGGAGAGAGTTTTTGGAAAGAGATTTTAAAGAGAAGATTGTTGGAGAGAGTTTTTGGAAAGAGTTTTAGGGAACGTTTTTAGAAAGTGGATTTTGGGGAGAGTATTTTGGAAAGGAGTTGAAAAAGGAGTTTTGAAAAATAGATTTTTGGAAGGAATTTTTTAAAACAACTTTGGAAAGGAGAGTTTTTGGAAAGTATATTGGAAAAGAGATTTTTAGGAAGAGAGATTTTTGAAAAGAGAGTTTTTAGAAGGTGTAAAAACATCTCACTTTCCTAAAGCAATTCTAACCACAAGAGGGCTAGAACCACTTTAGGAAAGCGGTTTTGAAAACAACAAGATTTGAAAATATGGACCATATTGATCACTTTAAATGTAACACTTTTCTAAAGCAACCCTAGCCATGAAAAAGTTAGAATCACCCTAGGATTGTGATTTTGAAAAACAAGTTTTGAAAAAGAGATTTTGATGCAATTTTGAAAACAAGTTGAATGCAAGTTTTGAAAACGAGTTTGAAAACGATTTTTGGAAGATGCATGATCATGATATGCACAATGCAATTTTGGGGTTGTGAACATACAAGGTTAAGGCTTCACCACATAATCAAGAGGGCCGGACCCACGTGGTCTCCGGTTAGCCTAAAGGAAAGCCCCCGACACAGTGACCCTCCGATAGTCTAATCCTACACATGGACCGGGAGTCCCCTTGTTTCAAGCATGCAAAGAAAGGGGGGGAAAGAGATGGGGGATTAAAATAGAGAAAACCCAAGTGGGTTAGGAGAGAGAAGAGAGAGGGGGAAATGCAAAAATTTAAAGAGAAAGCTTACCGTATGTCTTGTTTATTTTGCGCGCCATGCTTGTCTTCGGTCTTCGTCTTGGTGTTCGTCTTCAATCTTCAATAGTTATCTTCAAACTTCAGATTGTAGCTCTTCAAGTCTTCGAAGGAAGGTTGGAGGCTAGTGTATAAGTGTATGGGGGTGTGTATGAGTGTATACAAGGCTAGGGTTTAGTGTATGGTGGCTAGGGTTTGGAAAACCTAGGGAGGCTAGGGTTTAGGGAGTGTTCAAACTTTGTACATCGAAATATATGATTTTTAGACTGAGTTTGTGACCTCTTTCACGCTGGAAAAGGCTCTGTATTTGTAGAGGTTGGACAAACATGGCGCCTATTGAAGTGGCGCTAGGGCAAAATTGCTCTTGGCGCCACTAAGAGTGGCGCCAGGCCAATTCTTGGCTTGGCGCCACTACTAGTGGTGCCAGCCAGTTAGGAAAGTTTGTAAGTCGGCAAGCAACGTATCTTTGACTAGATTTGGGCGCCTGTACTAGTGACTACCATCTAATTTTTAGCTTGGCTTCACTATGAGTGACTCCGGAAAGTCCAGGAACAATTTGAAGAGGCCGGGAATGACCCGAAAGGCCGGAAAAGAGCAAGAACACTTAAAATAGTGTTCCGAAGATTTTTGACTTGGAAAATGAGGATAGGAGGTGTCAGAAGGGTTGACCGGGCCGTTAGGGGCAAAACGGTCAATCGGATCGGGAAGCTGCCGGGACGACCTTGGACTGTCCTAGAAGAAGACTTAAGATTTGGGCAACATTATTTAGAATGTTCCCAAAGGTTGCCGGTTTGATACCCAGAGCCGGTGTGATCGGAAAAGGTGACCGGCCTATCAAGGGCAAAACGGTCATTTCGCACCGGGTTTGCCGGAACTGACTCGGAATGATTCAAAAAGGTAAAAGGGAGGTTGAGAATACTACAAAAAGCAGTCTCAGAAGGTTACCGATTTGATACCCAGAGCCGGTGTGGTCGGAAAAGGAGACCGGCCCACTAGGGGCAAAACGGTCATTTTGTACCGGGTTTGCCGGAACTGACTCGGAATGATCCGGAAAGACGGAGGAAGGTTGAGAATACTATAAGAAGTATTCTCAAGAGGTTACCGATTTGATAGCCAGAGCTAGTGTGGTTCCCGGGGCGTTCGGATGCCTAGGGGCGAAATGCTCAACTTGACTGAAAAGTCTCGGAATTGGCCCAAGGGGAGGTTTGGTCATTTTTTACCAAAGTGGGCTAGCAAGCACTGGTGTTGACCTGGGTTTTGAGTGTGTTCACCACTCTGACGGTCGTCATGACATAGGGGTTTGTTGGCAATTCCCTATACCAACCTGTTTACGAGTATTTCCGCTACTTTGATGGTTGCGATGTTTGCGAGTATTTCCGCTACTCGGACCGTCTCGAGAGAGGGATTGGAAAGGGGTCTTATCGTCTTCGGAAAGACACGTTTGATTTGGGACCGTATCGAGGAATAAACTATCTCGAGAAAAGGATTGGAAAGGGGTCTTATCGTCTCCGAAAAGACATGCCTGATTTGGGACCGTCTCAAGGAATAAACTATCTCGAGAGAGGGATTGGAAAGGGGTCTTATAGTCTCCGTAAAGAAGTGCCTGACTTGGGACCATCTCAAGGAATAAACTATCTCAAGAGAGGGATTGGAAAGGGGACTTACTGTCTTTGAAAAGATGTGCCTGATTTGGAACCGTCTCGAGGAATAAACTGTCTCGAGAGAGGGATTGGAAAGGGGACTTATCATCTTCGAAAAGACTGCCTAATTGGAGTAGATTTACCGTCTTGAGGAATCAACTGTCTCAAGAAAGGGGTTGGAAAGGGGACTTACCGTCTTCGAAAAGACGTGCCTGATTTGGAACCGTCTCGAGGAATAAATTATCTCGAGAGAGGGATTGGAAAGGGGACTTATCGTCTTCAGAAGGACGTGCCTAATTGGAGTAGATTTACCGTCTCGAGGAATCAACTGTCTCGAGAGAGGGGTTGGAATTAGAATTGGAAAGAACAATGCCCCTAAGGGCATTTTGGTCATTTTGCCTCTATTTGGGCCTGGCGGGCCCGCGAAGCGATGGACAGACGGGATTTGGACTTAGAAAGTTGGTTTCGATTAGAATACGTCGATATTGACTTGAGTACAAGTCTGGATGGAGCGTAGACTGTCGAGCGGTCAAAAATGGGGTGCTTACACCCCAGTGGAACCGTGAAGCGATGAATAGACAAGATTTAGACTTAGAGAGTTGATTTGATTCGGAATATGTCCATATTGACTTGAACACAAATCTGGATGAAGTGGAGACTGCCGAGCGGTCAAAAATGGGGTGCTTACAGTGGACCCGTGAAGTGATGAATCGACTGGATTAGGACTAGAATTCTAGAATATTTCCATATTCACTTGAACTCAAGTCGGGACGGACTGGAGAGTGCCGAGTGGGCAAAACCATAAAATTTTCTTATTTAAACACTTGCGGGATTTGAAGGATTTTTGAAAAATCAAGAGTGTTTGTGAGGGAACCGGCCTAGGCATTCAAAAGAGCACTTCTTAGGGATCACGGGTGATTGCCAGTAGTAGACCACGTTGCCGAAAAAGTTGCTGGAAAAGAAGATTTCGCCGGAGAACTTCGAAAGGTGAGTTTTCTATCCTATGTTGATTTTAATGTGTAGAACAAAGTCGTGTGAACAGTGGAAATTGATGTTTTGATATGTTTTGAACACTATGGTGATGTAATTTTTGCATTTTGGTGCTTGTTTGATTGAATTTGAGCGATTTTGCATGATTATGTGAATGAAATTTTTGCAGAAATTGAGAGTTTGTTTCGAAAGGCTTGGGTGTTGAGTTTTTTGGCTAGATTTTTATACTATGTGCCTTAGAAAAATGTGTTTAACAACCGTGTGAAGTTCTGTAATTTTTTGAAAACTTGGTGAATTTTTTATTTTTTGAAAAATTGAAAATTACTTAGAAAATTAGGAAAATTAAGAAAACTTAAGAAATTGATGAAATCAAGGGAGTTTAAAATTTAGAAAAATGTTGGAATATTTTAGAAAAAATTTGAAATGATTTTGAAAAAAATTTAGGATATCTTTAAACACCATTGATTTATTGAAAAATGAAACGAGTCTTTTGGGAAATTTGAAAATTTTAAAAGTGTGTGCGGGTATTGGTGGTATGTGATGGTGGTGTTTGTAGAGTTCATGGCTTGTGTTTTGTGTTGATGTGGTGGTTGTTGTAGGGACCGTTTTTAAACGAAACTCTGCCAAAATGTTTAGAATTTGGAAAAGAGTTGGAAAAAGTTTTGAATAAAATCTTTTTGAAGGAAAAAGACAAAAAACCCTATAAATTTTAGAAAACTTATTTTAACTTTGAAATTGACAAATCAAAATGTATAGGAAATTCATTTTGACTTGAAACTTGACCTTTTAAATCAAAATGTGTAGAAAATTCATTTTGACTTGGAATTTAACCTTTTAAGTCAAAATGTGTAGAAAATTCATTTTGACTTGGAATTTTGAAATCAAAATGTGTAGAAAATTCATTTTCACTTAGAATTGAATTTAAAATAAAAATGCGTAGGAAATTCATTTTGACTTGGAATTGGATTTAAAATCAAAATGTATTGGAAATTCATTTTGACTTAGAAGTGGAATTTTAAAAATCAAAGTGTATAGGAAATTCACTTTGACTTAGAATTAGAATTTAATAATCAAAATGTGTAGGAAATTAATTTTGACTTAGAATTAGAATTTTCAAATAAAAATGTATAGGAAATTCATTTTGACTTAGAATTGGAATTTTAAAATCAAAATGTGTAGGAAATTCATTTTGACTTATCACTTTAAATATATTTTTTTTCTTTTTTTGTTGCCCTCTTTTTTTATTTTATTTTTTTGGTTATTTATTTATTTTATTTTATTATTATTTGTAACTGCATGTACCGTATATTAACACATCTTACCTTGGCTTACTTATCCAGGATGGCAGATGCGGGCGACGATGGTTCTGAGGGGAGACACCGCTCCAAGAAGGCGGCAAGGACAGATTCTGTTAGCGGCTCCAGTCATTCTAGGGGTAGTTATCGATCCACTAGACGGGCCTCTTCCAGTCAGAGCGGATGGGGGAGTAGACCACTTGTCGACCCCTTTCCTCCGGTTGAGCATGCCTTTGTGGAGGATATTGGTGTTGAGGAGGAGGTACCGAATCTTGGTGACCAGGTGAGTGGTTATGGAGAGCCTCCTCTAGACATAGGCAGACGGATGCTGATTTGGGTGACCTGGAGATACCGGATGTCCCACTGCTCGGGGATCTTGCTTATCACCCCAGTGTATATTCTAGACAGCATTTGCCCCTCCACGGGTACACACCGCTTTTAGAGGGGCTGTTCATAAGGTCTTCGTGACCATGCAGCGGGCTGCCCCATCATATCGTGCTTTCTTGGCTGAGATCGAGTTTGGAGCTTTCATGGGATTACAAGCTAACCGCCTGAATAGACATCTCGTGCTGGCACTGATTGAGCGGTGGTTTGGAGAGACAGGGACCTTCCATTTTGTTGGCTTTGAGTTAGGTCCCACACCCTTAGATTGGGCGATCATCGCGGGGCTTTCCTTCATCAGCCGGCAGATTACTTTACAGTCAGTCAGTAAAGACGAGACCTACATTCTGCTAGACTTGCCCCCTCCCGAGCATTTCGCTTGCCCAGTTTCCTGGCTCAACTGGGATGACCGTACCTTTGCTATTGAGCCCTCCCCTGCTCAGCGCGACATGACGGCAACTTGTTCTGTATATCATCTTCAGCTGCTTCTGCAACAACAACAAGTCGCTTGTGCCTTGTCGGTTAGTGAGCATAGTAGCTGATCTTAGGGCTTTATCTGAGCTGGATTGGGGGTCCTTCTCCTTTGGCTACTTCCTTCGATCAATGCAGGTTCGAACTTCTTCCCGTTGGGGCAGCATGACTAGTTTTTGGCCCTTTCTTGTCTGGTGGAGCTGCGAGCATCTGCCTGTTCGTCGCCCTGTGGTTATTGAGGACGACCTTTATCCTCATGCTTTGAGGTGGGCTCGTGACCGGGTGCCCCAACGATTAGAGATTACTGACTTCGTACGGCTACGGGCAAACTTGGAGTTGATTGAGGCGAGGGATGTGACTTGGCGGCCCTTCATTGGATCAGTTCATTATGAGACGGTGCGGTACTTGGTTCCGTTGTCCCTATCGACGGCTGCTTTTCTCAATGATGATATTTGGGAGTCCTATCTCGAAGAGCGACACTAGTGTTAGTTTCATGAGGAGTTCCAATCAGGAGGGGCTCCACCATAGTATATCTTTGGAGCCTTGGTGGCGGGAGTGCCTATCCCCTGTTAGGAGTGCCAGCCGGGTGCCGAGTTCTTGCTTCCTCTAGATACGGACAACGTTGCACACTTCGGGGCTTATTCTGTTGGTACCTTCACTCAGTTTGAGGTAGTAGTCAGTGGATACACTGCGGGCCAGGAGGTGATTGACTTGTGGCACCGTGGCAGGGGATACCTACCCCAGGCCGAGTTTACTACTGTGAGGGATCAGAGGGACCGATACTAGATGGAGTAAGATCAGTATCAGGCCGAGGTGGCTTCCTTGATGGCTCGGATAGCTTAGATGGGAGGTGGCGGGGTATGTTGTCTTTTTCTCTCCTTCTTGCTCTACTGTTGTTTAGTTCTTCTTTCATGTGGCTAATTTTGGTTCTATCTTCTCTGCAGGATATTGGTGCTTCGAGTAGTTATCCACCTCCTCTGGATCCAAGTTTCAGGGATTTTGATCCTGAGGATGTTGATATAGAGGCTCCTTTGGCATAAATACAGAGCCTCCTCTAGCATGAAAATAGTCCGCAAACTCAGTCTAAAAACCCTGCTCTTCGATATACAGAGCTTGAACTCCTTCCAAACCCTAGTTCCCTTTAGGTTCTTCAAACCTTAGCCTCCATATACAAACCCTAGCCTTTATACACTTAACCCAAGCATACATGCACTCATATACACTCATATACTAGCTTCCAAAGCCTTCATTGAAGACTTGAAGTGTTGCAACTAGGAAGCTCTCGAACACTGTCGCGCCCAGATTTTTCGCACTCAAGGAATACTCACCCAAGTGGGAAAAACACTGTACTCTCTCGTTAGAACTCACCCTCCTAGAAGAATGAGTGCGATTAGGTTTGAATTGAAAATGGGTTTGAAATAAAGGGCTTTTGAAAGAGATTTGGAGTCGCCACCTAACTTAATTAAGGTGAGTTAGGTCACCTAAAAAAAAAACTAAGCATAATCCCAAGACTACACTTAGGGTTTTTGGAAAACAATTTTTAAAAATATCTCCTCGAGAGAGGGTTTTTAAAGAAAACAGGTTGTTTGGCAACCTTTGGAAAACATTTAGCCCTTTTTTAGAAAAATAACTCCTTTTGGTCTTTGAAAACAGTGATCTAGGTTCGGAGGTTGGTTACGTGTAGGGAAGACGCACTAAGCTATCACCCTACCCCGCCCTTTCGGTACCTACATGTCAATCTACCCTAGATTCACCTATGAGAGTCTTTAATTAACCCATGTTCAATCCTATTTCACTTTAGAAAAACAATGTTTGAAAAGAAACTAACATGATGCATGGTATGCAAGTGCAAAATAAGAGAGAATTGAAAAATAGATTTGGAAAGAGATTGATTTGAAATTGATTTGATTTGAAAATTGATTTGAAATTGGAAAGATTTGAAATTGAAAAGTTTGAAAATTGAAAGTAGAAATTTGAAAATAGAAACTTTGAAATTTGAAATTCGAGATTTGAAAAAATTTTGAAAACTGCACCCATGAGGGTGGAATTGAAAGTTTGAAAAGTATTGTGACCGCACCTATGAAGGTTGCCTACTTATCCCTTTGGGGGAATCAGGTCAGTCGTAGTTCAGACCGGAGTTCGATTGAAAATAGATTGATTTGAAGAGAGAGATTGGATTGGAAGAAAGAAATTGAATTGAAAATTGGATTTGGTTTGAGATTAGAAAAGGAGATTGAATTTGAGAAGATTGGACTTGCTTTGGAAAGATTGATTTTGGAAAGACTTGGTTTTAGGAAACCTAGACTTAGGAAAGATGAGACTTAGGAAAGACTTGAGATTAAGAAAGATTAGATTGGAATGTTGGATTTGGAAAGATCTTGAAAGATTTGGAAACTTGGAATTTAGGAAAAATTTAGATTAGGAAAGTTTCGAATTAGGAAAGTGTTATTTTTGGAAAGTTTGAAATTAGGAAAGTTTGGAATTTAGGAAAGTTTTAGGTTTAGGAAAGTTTTGAAAATTGGAAAGTTTTGAATTTAGAAAGTTTTGAAATAGGGAAGTTTTGAAAGTAGGAAAGTTTTCAATTTAGGAAATGTTTGAATTAAGAAAGTTTTCAACTTAAGAAAGTCTTGAATTAAGAAAGTTTTGAATTTAGAAAAGTTTTAGATTTGAAAAGATTATGAAGTTTTGGAAAGTTTAGAATTTGGAAAGATTTAGGTTTAGAAAGATTCAACTTAAGAAAGTTTCAAATTTAGGAAGCTTAGAATTTTAGAAAGATTTGAAATTTAGAAAGTTTAGGATTTAGAAAGATTTAAGATTTTAGAAATTTTAGAGTTTTTAGAAAATCTTGAAAATTAAGAAAAAGTTTGAGTTTAAGAAAGGTTTGAAAACTTAGATTTGAAAAGTTAAGATTTGAAAAGAGAGTAGAATTAGGAAAGGGTTGGATTACGAAAGATTTGAAAATTGAGTTTTAAAATTTAGGAAAGATTTTTATGTTCAAGTTTTGGGAACTTAAGGTTTGGGAAAGTGGAAGTTTAGGAAAGATTTAGATTTTGAAATTTAAGGAAAGATTTAAAGTTTAGGTTTAGGAAACTTATGGTTTAGGAAGGAATTGAATTAAGAAATGTTTGGATTAGGAAGGGATTGGATTTGGTTTCTAAAAACAAGGGTTTTATTTTATTTCCAAAAACGGAGAATAGGATCTAGTTTCCTAAACGGGGAGATTGGATTTGGTTTCCTAGAGCAAATGTTTGATTTTGTTTCCTAAAGGGAAGATTTGACTTGGCAAGGATTTGGAAAAGGAGATTCTAGAAACCCTAGATTTGGAAAATTCTAGTTTCGACGTAGAAAATAGGTTTTTGAAAACAAGGATAGTTTTGATGTAGAAAACAAAAGATTTTGGAAACCTAGGCTTAGGGCAAAGTTTAAAAATCATGTTTTTGGAAAGAAAAATTAGGGTTTCCTAATTGTGGGTTCTAGGGCTTGACTTGGGCTCCAAGGAAAGAGTTTTTGGAAAACGCGTTTTTGGAAACGAAGGTTTTTTAGAAGGGAATCCTAGGAAGGAGTTTTTTGGAAAGCATGTTTTTAGAAACGTAGAGTTTAGAAAGAAAATCCTATAGGGGAATTTCTAGAAGGAAGATTCCGGGAGGAGAGTTTTTAGAAAGATTATTAGGGAGTGTTTTTAGAAAGTGAATTTTGAGGAAAGAAAGTTTTGGAAAGAAAAAAAAAAAAAAGAGTTTTGAAAAAGAGATTTTGAAAGCGAGTTTTTGAAATCGATCTTGAGGAGGGGAGTTTTAGGAAAATATGTTGAAAAAGAGATTTTTAGGAAGAGATTTTTGAAGAGAGAGTTTTTGAAAAGTATAAAAAACATCTCACTTTCCTAAAGCGATTCTAGCCATAAGAGGGCTAGAACCACTTTAAGAAAGTGGTTTTGAAAAACAAGGTTTGAAAATATAGACCAAAAGGCCTCTTTTAATATAACACTTTCCTAAAGCAGCTCTAGCCATGGAAAGGCTAGAATCACCTGAGAATTGTGGTTTTGAAAACAAGTTTTTGAAAAAGAGATTTTGATGTAATTTTGAAAACAAGTTTGAAAACGTTTTGAAAAACAACTTTTGAAAACGATTTTTGGAAGATGCAAGACTATGATATGCACAATACAATTTGGGGGTCGTGAACATACAAGGCTAACGCTTCACCACATAATCAAGGGGGCCGGACCCACGTGGTCTTTGGTTAGACTAGAAGAAAGCCCCCGACACGGTGACTCTCCAATAATCCAATCCTACACATGGACCGGGAATCCCCTTATTTCAAGCATGCAAAGAAAGGGGGGGGGGAAGAGATGGGGGATTAAAATAGAGAAAACCCAAGTGGGTTGGAGAGAGAAGAGAGAGGGGGGAAGTGCAGAAAATTAAAGAGAAAGCCTACCTTGTTTCTTGTTTATTTTGCGCGCCGTGCAGTCTTCGGTCTTCGGTCTTCGGTCTTGATCTTCACCTCCAGTCTTCAAGGATTGTCTTCAAGCTTTGGATGGCTGCTCTTCAAGTCTTCAGAGAGTGGTTGAATGCTATTGTATGAGTGTATGGGGGAGTGTATGAGTGTATAGGAGGCTAGGGTTTATGTACGGTGGCTAGGGTTTAGGAAAACCTAGGGAGGCTAGGGTTTAGGAGGTGCTCGAGCTCTGTATATCGAAATATGAGATTCTTAGTTTAAGTTGGCAGACCTCTTTCACATTGAATGAGGCTCTGTATTTATAGAGGGAAGACAAACCTGGCGCCTATTGCAATGGCGCCAGGCCAAATTATACACTGGCGCCACTAGTAGTGGCGCCAGGCCATTTTTTGGCTTGGCACCACTCCTAGTGGCACCATCCATTTAGGAAACAATTAAGGTCGACAAGCAACGTATCTTTGACTAGATTTGGGCGCCTGTACTAGTGACTACCATGTAAACTTTAGCCTGGCTTCACTAAGAGTGACTCCGAAAAGTCCGGGAATGATTTGAAGGAGCTGGGAGTGACCCGGAAGGCCGGAAAGGAGCAGGAACACTTAAAATAGTGTCCTGGAGGTATTTGACTTGAAAAGTGAGGATAAGATGTGTCGGAAAGGTTGACCGAGCCTTTAGGGGCAAAACGGTCAACCGGACCGAAAAACTGTCGGGACAGACTCAAACTATCCCAGAAGAAGACTTGGGATCTAGAAACATTATTTAGAATGTTCCCAGAGGTTTCCATTTGGATTCCCAGAGCCGGCGTGGTCGGAAAAGGAGACCGGCCCACTAGGGGCAAAACGGTCATTTTACACCGGGTTTGCCAGAACTGACTCGGAATGGTCCGAAAAGGTAAAGGAAGGTTGAGAACACTATAAAAAGTATTCCCAGGTCATTACCAGTTTGATACCCAGAGCCGGTGTGGTTGAAAAACGAAGACTGGCCCACTAGGGGCAAAATGGTCATTTTGTACCGGGTTTGCCGGAACTGTCTCGGAATGGTCCGGAAAGGTAAAGGAAGATTGAGAATACTATAAAAAGTATTCTCGGGTCATTACCGGTTTGATAACCAGAGCCGGTGTGGTTCCCGGGGCGTTCGGATGCCTAGGGGCAAAATGGTCATCTTGACCGGAAAGTCTCGCAAAAGGTCCTAAGGGTAGTTTGGTCCTTTTCCTCCGAAGTGGGCTAACAACCACTGGTGTTGACCTAGGTTTTGAGTGTTTTCGCCACTCAAACGGTATGAGTATTTCTGCTACTCGGACGGGGTTGATGATTTGTGAGTATTTTCGCTACTCGGACGGGGTTAATGATTTGTGAGTATTTCCGCTAACTCGGACGGGGTTGATGATTTGTGAGTATTTCCGCTACTCGGACGGGGTTGATGATTTGTAAGTATTTCCGCTACTTGGACGGGTTTGATGATTTGTGAGTATATCCGCTACTCGGACGGTTGAGTATTTCCGCTACTCTAACGGCTCTGCGAGTATTTCCGCTACTCTAACAGTTCTGTGAGTATTTCCGCTACTCTAACGATTCTGTGAGTATTTCTGCTACTCTAACGGTTGAGTATTTCCGCTACTCTAACGGTTCTGTGAGTATTTCCGCTACTCTAACGGTTCTGTGAGTATTTCCGCTACTCTAACGGCTCTGCGAGTATTTTCGCTACTCTAACGGTTCTGTGAGTATTTCCGCTACTCTAACAGCTTTGTGAGTATTTCCGCTACTCTAACGGCTCTGTGAGTAGTTTTGCTACTCGGACCGTCTCGAGGAATAAACTGTCTCGAGAGAGGGATTGGAAAGGGGTCTTACCGACTCCGAAGAGACGTGCCTGGATTGTGAGTGTTTCTGCCACTCTAACGATTTTGTGAGTAGTTTTGCTACTTGGACCGTCTCAAGAAATAAACTGTCTCGAGAGAGGGATTGGAATTGGAATAAGAAAGGACATTGCCCCCTAAGGGCATTTTGGTCATTTTGCCTCTGTTTGGGTCTGACAGGCCCGCGAAGCGATGGAAAAACGGAATTTGGACCTAGAGGATTGGTTTTGATTGGAATATGCCCAAAATGACTTGAAAACAAGTCTAGACGGAGTGTAGACTGCCGAGCGGTCAAAAATGGGGTGCTTACAGCTGCCCCTCTTTTTCTGTCTTTGCTTGTCAAAGACGAAAAACGATAAAAGTAAGAGTTCCATGTTGACCGCAAGGCAGTTGGAGGGACGGACACTGAGATTCTTTCGACAACAGGGGTCGAAAACGGATAACGGGCCAAAAAGGCCTTCGAAAACGAGTTTTGGCGGGAAAAAGGGCGAAACTGCCCAAAATTTGGAGGGAATTCATTTTGACCTAAGACTTGAGTTTTGAAACCTTATTGGATAGAAAACTTAGAAAGATTTTAGAAAATAGCATTTTAGGAGACATTTTGGAGGTAAGAATTTAAGAACTCTTTCGGATTTGAAAATTTTTGAGATTGACAAGGATTTAGGATGAAAAACTTCAGAACTTGATAGAAATTTTGGAAGGAAGAATTTTTAAGTGAAATCTTGAAAATTTTTACGGATTTATTTTGTCTAAGACTCTTTTGAAAGAAAAGTTTGGGGAGCCAAGGATTTGGAAAAGGGATTTTCTTGAAGAACCCAATCAGAAAAACTTGGAGATGGATTGAAAAAATTTGAGACCTGATTTTGAAAATGAATTTTGACCCTGATTTTCGAAGTAGAATTTGATTTTAAGAATTGATTTTGAAGATGAACTTTTGGGAAAGAGAATCAGAAAACCTTTTGAAAACTAATTTTTGGAAAGGAACTTTTAGAAGAATGAATTTTTTGAAAACTTTTGGAGGACAATAATAGGAAACCATTGGAAACTAATTTTTGAAAAAGAACTTTTGAAGGGAAGAGGTTAAGAAAATTTTTGAGAAATTTTTAAGGAACCTTTGAGAGTTGATTTAGAAAAGAGAATTTGAATAAAAAGTTTAAGAAACCCTTTAAATTGGTTTGAGTAGAATTTATATGAAAGTTATGTCATTCATTTTCATTTATATTTATCTTTGGTTATTATCATTATTAATTTTTTCCTTGCTTTTATTTTTTATCTTTTGAACTGCATATACCATGTATGAGTACCTCTTACCTTGACTCACCTTTGAGGACGACATACGCTGGCGATGACGATTCTGATAGGAGACACTGCTTTGGGAAGGTGGGCCAAACAGATTCTGTCGGCAGCTCCGTCCACTCTAGGGGTAGTTAGCACTTTGCCAATCGAACATCTTCTAGCCAGGGTGGGAGGGGGGCGTAGATCTCCAGTCGACCCCTTCCTTTTAGTCAAGCTAGCCTTTGAAGAGAAAATGGATGTTGAAGTTTTCCACCTTTTGACCTTTAGGATGGTCGATGTTATTTTGAGTCGACTGTGGATTTGGTATGACGAATATATTCCAGGTGAGCAAGCCATTTTTCACCGGTTCTTTGATTGCATGGCTTTTCTCCTATTGGCGCAACTTGTTTTCTGGCAATGGTTCCCTTTTTGGCCACCTGACCCGTCTTTCTTAGGGAATGTGAGCTTGCCCCTACTCCCCATGAGTATGGCTTCCTCCTAGGTCTTCGGGATGATTCAACTGATATTATGGGACCTACTTTTCCTAATTGCTGCATCACGATTGTCTCTTCTCGGCTTGGGCTCCGTTGTGCGGCCTTTTCTTCTGATTTGCTGCCCCAGTTTCCTCACATCCTGGTGAAGTTCTAGTTTCTCTCATTTTGAGTTTGCGACAGATAGAGGACTGGCATACTCCTTAAGATTGGTCCATTTATCCATGGTAACCTTAGCTCTGTTTCTCCTGAACTTGTTGATGTTTCCACTGGGCGGGATGACTTGGTCGATTGTCAGTTATGTGCACTGCTTATCAAGATCCGTGAGGGACACTCCCATGCTCCTATGGTCGTGGGAGAGACCTTCGTGAGCCTTATCAGACTTTGGCAGGGGGGGCGATGCTCATTGTTGTGGATGTGCTTCATTATTCCAGCTTTGAGTGATCGGACACTTATTCACTACCCCTCTTTCGAAGTCGTTTGATTGGGGAGGTCGAGGGTGGGCCATTGCCCCATTCTTAGTTTCTTGTTGGTCATGGAAATTTGAGCTCTCTTTTTTTTTTTTTTTTTTGAGGTGTGAGCCGGTGCTGGAGATATCTGAGGGGTGGCTTTAGCTCCTTTTTATGTTTTGCATCGTTCCCTGTTTCCTATTTGAGAGAGAGAGGAAGACATAGAGTGAGTTTTGTACAAAAACAGTTCAAGAATGCCCCGGTAAGGGGTGAATGCATGTCGTACTTTTTCTATGAATTGAATGTGTGTCCTACTTTTTATGAATGCACAGGTTTACACAGAAGTGGAATTGAATACATGTTATACTCTTTGGATGAATGTACATACATGAATAGAATTGAATGCAATGTCCCTTTTTTGTGATAAATGCACAGATTTATGTAAGAATTGAATTAAATGCATGACCTACTTCCTTATAAATGAACAGGTTCATACAGGAGTACAGTTGAATGCATGAATAGATACAAACTACACAGGAATCTAAATGTATTTACAGGCTGTACATGTCATGGATGCATCAGTACTACATGTATACAAGCTATTTACAAACAATGTCCCAGGATTGCCCCTTGGGCCCATACTCTCAGGATTCTGTTCCTTTTCAGGATTCTGCCCCATTTAGTTTTGTCCCATTCTCATCAGGGTGTGATAGCATTTGCACCATTCTCCAGGGATCTTGACCTTTTGGTTTACTATCATATTCCTACTTTCTAAAGGGTTACTGTTTGGGATTTTTCTGATCTCACTTGGTTTTCCCTCTCAGATCTCCAAAATGCCACCATAGCTCGAGCGACAACTCGCATGCCCTTTGCAGACCGATAAACAGCTAAGCTCTCAATCCGAGAAGACTTCTTTTAGGACCGTAATATAGGCTGGGTTTAGAGGTTGTAAGACACAAAAGGATATTTAGGCTCAAAGATCTTCTTTTAGTGGGTTGTTTAAACCAAAACCATCTGAGCACACCTTGGAGCATGAGATTGGCCCTCGTATTCTCTTCCAGTTCTCCTTTCTCATCCTAGTCGTCTTGGTACTGTTCAAGCTTATTTGAACTAAGCAATTTTCTTTAATCAGAAAGGACTTTAATTTGGACCGTAACATAGGCGAGGTTAAGGGGTTTATGAATGAATGGGATGTGTAGGCTCAAATTTGACGTTGCTTCCAGTAGGGTTTAGATCCGCACCATCCTTGGTTGGTCTTCTAGTGGGGTTTCATCCCCTAATATCCTCCTCTAGCTTCAGAAACATATCTGGCTCATTTAGATCAAGCAATCCTTCTCAATTAGAGTGGACTTTAGTAGGGTTGTAATGTAGGCCATAGGTTAGGGTTTAACAAGAAATGGTAAAGGCTCAAACTTATTTCTTCTACTGGGTTTCTTTGTAACCTAGGATCATCTTTAGATTTCCTTCTTGCTTTTGACCATATACTTATCATGGTGAAAACGACTCTTTTCTTTCACCCTTTCCATGTGCTTTTTGAGGGAAATATGACTCCCTTCTCATTTGATCTTCTTATTATGCTTTTGAACATGACTCAACCATGGTTTTCTTCAGGCCTTTCTTTAGATAGATTTTGTTTTTTTGGCCTCCTGCCCCTTGGCAACTCCCTTTCTTTACCTTGTCCTTTATGGAACGACTAATTCTTCGTTCCTTTTTCTTTAGACCTTTTCGTTGGCGGTTTAATCTACCCAATGTGGGCGGTGATCCCTAGGTTGGGTTTTTTCGGGAAAAGGATAGGTGGCTCAACAGGTTTGGCAAGGGGTTTCTTTTGACTGTATGGGAAATGAAATGGTGGCCTCTCTTCATTTTGAATAAGATTGCTTGATCCATAGAGCCTTCATGTTACTTCAGCTTGATGGTCGATGACGTTCTCTACCAGATCTTTTGCTGCTTGACTGCCCCAGTATGGGGGGATGGTTTCGGATCAGGGTTGACAAAAAGAAAACTTCCACTTCCTGCGAGGCCCTAATGGTAATAGAATTGAGGGCCTCTAATCATTTCAAATTGAATTGCTTAGTCCATACAGCCTTTGTACAAAATTTAGACATTACTCCTAGGGATGATAGGTTTCTGTCAATGAAACCCTACATGTTCTATCAAATCAACTATTTTGTGCTCACCCCAATATGGGGGATGGTTATAGGTTTGGGGATATCTGAAAAGAAATTATGTACGGCTCTAGTGGGCTGAGCAAAGGGTAGTGTTTATTTGGGATAAGTAGAACAATGGCTTCTCATCATTTTAGGGACTCGGCTGCCCATCGCTTAGCCAGGATATCACGCAAGTGTCGCCTTTTCAATAAACTCTGCACTTCTCTATTGAGACTGTCTTCCTCCTATGTCTTATTCTCTCATTCTCTCTCTAAGGTTTTATCCCCTTTTAAATAGGTGGCCTATGCTATCCCATCCTTTAAGTCGAGTCATCACTAAATAGGAAAGAATCCTTAAACGCAACAATCCTCCACAAGAGTATGAGACAAAAGGGGATAAACTGGAAACTTCATCTTTTTCATTTCAAATCATGAATGCACGGCATGTGTGTTCATTTAAATAAGATATGCAAGAAAATAGACAGACAAAAAAGAACAGATGAATTTTATGAAAACCTCCCTTTTCCTGTGGGCCTTTTGGTGAGAATCCTTAATAGGGTTTTGGGACTACATCAACCTCTTGGTGCTTCATTCAACAGGCGTGTCAATGGAGGGCGAGTTCACAATATTTGTCATGCATTTGGAAGTTAGAGGATGTGTTGTTGCGATGCACGGGTCCGACAAGACTTCGCATCTAGTGAAGTCCTCCTCTGCTTAAAGTCCTCCTCTGCTTGGATTGTGATTGTTGCTACATGTCGTGGAGGTAATATCTTGTAGGTGGACGGTCAGTTCTTCTTGCTCTTTTATGTAGGTTTGGTATTTTCTAACAACTAGGTTTATCCTTCCATGAGTTTGAATCTGATGAGGTGCTAGAGGGATTCCATGAATTCAGTCGTGCTCTTTGACCTACAGAAGGAAAAAGAAAAAGAAAATGCAGTCAGTATGTGAAGTTGGAAGTTTTATGCGATGCATGTCCTATGGAGGTCCCTTTTTTGAGGGAATCTAGGCATGATGACAAGTCCATTTTGGAGGCAGGGTTTTGCCCCTATTATGCAATACAATACCTCTTCGGCGTGGGCCAGTTAATGTTTCTTTATTTGGGCAATCCCACCTCCATGGACTGAGAGAGATTTGGGCCTCTCTCGAGATATGGTTCTATGCATGCCATGAATCCTTAGGGTTTAAGAACCCTTAGGAGTTTTGGTAGGTTTGATTAACATGAGATTGGATTGCTCCTTTCTCTCTACGGTTGATTAAATGCATGAAAATGAAATGACTTGAGTTTCTTGGAACTCTTGTCTTGGAATGGATATGGGTGTATGAACATAATAAAAGTGAACATGTGAGCAGTAGGATAATCATAAATAGATGGTTGAGGAAACCCCCTTCTTGTCTTGCTTCTGTCTTCGGTTCTCTTAGTACTTGGAGATAAGGAGGGGGCAGATAGAAGACAAGAAACAAAAGAGAAGTTAGTGCCTTGATTTGAAAATTTTTATGCAATGCATGTCCTAGAGGTGCCCCTACTTAGAGGGGAAACTATACATGATGCATTGGCTCACTCTTGGAGATAAGGGATTTACCCCTGTAGGCAGATACTTTACCGTCGAGTAGGAATCTTCAGCCATTCATGCATTCATGCATAAAAATAAAGAAGTACATTAAATTTTGGGTTTAAGATACAAAAGAATTGGAATACATTTTAATAGGGGGAGGGGGGAACATTTTTCTTTGGACTTCCACCTATCTACTTTTACAAAGAGAGATCCTAAACTACTCTTGAGTCTTCGGATTCGCCTTCCTGGGATTTGATGTCGAGGAGGTCGCTGAGAGACCTTGTTGATTGATTGCCCCTTGTCTTCTTGGCAACCCTATCTCAGTGGGCATAGAGGGATTGGGGCCCCTCTTGTGGAATGGATTGAGATGCATGCAATGAGTCCCTTAGGATTAGCGAGAACCCTTAGGGTTTGGGTAGGTTTAATGCAAGGGAGAGTGACGTTGGTGTCACTCTCAATGGGCATGAGAATGCATGAACATGGGATATTGAATGCATGAACATGAATATGCAAAAAGTATAAAGAGAGAAGGTACAATTGAAGTAAACATGCATGCATGAATAGTTAGACAGGCATTATAACAGTATGAATATAGGCATTATAACAGCAGGTATAAATGAAAGTAAGAGCAGTCGCCCTTTCCTCCGTGATTTTGAAAACGGTGCTCGTGTCCTAAATCCGGCAGAGGTTCGGCTATGCATGGTGTCTATATGAGTATGAGGTTGAGGGTTGACTAATGCGGCCTAAAAAGGCTCGGTCCCCGGATCTTCAAACCTAGGCCCACTCCTCAGGTGGTGCCATGATCGGTTGGCGATCCGAGCGGGGGAACCATCAAGAGGCCGTAGGCGAAGAAACTGACACAGCATCTTGCCCACAACCAATATACCATTCCCCCTTTCTAACTAGAAAGGACATATCAGGGTATGCAAGTATGCAGAATGCAAGTGCACATGCAGCGTGTGTGTGATTTTTAAAAGTGGAGGAAAGGACCTAACAACTCTCATTCATCCTGTACATCACATTCATGCAAAGCAGTTAATAAAATTTAAACATAAAGCGCACCTACAAAACAAAGATGCAAGTGTTAGTATGTGGATGGCAAACATAATACAAGATAATATGAATAAATGCATGTTTTTTGAAAATAATTTTTAAAAATTTAGTTTTGAAAATTTAAAGTGAATAAGATTGAACCAAGTTAATTAAAGACTCTACATGGGTGAAGGTTAAAGAGACATGACTATGGCCTAACCCTCTAAGTCTCCCCAGTGGAGTCGCCAGCTGTCGCACCCAGATTTTTCGCACTCGAGGAATACTCACCCAAGTGGAAAAAACACTGTACTCTCTCATTAGAACTCACCCTCCTAGAAGAATGAGTGCGACTAGGTTTGAATTGAAAATGGGTTTGAAATAAAGGGCTTTTGAAAAAGATTTGGAGTCGCCACCTAATTTTGGTGGTTGTTCAGTTCTTCTTTCATGTGGCTAATTTTGGTTCTATCTTCTCTGCAGGATATTGGTGCTTCGAGTAGTTATCCACCTCCTCTGGATCCAAGTTTCAGGGATTTTGATCCTGAGGATGTTGATATAGAGGCTCCTTTGGCATAAATACAGAGCCTCCTCTAGCATGAAAATAGTCCGCAAACTCAGTCTAAAAACCCTGCTCTTCGATATACAGAGCTTGAACTCCTTCCAAACCCTAGTTCCCTTTAGGTTCTTCAAACCTTAGCCTCCATATACAAACCCTAGCCTTTATACACTTAACCCAAGCATACATGCACTCATATACACTCATATACTAGCTTCCAAAGCCTTCATTGAAGACTTGAAGTGTTGCAACTAGGAAGCTCTCGAACACTGTCGCGCCCAGATTTTTCGCACTCAAGGAATACTCACCCAAGTGGGAAAAACACTGTACTCTCTCGTTAGAACTCACCCTCCTAGAAGAATGAGTGCGATTAGGTTTGAATTGAAAATGGGTTTGAAATAAAGGGCTTTTGAAAGAGATTTGGAGTCGCCACCTAACTTAATTAAGGTGAGTTAGGTCACCTAAAAAAAAACTAAGCATAATCCCAAGACTACACTTAGGGTTTTTGGAAAACAATTTTTAAAAATATCTCCTCGAGAGAGGGTTTTTAAAGAAAACAGGTTGTTTGGCAACCTTTGGAAAACATTTAGCCCTTTTTTAGAAAAATAACTCCTTTTGGTCTTTGAAAACAGTGATCTAGGTTCGGAGGTTGGTTACGTGTAGGGAAGACGCACTAAGCTATCACCCTACCCCGCCCTTTCGGTACCTACATGTCAATCTACCCTAGATTCACCTATGAGAGTCTTTAATTAACCCATGTTCAATCCTATTTCACTTTAGAAAAACAATGTTTGAAAAGAAACTAACATGATGCATGGTATGCAAGTGCAAAATAAGAGAGAATTGAAAAATAGATTTGGAAAGAGATTGATTTGAAATTGATTTGATTTGAAAATTGATTTGAAATTGGAAAGATTTGAAATTGAAAAGTTTGAAAATTGAAAGTAGAAATTTGAAAATAGAAACTTTGAAATTTGAAATTCGAGATTTGAAAAAATTTTGAAAACTGCACCCATGAGGGTGGAATTGAAAGTTTGAAAAGTATTGTGACCGCACCTATGAAGGTTGCCTACTTATCCCTTTGGGGGAATCAGGTCAGTCGTAGTTCAGACCGGAGTTCGATTGAAAATAGATTGATTTGAAGAGAGAGATTGGATTGGAAGAAAGAAATTGAATTGAAAATTGGATTTGGTTTGAGATTAGAAAAGGAGATTGAATTTGAGAAGATTGGACTTGCTTTGGAAAGATTGATTTTGGAAAGACTTGGTTTTAGGAAACCTAGACTTAGGAAAGATGAGACTTAGGAAAGACTTGAGATTAAGAAAGATTAGATTGGAATGTTGGATTTGGAAAGATCTTGAAAGATTTGGAAACTTGGAATTTAGGAAAAATTTAGATTAGGAAAGTTTCGAATTAGGAAAGTGTTATTTTTGGAAAGTTTGAAATTAGGAAAGTTTGGAATTTAGGAAAGTTTTAGGTTTAGGAAAGTTTTGAAAATTGGAAAGTTTTGAATTTAGAAAGTTTTGAAATAGGGAAGTTTTGAAAGTAGGAAAGTTTTCAATTTAGGAAATGTTTGAATTAAGAAAGTTTTCAACTTAAGAAAGTCTTGAATTAAGAAAGTTTTGAATTTAGAAAAGTTTTAGATTTGAAAAGATTATGAAGTTTTGGAAAGTTTAGAATTTGGAAAGATTTAGGTTTAGAAAGATTCAACTTAAGAAAGTTTCAAATTTAGGAAGCTTAGAATTTTAGAAAGATTTGAAATTTAGAAAGTTTAGGATTTAGAAAGATTTAAGATTTTAGAAATTTTAGAGTTTTTAGAAAATCTTGAAAATTAAGAAAAAGTTTGAGTTTAAGAAAGGTTTGAAAACTTAGATTTGAAAAGTTAAGATTTGAAAAGAGAGTAGAATTAGGAAAGGGTTGGATTACGAAAGATTTGAAAATTGAGTTTTAAAATTTAGGAAAGATTTTTATGTTCAAGTTTTGGGAACTTAAGGTTTGGGAAAGTGGAAGTTTAGGAAAGATTTAGATTTTGAAATTTAAGGAAAGATTTAAAGTTTAGGTTTAGGAAACTTATGGTTTAGGAAGGAATTGAATTAAGAAATGTTTGGATTAGGAAGGGATTGGATTTGGTTTCTAAAAACAAGGGTTTTATTTTATTTCCAAAAACGGAGAATAGGATCTAGTTTCCTAAACGGGGAGATTGGATTTGGTTTCCTAGAGCAAATGTTTGATTTTGTTTCCTAAAGGGAAGATTTGACTTGGCAAGGATTTGGAAAAGGAGATTCTAGAAACCCTAGATTTGGAAAATTCTAGTTTCGACGTAGAAAATAGGTTTTTGAAAACAAGGATAGTTTTGATGTAGAAAACAAAAGATTTTGGAAACCTAGGCTTAGGGCAAAGTTTAAAAATCATGTTTTTGGAAAGAAAAATTAGGGTTTCCTAATTGTGGGTTCTAGGGCTTGACTTGGGCTCCAAGGAAAGAGTTTTTGGAAAACGCGTTTTTGGAAACGAAGGTTTTTTAGAAGGGAATCCTAGGAAGGAGTTTTTTGGAAAGCATGTTTTTAGAAACGTAGAGTTTAGAAAGAAAATCCTATAGGGGAATTTCTAGAAGGAAGATTCCGGGAGGAGAGTTTTTAGAAAGATTATTAGGGAGTGTTTTTAGAAAGTGAATTTTGAGGAAAGAAAGTTTTGGAAAGGAAAAAAAAAAGAGTTTTGAAAAAGAGATTTTGAAAGCGAGTTTTTGAAATCGATCTTGAGGAGGGGAGTTTTAGGAAAATATGTTGAAAAAGAGATTTTTAGGAAGAGATTTTTGAAGAGAGAGTTTTTGAAAAGTATAAAAAACATATCACTTTCCTAAAGCGATTCTAGCCATAAGAGGGCTAGAACCACTTTAAGAAAGTGGTTTTGAAAACAAGGTTTGAAAATATAGACCAAAAGGCCTCTTTTAATATAACACTTTCCTAAAGCAGCTCTAGCCATGGAAAGGCTAGAATCACCTGAGAATTGTGGTTTTGAAAACAAGTTTTTGAAAAAGAGATTTTGATGTAATTTTGAAAACAAGTTTGAAAACGTTTTGAAAAACAACTTTTGAAAACGATTTTTGGAAGATGCAAGACTATGATATGCACAATACAATTTGGGGGTCGTGAACATACAAGGCTAACGCTTCACCACATAATCAAGGGGGCCGGACCCACGTGGTCTTTGGTTAGACTAGAAGAAAGCCCCCGACACGGTGACTCTCCAATAATCCAATCCTACACATGGACCGGGAATCCCCTTATTTCAAGCATGCAAAGAAAGGGGGGGGGGAAGATAAAAATAGAGAAAACCCAAGTGGGTTGGAGAGAGAAGAGAGAGGGGGGAAGTGCAGAAAATTAAAGAGAAAGCCTACCTTGTTTCTTGTTTATTTTGCGCGCCGTGCAGTCTTCGGTCTTCGGTCTTCGGTCTTGATCTTCACCTCCAGTCTTCAAGGATTGTCTTCAAGCTTTGGATGGCTGCTCTTCAAGTCTTCAGAGAGTGGTTGAATGCTATTGTATGAGTGTATGGGGGAGTGTATGAGTGTATAGGAGGCTAGGGTTTATGTACGGTGGCTAGGGTTTAGGAAAACCTAGGGAGGCTAGGGTTTAGGAGGTGCTCGAGCTCTGTATATCGAAATATGAGATTCTTAGTTTAAGTTGGCAGACCTCTTTCACATTGAATGAGGCTCTGTATTTATAGAGGGAAGACAAACCTGGCGCCTATTGCAATGGCGCCAGGCCAAATTATACACTGGCGCCACTAGTAGTGGCGCCAGGCCATTTTTTGGCTTGGCACCACTCCTAGTGGCACCATCCATTTAGGAAACAATTAAGGTCGGCAAGCAACGTATCTTTGACTAGATTTGGGCGCCTGTACTAGTGACTACCATGTAAACTTTAGCCTGGCTTCACTAAGAGTGACTCCGAAAAGTCCGGGAATGATTTGAAGGAGCTGGGAGTGACCCGGAAGGCCGGAAAGGAGCAGGAACACTTAAAATAGTGTCCTGGAGGTATTTGACTTGAAAAGTGAGGATAAGATGTGTCGGAAAGGTTGACCGAGCCTTTAGGGGCAAAACGGTCAACCGGACCGAAAAACTGTCGGGACAGACTCAAACTATCCCAGAAGAAGACTTGGGATCTAGAAACATTATTTAGAATGTTCCCAGAGGTTTCCATTTGGATTCCCAGAGCCGGCGTGGTCGGAAAAGGAGACCGGCCCACTAGGGGCAAAACGGTCATTTTACACCGGGTTTGCCAGAACTGACTCGGAATGGTCCGAAAAGGTAAAGGAAGGTTGAGAACACTATAAAAAGTATTCCCAGGTCATTACCAGTTTGATACCCAGAGCCGGTGTGGTTGAAAAACGAAGACTGGCCCACTAGGGGCAAAATGGTCATTTTGTACCGGGTTTGCCGGAACTGTCTCGGAATGGTCCGGAAAGGTAAAGGAAGATTGAGAATACTATAAAAAGTATTCTCGGGTCATTACCGGTTTGATAACCAGAGCCGGTGTGGTTCCCGGGGCGTTCGGATGTCTAGGGGCAAAATGGTCATCTTGACCGGAAAGTCTCGCAAAAGGTCCTAAGGGTAGTTTGGTCCTTTTCCTCCGAAGTGGGCTAACAGCCACTGGTGTTGACCTAGGTTTTGAGTGTTTCCGCCACTCAAACGGTATGAGTATTTCCGTTACTCAGACGGTGTTGATGATTTGTGAGTATTTCTGCTATTCGGACGGAGTTAATGATTTGTGAGTATTTCCGCTAACTCGGACGGGGTTGATGATTTGTGAGTATTTCCGCTACTCGGACGGGTTTGATGATTTGTGAGTATTTCAGCTACTCGGACGGGTTTGATGATTTGTGAGTATTTCCGCTACTCGGACGGTTGAGTATTTCCGCTACTCTAACGGCTCTGCGAGTATTTCCGCTACTCTAACGGCTCTGTGAGTATTTCCGCTACTCTAACGGTTGAGTATTTCCGCTACTCTAACGGTTCTGTGAGTATTTCCGCTACTCTAACGATTCTGCAAGTATTTCCGCTACTCTAACGGTTCTGTGAGTATTTCCGCTACTCTAACGGTTCTGTGAGTATTTTCGCTACTCTAACGGTTCTGTGAGTATTTCCGCTACTCTAACGGCTTTATGAGTATTTCCGCTACTCTAACGGCTCTATGAGTAGTTTTGCTACTCGGACTGTCTCGAGGAATAAACTGTTTCGAGAGAGGGATTGGAAAGGGGTCTTACCGTCTCCGAAGTGACGTGCCTGGATTGTGAGTGTTGCCGCCACTCTAACGGTTTTGTGAGTAGTTTTGCTACTTAGACCGTCTCAAGGAATAAACTGTCTCGAGAGAGGGATTGGAATTGGAATTGGAATAAGAAAGGACAATGCCCCCTAAGGGCATTTGGTCATTTTGCCTCTATTTGGGCCTGACAGGCCCGCGAAGCGATGAAAAAATGGAATTTGGACCTAGAGGATTGGTTTTGATTGGAATATGCCCAAAATGACTTGAAAACAAGTCTGGACGGAGTGTAGACTGCCGAGTGGTCAAAAATGGGGTGCTTACAAACACTGAAGTAAAACAAAGCAAAGCAAGCAAACAAAGGAAAGCAAATAAAATAAGACGCAAGGCAGGTTTTCTATTTACGTTTATGCAATCCCTCCTCTCTCTTCTCTCTCCTAACCCACTTGGATTTTCTTCTATTTTAATTCCCCATCTTCTACCCCCCCTTTCTTGCATGCTTGAAACAAGGGACTCCCCGGTTTATGTGTAAGATTAGGCTATTGAAAGTCACCATGTTGGGGGCTTTCTCTCATTCTAACTGGAGACCACGTGGGTTTGGCCCTCTTGATTATGTGATGAAGTCTTTTATCTTGTATATTCACAACCCCAACTTGGATTGTGCATATCATGATCATGCATCTCTCCAAAAAATGTTTTCAAACTTGTTTTCAAAACTTGCATCGAAAATCGTTTTTAAAACTTCCGTCAAAATCGTTTTCAAAACTTGTGTTAAAATCTTCTTCTTCAAAACTTGTTTTCGAAACCACAATCCTAAGGTGATTCTAGCTATTCCATGGTGAGGGTTGCTTTAAGAAAGTGTTATATTTAAAGTGACTATTATAGTCCATATTTTCAAATCCTTGTTGTTTTCAAAACCACAATCCTAGAATAGTTCTAATCCCTCTATGATTAGAATCGTTTTAGGAAAGTGGGATTTTTTTAGAGACTTGCAAAAGTCCATATTCCAATCTCTTTCCAAACTTTTTTCTCAATCTATTTCCCAAAATGCTTTTCAAAATTTCCTCCTAAAAAATCTCTTTCCAAATATTTCGCTTTCCAAAAATCCCTTTCAAAAACTCTCTTTTCAAGTCTACTCTCTAAAATCGCTTTTCCAACATACTTTCTAAAAACTCTCTCCAATCTCCTTTTAAAAATTACTTTTCAAAAATTCCCTTCAAAAACTTACTTTCCTAAAAACTCTTCTCAAATTCCTTCTCAAAAGCTCTTTTGAAAAATTCACTTTCTAAAAAAACACTCTTCAAGTATCCTTCCTAGAAACTCTCTCGAAAGTTCTACTTTCCAAAATTCTCTTTCCTTGAAGTCTAGGTCAAACCCTAGAGCCATAATATGGAAACCCTAATTTTCATTCCAAAAATATGATTTCTTATCTTGCCTCAAAACCTAGGTTTCCAAAACCTCATTTTTACATCAAAATTATAAATTTCCAAAACCTATATTTTTTACATCAAATCATAGACTTCCAAATCTCGGATTTCCAAAACTTCATCTTTCTAATTCCATGTTAAATCAAATCCTCCGTTTTAGAAAACCAAATCAAACCCTCCATTTTAGGAAACCAAATCCAATCTCCTACTTAGGAAACTAGATCCAATCCTCTATTTTTGAAAATAAAATCAAATCACCTCCTTTTATAAATAAAGTCCAATATTTTATTTTAGGAAATTGGAATCCCAATCTTTCCTAATCCAAATATTTCCTTATCCAATCCTTCCTAATCTCATACCTTTCTAAATCTTAAGTTTCCAAAACTTAAACTTTCAAATCTTTCTTTAAACTTTAAACTTCTTAATCTTCGTAATTCCAACCTTTTCTAATTTCATACCTTTCCAAATTTCAACTTTCCAAATCTAAATTTTCAAATCTTTCTTAAACTCAAACCTTTCCTAATTTCAACTATTTCTAAAACTCAAACTTCGAATATTTGTAAAATTATAGACTTTCTAAATTTCAAATCTTTCTAAATCCAAAACTTTCTAAATTCAAAACTTTCCAATTTCAAAACCTTTCCTAAGTCGAGATCTTTCCTAAAATGAAACTTTCCTAATTCGAATATTTCCTAAATCTAATCTTTTCCTAATCTTCTAAGTCCAACATTTGAGTCAAATCTTTTCTAAAACCCTTCCAAGTCAAGTCTAATCTTTCTTAAACCTCAAGCCTTTCCTAAATTTCATCTTTCTTAAGTTTAGGTTTCCTACAACCAAACTTTTCAAAACCAATCTTTTCAAATCTTCTAATCAAAGTTCAAATTTCCTAATCTTCCAATCCAAATTCCAACTCAATTTCTTTTTCCAATCAAAATCTTGTATTTTCAATTGGACTCTTGTTTGAACTACAACTGACCTGATTCCTAAAAAAGGAAAACGTAGGCAACCTTCATATGTGTGGTCATAACTTTTCTTAAATTTTCAATTCCACAACCTTTTTTAAGTTTCCAATTCCATGATCTATTTCAAGTTTCTAATTATACAATCTATTTCCAAATCTCTGTTCTCAATTTCTAAAACCTTCTTTCAAAATCAAATCAAGTTTTTCTCAAATCTATTTTCAAAATCAAAGTCTTATTCTTGCACTTGCATATCATGTATCATGTCAATTCTTTCTAAAAATTCTTTCCTAAAGTGGATAGTTTTGGACATTTATTAATCAAAGACTCTAATGAGTGAACTCGGGGTGAATAGACATGTAGATACTGCAAGGGCGAGGTAGGGTGATGGCTTAGTGCGTCTTCCTACACGTAACCAACCTCCGAACCTAGATCACTGTTTTCTAAGACCAAATGAAGTTATTTTCAAAAAGGGCTTAAATTTTTTCAATGGTTGCCAAATAACCCATTTTCTTAAGAACCCTCTCTTGAGGAAGTTTTCCAAAACCTTTTTCAAAAACCCTAAGTGTGACATTCGGATTGTGTTTAGTTTTAGGTGACCTAACTCACCTTAATCAAGTTAAGTGGCGACTCCAAATATTTTTCAAAAGCCCTTTATCCAAATCAAATTTTTAATTCAAACCTAATCACACTCGTCCTTCTAGGAGGATGAGTTCTAACGAGAGAGTACTATGTTTTTCTCACTTGTCTTTTCGAGTGCGAAAAATTGGGGCACGACAACTGGCGACTCCACTAGGGACACTTAGAGGGCTAGGCTATTGTCATGTCTTTTCAGCCTTCACCCATTTAGAGTCTTCAATTAATATGTCCAATCCTATGCACTCTAAAATTTCTAGAATCAAATTTTTAAAGTTATTTTCAAAATCATGTATCTAATTTATTTCCATTTATATTATCTTGCATTAGGTTTGTTATCCACATACTAACTATTACATATGTGTTTTGTAGGTGGATCCCTGTTCACAAATTTATTTCATATTATATTAATTGTTGTGCATGAATGTATGGATTGGACAGGATGGATGGGAGTTGTTGGGCTCTTTCTTCTGCTTTCAAAAATCACACACACACACACATTGCACGTGCACTTGCATTCTGCATATTTGCATTATTGACCCTAATATGCCCCTTCTAGTTAGAAGGGGGAACAATATATTGTTTATGGGCAAGATGTTGTGTCAATTTCTTTGCCTACGGCCTTTTGATGGTTCTCCCGCTCGGATCACCAATTGATCATGGCACCTCCTCGGGGAGTGGGCCTAGGTTTGAAGATCTGGGAACCGAGCCTTTTTAGGATGCATTAGTAAACCCTCAACCTCATGCTCATATAGACACCATGTATAGCCAAACCTTTGCCAAACTTAAGACACACGCACTGATTTCAATACCATGGAGGAAAGGGCAACTGCTTTTACTTTCCTCTCTATATCTGTTTATTCCTGTTGTTATAATAACTGTACTCTTACTGTTATAATGTATGTCTAACTGTTCATGCATGTAATTGCATTCTCTTTCCTTATACTCTTTGCATCCATATTCATGCATTCAATATTCCATATCAAGACAAGAGTTCTGAAGTAACTCAAATCACCGCATCTCCATGCATATGAACAACCCAAAGAGAGTGAAACCAAGTTCACGCTCCATTGCATTAAACCTACCAAAACCCTAAGGGTTCCCATGTAACCCTAAGGAATCATTGCATGCATTTCGAGTCAATCCGTAAGAGGGGCCCCAATCTCTCTATGCTCACGGAGATAGGATTGTCAAGAAGACAAGGGGCAATCAGTCAACAAGGTCACTTAACGACCTCCTCGACATCAAATCTAAAGAGGGTGAATCCGAAGACTCAAGAGTAGTTTAGGATTTCATATGTAAAATTAGATAAGTGGAGGTCTAAAGAAAACTGTTTCCCTTTCCCTCATTAAAGTGTACTTTGTTGCCTCTTGTTCTATGTATCCCTTTTTTTTGAACGTCCGAATGAAAGAAGATTCCCATCTGACGGTAAAGTATCTGTATATAGGGGGCAAACCCCTATCTCCGAAAGTGAGCTAAAGCCATCATATTTAGTCTCCTTTTCAAATAGGGACACCTAGGGCATGCATTGCATAGAACTCTCTAAAAATCAAAAACTAACTTGTAATTTGTGTCCTTGCTTTTCTGCTTCTTTCTTTTTCGGTTACAGAGATCACCCTACATTGAGTCAACATTGCTCCCAAGAGAGGTCAACATCCACCTAGAGACCCCATTATCACCCAACAAAGAGCCTCACTCATGGCGGCCAACCTTGAAGAATCATCCCAAGTCTCTCGAAAGGAGGTCGACAAAATGAGGACCAAGATTGACAAAATGTTTAAGCTCGTCCAAGCCTTGACCATGAAAGATGCTACTATAATCCCATCGTCATCCATAACTTCGTCCAAGGACCCTGAACCCGCTAACCCAAGGATTGTGCTTCAATCTGACAATGTTGGAAGGAAAAAGGAAGATGCCAAGGGGATCAACATTGAAGAGGAGGAAACCATATTGCTCTCACCTACCGTAAAGAGGACTCCCCTAAACCCTCTTGTCGCGCCCAGATTTTTTGCACTTGAGGAATACACACACAAGCAGGAAAAACACTATACTCTCTCGTTAGAATTCACCCTCATAGAAGAATGAGTGCGACTAGGTTTGAATTGAAAATAGATTTGAATAAAGGGCTTTCAGAAAAGATTTGGAACCGCCACCAAACTTGATTAAGGTTAGTTAGGTCACCTAAAAGCTAAGCATAATCCGAAGACTATACTTAGGGTTTTTGACAACGATTTTGAAAATACCTCCTCAAGAGAGGGTTTTTAAGAAAACAAGTTGTTCGGCAACCTTTGGAAAATTTTTATGCCCTTTTTGAAAAATAACTCCGTTTTTGGTCTTTAAAATCAGTGATCCTAGGTTCGGAGGTTGGTTACGTGTAGGGAAGACGCACTAAGCCATCACCCTAGCCCGCCCTTGTGGTACCTACATGTCCATTTACCCTAGATTCACCTATGAGAGTCTTCAACTAACAAACTGTCCAATCCTTTAAGAGTTATGGAATTGGAAACGTGAAAAATGTTGTGACCGGACCCATGAAGGTTGCCTACGTATCCTTTTGGAGGAATCAGGTCTGTTGTAGTTCGAACAAGAATCCGATAGAAAATAGAAGGTATGATTGGAAGAGAGTTAAAGTTGGAATTTGAATTGGAATTGGAAGAATAGGAAATTTGGACTTTGATTGGAAGATTTGAAAAGATTGGTTTTGAAAGACTTGGTTTTAGGAAACCTAGACTTAGGAACTTAGAAAAGAAGGATTGGACTTGACATGGAAAGATTTTAGAAAAGATTTGACTCGAATGTTAGACTTGGAAGATTTGGAAAGATTGGATTTAGGAAATGTTCGAATTAGGAAAGGTTCAAATTAGGAAAGTGTCGTTTTAGAAAAGTTTCATTTTAGGAAAGTTTCAACTTAGGAAAGTTTTGAATTAAGAAAGTTTCATTTTAAGAAAGGTTTTGAAAATAAGGAAGGTTTTGAATTTGGAATGTTTTGAAATAGGGAAGTTTTGAATTTAGAATGTTTTGAAATAGGGAAGTTTTGAAAGTAAGAAAGTTTTAAGTTTAGAAAGTTTTAGATTTGGAAAGATTTGAAGTTTTAAGAAAGTTTAGAATTTAAAAAGTTTGGAAGTTTAGAGAGATTTAACTTAAGAAAATTTTGAATTTAGAAAACTTTGAATTTGGAAATATTTGAGATTTAGAAAGTTTTAGAGCTTGCGTTTCAGAAAATCTTGAGATTAGGAAAGGTTTAAGTTTAAGCAAGATTTGAAAACTTAGATTTGGAAAGTTAAGATTTAAAAAGGGATGGAATTAAGAAAAGAGTTGAATTAGGAAAGATGTGAATGTTAAGTTTTAAAATTTAGGAAAGATTTTTATGCTCAAGTTTTGGAAACTTAAGATTTAGGAAAGGAGAAGATTAGGAAGGATTTGAATTAGGAAAGATTTGGACTGGGAATGGTTAAGATTCCTATTTCCTATAACAAATGATTGGATTTTGTTTCTAAAAGAGAAGTTTTGATTTTGTTTCCAAAAACAGAGGATTGGATCCAGTTTCTAAAGCGGGAGATTGGATTTGGCATGGATTTGGAAGAGAAAGTTTTAGAAACCCTAGATTTGGAAGGCTATAGTTTTGATGTAGAAAATAGATTTTAGAAACCTTGGATTTTGCTATAGAAAACAAGAGGTTTTGGAAACCTAGAGTTTGAGGCCAAAATAAGGGATTAGAAATCATGTTTTTGGGAAGGAAAATTAGAGTTTCCTAATCGTGCATTCTAGGGTTTGACTTGGGTTCTACGAAAAGAGATTTTGGAAAGTGAGTTTTTGGAAAAGGGAGTTTTTGGAACGAGAACCTAGAGAGAAGTTTTTAGAAAGTGAACTTTGAAAAGAGAGTTTTTGGAAATAGATTTTAAAAAGGAGTTTTTTTGGAAACGAGTTTTAAGAAGGGAGACTTTCTAGGAAGGAGACCTAGGAAGCGTTTTTAGAAAGTGGATTTTGAAAAGAGCGTTTTGGGAAAGAGTTTTTAAAAAAAAAGGAGTTTTGAAAAATAGATTTTTGGAGGAAGTTTTTAGAAAACAATTTAGGAAAGAAGAGTTTTTAGAACGGATATTGAAAGAGAGGGTTTTAGAAAGAAAGACTTTTGAAAAGAGAGTTTTTTGGAAAGTATAAAAACGTCTCACTTTCATAAAACGATTCTAACTATAAGAAGGTTAGAACCACTTTAAGAAAGTGGTTTTGAAAACAACAAGGAGTTGAAAATATAGACCATATCGGTCACTTTAAATGTAACACTTTCCTAAAGCAATCCTAACCGTGGAAAGGCTAGAATCACCCTAGGATTGTGATTTTAAAAACAAGTTTTGAAAAAGGAGATTTTGATGACATTTTAAAAACAAGTTTAATGCAAGTTTTGAAAACGATTTCTAGAAGAATGCAAGATAATGATATGCACAATGCAAATTGGGGTCGTGAACATACAAGATTAAGGCTTCACCATATAATTAAGGGGGCTGAACCCACGTGGTCTCCGGTTAGACTAAAAGAAAGCCCCCGACACGGTGACCCTCCAATAGTCTAATCCTACACATAGACCGGGAATCCTCTTATTTCAAGCATGCAAAGAACGGGAGAAAGAAGATGGGGGATTAAAATAGAGAAAACCCAAGTGGGTTAGGAGGGAGAGGAAAGAGGGGGGAAGTGCAGAAACTTAAAGAGAAAACCTACCGTATGTCTTGTTTATTTCGCTTGCTTTGTGCGCCTTGCTTTTCTTTGGTCTTCGCTTCACTTCAGTCTTCGAGGGCTTGTCTTTGATCTTCAAAGCTTGTAGTTGTAGCAATCCAAGCCTTCGATGGAGGGTTGGAGGCTAGTGTATAAGTGTATAAGAGTGTATATGAGTGTATAGGAGGCTAGGGTTTGTGTATGGTGGCTAGGGTTTGGAAAACCTAGAGAAGCTAGGGTTTAGGGTGGCTAAGAGCTCTGTATATTGAATATTAGGGTTTTTAGATTGAGTTTGTGGCCCTCTTTCACGCTGTAGGAGGCTCTGTATTTATAGAGATAGGATAGACCTAGCGCATGTTGTTATGGCGCCAGGCCATTTCTTGGCTTGGCGCCACTACTAGTGGCGCCAGCCAGTTAAGAAAGTTTTAAGGTCGACAAGCAATGTATCTTGAAAAGATTTGGGTGCCCGTACTAGTGACTAACATGCAATTTTTAACCTGGTTTCACTATGAGTGACTCCGGAAAAGTCTGGAAAGGATTTAAGGGACCGGGATTGGCCCATTAGGCTGGGAAAGGGCAAGACCACTTAAAACAGTGTCCTGGAGGTATTTAGCTTGAAAAATAGGGATAGGATGTGTCGGAGGGGTTAACCGGACCATTAGAGGCAAAACGGTCAACCGGGCTGGAAAGCTACCGAGATGGACTCAGAACGTCTTGGAAGAAGATTCGAGAATTGGAAACATTATTTAGAATGTTCTCAATGGTTCCTGGTTTGATACCCAGAGCCAGTGTGGTCGAAAAAGGTGACTGGCCCACCAGGGGCAAAACAGTCATTTTGTACTGGGTTTGCCGGAACTGACTCCAAATGATCCGAAAAGATAAAAGAAGGTTGAGAATAATATAGGAAGCATTCTCGGGAGGTTACTGGTTTGATACCCAGGGCCAGTGTGGTTCCTGGGGCATTCGGATGCCTAGGGGCAAAATGGTCATCTTGATCGAAAAGTCTCGGAATTGACCCGAAACAGACTAGAGGGCACCTAATCATGCCGGATCATCTCTGGGACGATCTAGGAAGGGTGGACTTATCGTTCTAAGGACTTAGGTGTGCTCTCGAGAAACATGCCAGAAAATGGCCCTAAGGGCAGTTTGGTCATTTTTCACCAGAGTGGGCTAGCAGGCACTGGTGTTGACCTGGGTTTTAAGTATTTTCGCCACTCTGATGGCGGTCTCATGGTATAGGGGTTTGTTGGCAATTCCCTATATCGACCTGTTTACGAGTATTTCCGCTACTTTGACGGTTTGCGATGTTTGCGAGTATTTCCGCTACTCTGACGGTTCGCGATCATTCTTGAGACTGCCTGATCTCGGGAAGCTGCTAAAGGGACTTAGTGCCTGAGAATCAACTTTCTTGGAAGGTGTGCCTAAACAGACATTTCTGCATTGGCGGGCTTGCAGGCGCCAAAGGTGGACCGTTCTACCATCTAGGGGACTTGGGGTCTCGTCCCAATCGACAGGTTTAAAGGGACTTACCATTTCGAAGAGATTTTTTTCGGAAAACATGCCGGATTGGATAGAATTGCTATCTTAAGGAATCAACTGTCTCGAGAGGAGGATTGGAATTGGATTTGGAAAGCAGACTTATCGTCTTCGGAAAGACGTGCCTGTTGGAATTAGAAAGGGGACTTACCGTTTTCAGAAAGACGTGCCTGTTAGAATTGGAAAGGGACTTACCGTCTTCAGAAAGACGTGCCTGATTTAGAATTTGAACGAACAATGCCCCTAAAGGCATTTCGGTCATTTTGCCTCTATTTGGGCCTAGTGGGCCCGCGAAGCGATGAATAGACAGGATTAGATTTAGAGAGTTAATTTCGATTGGAATACGTCCATATTGACTTGAGTACAAGTCTGGACGGACCGTAGACTGCCGAGCTGTAAAAAATGGGGTGCTTACAGCTGCCTCTCTTTTTCTGTCTACATTTATCGAAGACAGAAAATGATAAAGTAAGAATCCCATGTTGACCGCGAGGTGATCGGAGGGAATTGGAAAAAATAGGAATCCAAAGAACAGTTACCTCGAGTAGCAGGTCGATGATTGGCATTTTATCTGGTAAAATGATACTCCTCTGGGGGAATTAATGCCCCTTGAACTAGCGCTCCATCTGGTAGCACAATGCTCCTCTGGGGGAATTGACACTTCTTGAACCAGCACTCCGTCTGGCGAAATACTATTCCTCTAGGGGACTGGACGCTTCTTGAACTAGCACTCTATCTAGCAAAACATTGCTCCTCTAGGGAAATCCAAAATTAACATCTGATATCTCTTGAACCGACACTTCGTTTGGCGAAACGTTGCTCCTCTGGGGAAGTCCAAGGTTGACTTCTGATACCTCTTGAACCGGCACTTCATCTGGCAAAACACTGCTCCTCTGGGCATGTCCAAGGTCGATGTCTGATATTTCTTGAACCAGCACTCCGTTTGGCGAAACGCTGTTCCTCTAGGGAAGTCCAAGGTTGACTTCTGATACCTCTTGAACCGGCACTCCGTCTATCGAAACGCTGCTCTTCTGGGGAAGTCCAAGGTTGAGTGCTGATATTCCTTGAACCGGCACTCCGTCCAGCGAAACGTTGCTCCTCTAGGGAAATCCAATGTTGATTGCTAATATTCCTTGAACAGGCACTCCGTCTGGCGAAACGCTGCTCCTCTGGGGGAGTCCAAGGTTGACTTCTGATACCTCTTGAACCGGTACTTTGTCTGACGAAACGATGCTCCTCTAGGGATGTCCAAGGTTATTGTATGATATTTCTTGAACCGGCACTTCGGCTGGCGAAACGCTGCTCCTCTGGGGAAGTCCAAGGTTGATTGCTGATATTCCTTGAATCGGCACTCTGTCTGGCAAAATGCTACTCCTCAAGGGAAGTCCAAGGTTGATTGTTGATATTCCTTGAACCGGCACTCCGTCCGGTGAAAGGTTGCTTCTCTGGGGAAATCCAAGGTTGATTGTTAATATTCCTTGAACCGGCACTCCGTCTGGCAAAACGCTGCTCCTCTGGGGGAGTCCAAGGTTAACTTCTGATACCTCTTCAACTGGCACTTCGTCTGGCGAAACGATGCTCCTCTGGGGATGTCCAAGGTTGATGTATGATATTTCTTAAACCGGCACTCTGGCTGGCAAAACGCTACTCCTCTAGGGAAGTCCAAGGTTGATTGTTGATATTCCTTGAACAGGCACTCCGTCTGGCAAAAAGCTACTCCTCTAGGGAAGTCCAAGGTTGATTGGGGAGGTTGAGGGTGGGCCATTGCTGCATTCCTTGCTTTTTATCGGCTAGGGAAGTCTGAACTTCCTGAGGTGTATGCCAATGTTGGAGATGTCTGAGGTTACTTGATCGCAAGATGGCTTTTTAGCTCCATTTTGTACTTTACCTTTTTCCTTATTCCTATTTGGGAAAGAGAGAAGACATAGAGTGCATTTTGTACAAAACAATTTAAAATGCCCTGGTAAGGGGCATCATCTTTTTATTTTTTATGATGATTGCACATGGGATTAAATGCATGATTTATTTTTTATGAATGTACAGGTTCACACAGAAGTGGAATTGAATGCATGTTATACTTTTAGATAATGCGCATACATGAATAGAATTAAATGCAATGTCCCTCATTTTTTTTTTTTTTTTGTGATAAATGCACAGATTTATGTAAGAATTGGTTAAATACATGACCTACTTCCTTACAAATGAACAGGTTCATATAGGAATGCAGTTGAATGCATGAATAGATACAAACTACACATGAATCTAAATGGATGTGCAAGTTATGCATGTCATGGATGAATGTCCCAAGATTGCCCTAAGGCCTATACTCTCAAAATTCTTTTTCCTTTCTAGGATTCTGCCCCATTCAATTTTGTCCCATTCTTATCGGGGTGTGATAGCATATGCACCATTCTCCAGGGATGTTGACCTTTGGGTTTGCTATCCTATCCCTATTTTCCACGGGGTTGCTGTTTAGGATTTTTCTGACCTCACTTGGTTTTTTTGCTCAGATTTTTGAAATGCCACCATGGCTTAAGCGACGACTCGCATGCCCTTTGTAGAGCGATAAACGGCTAAGCCCTCAATCCGAGAAGACTTCTTTTAGGACTGTAATGTAGGCTGGGTTCAGGGGTTATAAGAAATGAAAGGATATTTAGACGGAAAGATCTTCTTTTAGTGGGTTGTTTAAAGCAAAACCATCTTAGCACACCTTGGAGCATGAGATTGCCCCTTGCATTCCCTTCCAATTCTCCTTCCTCATCCTAGTTGTCTTGATATTGTTCAGGCTTATTTAGACTAAGCAATTTTCTTTTATCAGAGAGGACTTTAATTTGAATCATAACGTAGGCTAGGTTAAGGGGTTTATGAATGAATGGGATATGTAGGCTCAAATTTGATGTTGTTTCTTGTAGGGTTTAGATCCACACCATCCTTGGTTTGTCCTCCAGTAGGGTTTGGTCCCCTAATTTGCCCCTTTAGTTTCGGCAACACGTCTGGTTCATCAAGATCAAGCAATCCTTTTTCAATCAGGGAGGACTTTAGTAAGGTTGTAATGTAGGCTATGGTTTTTGGGTTTTTATAAGAAAGGGTAAAGGCTCAAACCTAGTATTTCTACTTGGTAGCTTTGTTACCTAGGATCACCTTTGAATTTCCTCTTTTACAAGAGGAGTTGGACTTTCCCATAACTTTTGACCTTCTAAATCTGACATTTGCCCCTTTTTGTTTTCCTCTTTTCTCTGACTTTCGGTTTTATATGCTTTTCGAGATAGCACAACATGATTCTTTTCCAGTTTTTCTTCTAATATGCTTCTCTATTTTATTTATTTATTTATTTTTCTTGTTGCTTCTGACGACATGAACATTTCTACAACTTCTTTCTCTCAAATCCCTTCCTTTGCATTTCAATTTAACTCATTGTGGACGGTGATCCCTAGTTTGGGGTGTTTTCTGGAAAAGAAAGGTAACCGGCTCAATAGGCTCGACAAAGGTTGCTTTTAACTGTATAGGAAGTGAAATGAGAGCCTCCCTTCCTTTTAAATCAAATTGCTTAATCCATAGAGCCTTCACGTTACTTCAGCTTGGCAGTCGATGACATTCTCTGCCAGATCTTCTGCTACCTATCTGCCCCAGTGTGGGGGGAATGGTTTCAGATCAGGGTTGACAAAAAAATCTTTCGCTTTCTGTGAGGCACTAGTGGGTTAAGCAAAAGGAATATTTTTGTGTATGGTAGCAGAATTGAGGGCCTCTAATCATTTCAAATTGAATTGCTTTGTCCATAAAGCCTTTGTGCGAAATTTAGAAAAAATTCTTAGGGATGTTGTGTTTCAACCAGTGAACCCCTACATGTTCTATCAAATCAATTATTTTGTGCTTACCCCAATGTGGGGGACAGTTCTTGGGTTGGGGATATTAGAAAAGAAATTATGTACAGCTCTAGTGGGCTGAGCAAAGGATAGTGTTTATTTGGGATAAGTAGAACAATGGCTTCTCATCATTTTAGGGACTCGGCTGCCCATCGCTTAGCCAGGATATCACGCAAGTGTCACCTTGTTAATAAACTCCACACCTCTCTGTTGAGACTGTCTTCCTCGTATCTCTCCTTCTCTCTTTGTCTCTCGAAGGTTTTAACTCCTTTTAAATGGGTTACCCATGCTATCCTACTCTTCAAGTCAAGTCATTACTGAATGGGAAAGAATCCTTAAATGCAACAATCATCAACAAGAGTATGAGACAAAGGGAATAAACTAAAAACTACCTATTTTCATTTAGAAATACGATTACATGGCATGCAATGTTTATTTAAAGAAGATATGCGAGAAATAAAGAGATGAAAAGAAAATAGATGAATTTTGTAGAAACTTCCCTTTTCATTGCACTTTGAAAACAACCCTCCAGAGAGGTCCCAAAATCACACCAATTTCTTCTATGCTTCATCGCGTGGTTCCTCCCCTAGGTGGTGATGACTCTAGCGTCGATCAAATCTTATATCTTGTGCTTCAAGAAGAGATAATGCTCAGTGTCATGCCTTTGTCTTCTAGAATGGTACTCACAAATAAGGGTCAGGTCGAAAGTAGGGGGTAAAGGATTTGGCAACGGTGGAGCGGGCATGGGGGTCAGAAGGTTGGCTTATAAGAGGTCATGATAAGCTTTTGTTTGGGTGCAAGTTAGAGGGGAAAAGGCACGAGGTCGGCGGGCCTTCTTGTTGGGGTTGAGATGTTGTTGGGCTGCGTTTGGCCTGGGAGTAGGTGCTTAAGTAGCCACAGGGGTCTGAGATTGGTATTGGGGGTGACATTGCGGTGGTTGAGCAGACAAGATGGCAGACACTTCTCCCTCCTTTCGGCCCATTTCTAATGTTGTGGGCACCTTCCTTGCTAAGCTTGCAGAAACTTCTTTAGCATAGGGGTCAATGATCCTTCCAGTTTTTAGGTCATTTTCTATCATCTCCCCTTGCATGATAAGCTCAGAAAAGTTTCTCCCAACACTCGTGCAGAACTTTTCGTAATATATGCCCGAGAAGGTATGTGTGAACAGTTGAATATATTCCTTATCTTCTAAAGGGGGATTGACTTGTGCTGCTGCTTCTCTCCATCTAAGGGCATAGTTTTTGAAGCTTTCTTTCTCTCATTTACTCATTGCCATCAAGGACCAACGGTCAGAAGTGAGGTCTATGTTGTGGCGATATTGGGCTTTAAATGCGTTGACCAACTCAATCCAAGTGGTGATCCTCCTTAGGTCCAGACGGGCAAACCAATGCAAAGCAGACCCAGTGAGACTATGTTGGAACAGTTGCATGAGGAGCTTCCGATCGTTGCCATAACCACTCAATGCCCCGGCAAACAGGCGAAGATGAGCGATAGGGTCACCAATGCCATCATACCTCTCGAAGTCGGGTATTTTGAACTTAGCAGGTCTCGGGTGATTTGGAAAGAAGCAAAGCTCATCGTAGGAAGTAGACCTATAATTGTCATGGCCATGGAGACTTCATAGTGAATCCTCTAGGCCTTGGATTTTCAAACTGAGAGGATCTAGGGAAGTCCTCTGTACGGCATGTGAAAGCAACATAGTTTCCTGTTCTTCAGTGTTGATCCCTTTGGCATCTTCCCTGTTCCTCCCAGCATTGTCAGATTGAAGCACGATCCTCAGGTTGGCGGGTTCGGGGTCCTTAGATGAAGTCATGGATGACGGAAGGATTGCAGTAGTATCCTTTATGGCCAAGGTTTGGACAAGCTTAAACATCTCATCCATTTTACCCCTCATTTCATTGATCTTTTCTTGAAAGACTTGGGGTGACTCCTCAAGATTGGCAGCCATAAGTGATGCTCTTGGCCGAGTGACAATGGGATCCCTAGGTGGATGTTGACTTTTCTTGGGAGCAATGTTGACTTAATGTAAGGTCATTTCTGTGAAAGAAATAGAAAGAAGTAGAAAAACAACGACTTAAATCGCATGTTAGTTTTTGATTTTTCAAGAATTCTATACAATGTATGCCCTAAGGATGCCCCTACTCGAGAGGGAAACTAATCATGATGTGTTCAACACACTTTTGGAGATAGGGGATTTGCCCCTGTATGCAAATACTTTACTGTCAAGCGGAACCTTCGGCCAGTCATGCATTCATCCATCCATTCATTCACGAAAAAATAAAGAAAATACATTTAACTTTGGGTTTAAGATACAAAAGAAATGAAATATATTTTAATAGGGGGAGGGGGAACATTGTCCTTTGGGGGTTCCACCTATCTAATTTTACATAAGAAGTCCTAAATAACTCTTGAGTCTTCGGATTTCCCTTCCTTGGATTCAATGTTGAGGAGGTCGCTAAGAGACCTGGTTGATCGATTGCTCCTTATCTTCTTGACAAGCCTATCTCTATGAGCATAGAGGGATTGCGGCCCCTCTTATGGAATTAATTGAGGTGCATGCCATGAGTCCTTAGAGTTACGTGGGAACCCTTAGGGTTTGGGCAAGTCTAATGCAAGGGAGAGTGACCTTGGTGTCACTCTTAATGGGTTGATCTTATGCATGAGAATGCAGTGACTTGAGTTACTTGGAACTCTTGTCTTGACATGGAATATGAAATGCATGAATATGGATATGCAAAGAGTATAAGGAGAGAGAATGCAATAGCAAGATAAACGTGTATGCACGAGTAGTTAGACAGTCATTATAACAGTAGGAATATAGTCATTATAATAATAGGAATAGACAGGTATAAATGAAAAATAAGAGCAGTCAACCTTTCCTCCATGGTTTTGGAAAATAGTACGCGTGTCTTAAACCCGGCAGAGGTTCGGCTATGCATGGTGTCTATATGAGCATGAGGTTGAGGGTTGACTAATGCGTCCTAAAAAGGCTCGGTCCCCGAATCTTCAAACCTAGGCCCACTCCCCGAGGTGGCGCCATGATCAGTTGGTGATCCGAGCGGGGGAACCATTAAGAGGCTATGGGCGAAGAAACTGACACAGCATTTTGCCAACAACCAATATACCGTTCCCCCTTTCTAACTAGAAAGGACATATCAGGGTAAAATGCAAGTATGCAGAATGCAGGTGCACATGCAGTGTGTGTGTAATTTTTAAAAGCGGAGGAAAGAGCCTAACAACTCCCATTTATCCTGTTTATCACATTTAATACATGGCAGTTAATAATATTTAAACAAAATGTGTACCTACAAAACAAAAATGCAAGAGTTAGTATGAAGATGGCAACCTTAATGCAAGATGATATGAATAAATGCATGTTTTTTGAAAACAATTTTAAAAATTTAAAGTGTATAGGATTGAACAAGTTAATTTAAGACTCTACATAGGTGAAGGGTAAAAAGACATGACTACGGCCTAACCCTCTAAGTGTCTCCAGCAGAGTCGCCAGTTGTCGCGCCCAGATTTTTCGCACACGAGAAATACACATACAAGCGGAAAAAACACTATACCCTCTTGTTAGAACTCACCCTCCTAGAAGAATGAGTGCGACTAGGTTTGAATTGAAAATAAATTTGAATAAAGGGCTTTTAGAAAAGATTTAGAGTCGCCACCTAACTTGATTAAGGTGAGTTATGTCACCTAAAAACTAAGCATAATCTGAAGACTATACTTATAGTTTTTTAAAACGATTTTGAAAATACCTCCTCAAGAGAGGGTTTTTAAGAAAGCAGGTTGTTTGGCAATCTTTGAAAAGCATTTAAGCTCTTTTTGAAAAATAACTCCGTTTTTGGTCTTTGACATCAGTGATCCTAGGTTCGGAGGTTGGTTACGTGTAGGGAAGACGCTCTAAGCCATCACCCTACCCCGCCCTTACGGTACCTACATGTCCATTTACCCTAGATTCACCTATGAGAGTCTTCAACTAACAAACTGTCCAATCCTATCCACTTTGAAAAAGAATGTTTAAAAAGTATGATGCATGATATGCAAGTGTAAGAAAAGAGAGTTGGAAAATAGATTTGAAAAGAAATCGATTTGATTTAAAAAGAGATTTGAAAAGATAGATTTGAAATTGGAGTTGAAAAGAGATTTGAAGAGAGTTGTGGAATTGGAAACTTAAAAAATGTTGTGACCGCACCCAAGAAGGTCGCCTACGTATCCTTTTGGAGGAATCAGGTCTGTTGTAGTTCGGACAAGAGTTCGATAGAAAATAGAAGGTATGATTGGAAGAGAGTTGAAGTTGGAATTCGAATTGGAATTGGAAGAATAGGAAATTTGGACTTTGATTGGAAGATTTGAAAAGATTAGTTTTGAAAGACTTGGTTTTAGGAAAACTAGACTTAGGAACTTAGAAAAGAAGGATTGGACTTGACTTGGAAAGATTTTGGAAAAGATTTGACTTGAATATTGGAATTGGAAGATTTGAAAAGATTGGATTTAGGAAATGTTCGAATTAGGAAAGGTTCAAATTAGGAAAGTGTCATTTTAAGAAAGTTTCATTTTAGGAAAGTTTCAACTTAGGAAAGTTTTGAATTAAGAAAGTTTAATTTTAAGAAAGGATTTGAAATAGGAAAGGTTTTGGAAATAAGGAAGGTTTTGAATTTGGAATGTTTTGAAATAGGGAAGTTTTGAATTTAGAATGTTTTGAAATAGGGAAGTTTTGAAACTAAAAAAGTTTTGAGTTTAGAAAGTTTTAGATTTGGAAAGATTTGAAGTTTTAGGAAAGTTTAGAATTTAGAAAGTTTGGAAGTTTAGAGAGATTTAACTTAACAAAGTTTTGAATTTAGAAAACTTTAAATTTCGAAAGATTTGAGATTTAGAAAGTTTAAAATTTAGAAAGTTTTAGAGTTTGCATTTTAGAAAATCTTGAGATTAGGAAAGGTTTGAGTTTAAGAAAGAGTTGAAAACTTAGATTTGGAAAGTTAAGATTTGAAAATGGATGGAATTAAGAAAAGGGTTGAATTAGGAAAGATGTGAAAGTTGAGTTTTAAAATTTAGGAAAGATTTTTATGTTCAAGTTTTAGAAACTTAAGATTTAGGAAAGTAGAAGATTAGGAAGGATTTGAATTAGGAAAGATTTGGACTAGGAAGGGTTAAGATTCCTATTTCTTAAAACAAAAGATTGGATTTTGTTTCTAAAAGAGAAGGTTTGATTTGTTTCCAAAAACGGAGGATTGGATCCAGTTTCCAAACGAGAGATTGGATTTAGCATGGATTCGGAAGAGGAAGTTTCAGAAACCCTAGATTTGGAAGGCTATAGTTTTGATGTAGAAAATAGATTTTGGAAACCTAGGATTTTGGTATAGAAAACAAAAGGTTTTGGAAACCTAGAGTTTGAGGCCAAAATAAGGGATTAGAAATCATGTTTTTGGGAAGGAAAATTAGGGTTTCCTAATTGTGGGTTCTAGGGTTTGACTTGGGCTTTACGAAAAGAGATTTTGGAAAGTGAGTTTTTGGAAAAGGGAGTTTTTGGAAGGAGATCCTAGAGAGGAGTTTTTAGAAAGTGAACTTTGAAAAGAGAGTTTTTGGAAATAGATTTTAAAAAGGAGTTTTTTTGGAAACAAGTTTCAGAAAGGGAGTTTTTCTAGGAAGGAGACCTATAGAGCGTCTTTAGAAAGTGGATTTTGAAATGAGCATTTTGGGAATGAGTTTTTAAAAAAAAGGGAGTTTTGAAAAATAGATTTTTGGAGGAAGTTTTTAGAAAACAATTTAGGAAGAAGAGTTTTTAGAAAGGATATTGAAAAAGAGGGTTTTAGAAAGAAAGACTTTTGAAAGAGAGTTTTTTGGAAAGTATAAAAACGTCTCACTTTCATAAAGCGATTCTAACCATAAGAAGGTTAGAACCACTTTAAGAAAGTAGTTTTGAAAACAACAAGGAGTTGAAAATATAGACCATATCGGTCACTTTAAATGTAACACTTTCCTAAAGCAATCCTAGCCATGGAAAGCCTAGAATCACCATAGGATTGTGATTTTGAAAACAAGTTTTGAAAAAGGAGATTTTGATGAAATTTTGAAAACAAGTTTAATGCAAGCTTTGAAAACGATTTTTGGAAAAATGCAAGATAATGATATGCACAATGCAAATTGGGGTTATGAACATACAAGGTTAAGGCTTCACCACATAATCAACGGGACGAACCCATGTGGTCTCCAGTTAGACTAAAAGAAAGCCCCCGACACGGTGACCCTCCAATAGTCTAATCCTACACATGGACCGGGAATCCCCTTATTTCAAGCATGCAAAGAAAGGAAGGAAGAAGATTGGGGATTAAAGTAGAGAAAACCCAAGTGGGTTAGGAGGAAGAAGAGAGAAGGGGGAAGTGCAGAAACTTCAAGAAAAAACCTGCCGTATGTCTTGTTTATTTCGCTTGCCTTTGCACGCTTTGCTTTTCTTTGGTATTCGCTTCACTTCAGTATTCGAGGGCTTGTCTTTGATCTTCAAAGCTTGTAGTTGTAGCAATCCAAGCCTTCGATGGAGGGTTGGAGGCTAGTGTATAAGTGTATAGGAGTGTATATGAGTGTATAGGAGGCTAGGGTTTGTGTATGGTGGCTAGGGTTTGGAAAAACTAGAGAAGCTAGGGTTTAGGGAGGCTACGAGCTTTGTATATCGAATATTAGGGTTTTCAGATTGACTTTGTGGCCCTCTTTTACGCTAGAGGATGCTCTGTATTTATAGAGATAGGATAGACCTAGCGCATGTTGTTGTGGCGCTAGACCAAATTTCCTCTTGGCGCTGCTAGGAGTGGCGTCAGGCCATTTTTTGGCGTGGCGCCACTACTAGTGGCACCAGCCAGTTAGGAAAGTTTTAAAGTCGGCAAGCAACATATCTTGAGAAGATTTGGGCGCCTGTACTAGTGACTACCATGTAATTTTTAGCCTAGCTTCTCTAGGAGTGACTCTAGAAAGTCCGAAAAGGATTTAAGGGACCGAAATTGGCCCAGAGGGCTGGAAAAGGGCAAGAACACTTAAAACAGTGTCCCAGAGGTATTTGACTTGAAAAATGAGGATAGGATGTGTCGGAGGGGTTCACCGGACCATTAGGGGCAAAACGGTCAACCGAACCAGAAAGCTACCGAGATGGACTCGGAACATCTTAGAAGAAGAATCGAGATTTAGAAACATTATTCAGAATGTTCCCAATGGTTTTCAGTTTGATACCCAGAGCCGGTGTGGTCGGAAAAGGTGATTGGCTCACTAGGGGCAAAATTGTCATTTTGCACCGAGTTTACCGGAATTGTCTTCGAATGAACCCAAAAGATAAAAGAAGGGTGAGAATACTATAGGAAGCAATCTCGGAAGGTTACTGGTTTGATACCCAGGGCCAGTGTGGTTCCTGGTGTATTAAGATGCCTAGGGGCAAAATGGTCATCTTGACCGAAAAGTCTCGAAATTAACCTGAAACGGGCTGGAGGGCACTTAATCATGCCGGATCATCTCGGGGATAATCTTGGAAGGGTGGACTTATCTTTTTGAGGACTTAGGGGTGCTCTTGAGAAACGTGCCAAAAAATGGCCCTAGGAGTAGTTTGATCATTTTTCACCAGAGTGGGCTAGCAGGCACTGGTGTTGACCTGGGTTTTGAGTGTTTCCACCACTTTGATGGCGGTCTCGTGATACAGGGGTTTGTTGGCAATTCCCTATATCGACCTGTTTACAAGTATTTCCGCTACTCTAACAGTTTGCGATGTTTGTGAGTATTTCCACTACTCTGACGGTTCGTGATCATTCCTGAGACTGCCTAATCTCAGGAAGCTGCTAAAGGGATTTAGCGCCTGAGAATCAACTTTCTGAAAAGACATGCCTAAATAGACATTTCTGCATTGGCGGGCTAGCAAGCGCCAAAGGTGAACCGTTCTACCATCTAGGGGACTTGGGGTCTCGTCCCGGTCAACGGGTTTAAAGGGACTTACCGTTCTGAAGAGATTTTCTTCAGATAACGTGCTTGATTGGATAGAATTACCATCACGAGGAATCAACTGTCTTGAGAGGGGGATTGGAGTTGGATTTGGAAAGGAGACTTACCGTCTTCGGAAAGACGTGCCTATTGGAATTGGAAAGGGGACTTATTGTCTTCGGAAAGATGTGCCTGTTGGAATTGAAAAGGGGACTTACCGTCTTCAAAAAGATGCGCCTGATAGGATTGGAAAGGGGACTTACCGTCTCCGAAAAGACATGCTTGATTTGAAATTGGACCGAACAATGCCCCTAAGGGCATTTCGGTCATTTTGCCTCTATTTGGGCCTGGTGGGCCCGCGAAGCGATGAATAGACAGGATTAGAGAGTTGATTTCGATTGGAATACGTCCATATTGACTTGCGTACAAGTATGGACAGACTGTAGATTGTCGAGCGGTAAAAAATGGGGTGCTTACACCTCTCAGTCTGAAAACCCAAGGGCTAGAGGATTCACTACGAAGTCTCCATGGCCATGACACTTATGGGTTTACTTTCTATGACGAGCTTTGCTTCTTTTCGGATCACCCGAGACCTGCTAAGTTTAAAATGCCTGACTTCCAATAGTGTGACGGCACTAGTAACCCTATTGCTCATCTTCGTGTGTATGCTAGGGCACTGAGTGGTCATGGGAACAATTTGAACTTCTAATGCAATTATTCCAAGATAGTCTCACTGGGTCTGCCCTGCAATGGTTTACTCGTCTGGACCTATGGAAGATCACAACTTGGATTGAGTTGGTCAATGCATTCAAAGCCCAATATCGTCACAACATCAACCTCACCTCTATCCGATGGTTCTTGATAATTAAGAGTAAAGGTGAAAAAGAAAGTTTGAAGAACTATGCCCTAAGATGGAGAAAAGCTATTGCACAAGTCAATCCTCCATTGGAAGAGAAGGAGTATGTACAACTATTCGTACATACTTTCTAATGTATATACTACGAGAAGCTCTACACAAGCGTAGAGAAAAGCTTCTCTGAGCTCATCATGCAAGGAGAGATGATAGAAAATGGTCTCAAGATAGGGAGGATTATGGACCCCTATACAAAGACTGGAGAAAGTTCTGCCAACATAGCCAAGAAAGTGGCTACTACAAGGGGAATAATCAAGAAGGAAAGCGAGGTGTTTGCCATCTTGCATGGCCAACCACCCCAATACCGTCCACTACAATCACACCCTATCCTACCCTTACCCACTTTAACCATGCCTGCTCCAACCCCTAACTATGGCCTTGCTAGGGTATGACCTAACTTTAATAGACCTACCCAACGCATCCGTAGCTTTGATACCTTAGCCCGCACCCAAACTGAGGCCTACCACAACCTTTTGAAGAACAATATCTTGAAGCCCATACCTGCTCGTCCATTGCCAAGCCCTCTACCTGTAACCTTCAATGCAGCCCTCACTTGTGAATACCATTTGGGTGGCCAAGGGCATAACACTGAAAACTACTTCTCTCTAAAGCACAGAATTCAAGACCTGATAGACAACAAGACCATTGACTTGCAACCGGTGAATCCTCCTCCTGCTCCTAATGTAACCATAAATCCTCTACCACACCATGCTGTCAACTTGATATTAGAGGAAATAGTGGAAGAAAACGAACTTGATGTGATTGTGATCGAAGATTGGGAGACTGATGAAGAAAGTGACTAGGAGGAGGACCTCCCGCCATGCTCAATCTACCTCTATAACCCTAATTAGGTGCCCATTTTTTCTGACTAGTTAGTTAAGGAACCCACACTCAAGAAAGAGGACCCTGCTGAAGATATGGCCATTGATGGTTAGGGTGCTGAGTTTTTACACCTGAAGTATGCCGTGACTGAACGTCACTTATTAGAGAACCCTTGGCCCGTAACTAAGTACGACTATGAAGACATGGGTTGGAAGCTAGAAGAGCTAAAGGCACTAACAAGGCCATTCGAGTTGGAAGGAGGTGAGTTAGCCATTCTATTTATAGAAGAATCTGTCGCCGAGGACATCAAAGAGGTTAATAAAGCTGACAATTGCACCATCAAGGCCAACTTGCCCAGAGTTCTAGAAGAAGCTGTCACTTGCCATGCCTTGGATGGTAGCTGTGACTGTGGATGGAGCATCGAGGATGTGGGCATCATCCCAAGGCCTAACTAGAAGGATCCTTATGAAAAGCGTACAAGAGAGGGGTGTTTTTACCCACTCTCTTTCTATCCCTTTACATTTCATCCCTAAATTAATATCTGCATTTATCTTCCTTTAAAGAGAACTATATGCTTGTCACTGATACAATAAAATGATTAAGTCTTTTGATTCATTGCTGTCATCTTATTTTCTCTTGTGAATGTTGAATACTTCCTATGCAAGAGGCATGGTTTATTGTATGGAAGGATTTGACTTGAAGAGGTGATAGCATGAGTTAACCACTCGCCAAATGATCAGCTTTCTGAAGAGAGAGAGGATAAGGATGAGTGAGGTAACTATCCAAGGCAACACTTGCAAGACACCAAACCTAAGTGATGTGTGGCCAGATTATCAAAATGAAGAGGAGCCATCTTTCATTTCCCCATATAAAAGAAAAAAAAAAGTGTTCATATTCCCATTGTTTAGCCCCTAGTGCCTCGCAAAAAGTAAATTATTCCTTATCAACCCCGATCTAAAACTGTTTCCCCCACGCTGGGGCAAACAATATCCAAGAACTCTAGGAATGTCATCCATCCTCTATTATGTTGGGGTAGCATTAAAGGCTCTATGGATTAAGCAATCTAGTTCAAAGTGAAGAAAGACCCTTATTTCATTTCCCATACAGTCAGAAGCAACCCCTTGCCCAAACCCGTTGAGCCATTTATCTTTTTTGAGAAAACCCCAACCTAGGGATCACCGCCCACAATGGATTAGATTAAATTGTTAAGGAAAAGGTTTAAGGAAAAAAGGGTTGTAGAATTGTTCGTTCCATAAAAGGAAAGAAAAGAGATGAAAAGGAAAAAGGAAAGCGAAGGAAAATAGTTGCCAAGGCTTTCCAGTCAAGATGATCATTTTGCCCCTAGGCATCCAAACGCCCTGGGGACCTCCCGAGAATGCTTTTTATAGTATTCCCGACCTTCCTTTATCTTTCCGGATCATTATGAGTCAATTCTCGCAAACTCGGTACAAAATAACCTTTTTGCCCCTGGTGGGTCGGTTGCCTTTTTCTAGCCACACCGGCTCTAGATATCAAACTAATAGCCTCGGGGAACATTCTAAATAATGTTTCCAAATCTCGAGTCTTCTTCCGAGATATTCCGAGTCCACCCCAGCAGTTTTTTGGCCTGATTAACCGTTTTGCCCCTAATGGCCTGTTCAACACTTTTGACAAACCTTGACCTCCTTTTTCAAGTCCATTACCTCCGGGACCCTATTCTAAGGATTCTTGCCTTTTTTCAACCTTCCGGGCCATTCCCAGTCCCTTAAATCCTTCCCGAACCTTCCGTAGTCTCTCCTAGTGATGCCAGGCTAAAAATTGCATGGTAGTCACTAATACAGGTGCCTAAATCTTCCCAAGATACGTTGCTTGCCGACCTTAAAACTTTCCTAACTAGCTGGCGCCAAGGCAATATTTGGCCTGGCGCTAGTCCTAGTGGCGCCAGAAGGTTTTTTGGCCTGGCACCACTGCAACAGGCGCCAGGTCATTCTTCTCTCTATAAATATAGAGCCTCATCCAGCGTGAAAGAGGTCCGCAAAATCAATCTAAAAACCCTACTTTTTGATATACAGAGCTCGTGGCTTCCCAAAACCATAGTCTCCTTTAGGTTTTTCAAACCCCAGCCTCCATACACAAACCCTAGCCTCCTATATACTCATACACCCTCATATACTCATACACTAGCCTCAAACCCTCCATCGAAGGCTTGGATTGCTGCAACTATGAAGCTTTGAAGATCGAAGACAAACTCTTGAAGATTGAAGTGAAGACTGAAGCGAAGCAAGCAAAGTAAAGCACGCAAAGCTAAGCAAAATAAAGAAAACACAAGCTAGGCTTCTTATTTACGTTTACGCATCTTCCCCCTCTCTTCTCTCTCCTAACCCACTTGGGTTTTCTTCTATTTTAATCTACCATCTTCTTCCCCCCCCCCCCCTTATTGCATGCTTGAAACAAGGGAATTTCTGGTCCATGTGTAGGATTAGGGTATTGGAGAGTCACCGTGTCGGGGGCTTTGTTTTAGTCTAACCAGAGACCACGTGGGTTCAGCCTCCTTAATTATGTGGTGAAACCTTTAACCTTGTATGTTCACGACCCTCTTTTCATTGTGCATATCATGGCCATGCATTCTTCCAAAATTCATTTTCAAAAGCTTACATCAAAATCTTCTTTTTTCTAAAACTTATTTTCAAAATCACAATCCTAAGGTGATTCTAGCCTTTCCATGGCTAGGGTCGCTTTAGGAAAGTGTTACATTGAAAGTGGCCAATATGGTCCATATTTTCAAAACCTTTGTTGTTTTCAAATCCACTATCTTAAAGTGGCTCTAATCTTCTTATGGTTAGAATCGCTTTAGGAAAGTGAGATATTTTATATACTTTCTAAAAACTCTTTTTTTTTTCAAATATTTCTTTCTAAAAATTCCTTTTTCAACATGCTTTCTAAAAACTCTCTCCAATCTTCTTTCCAAAATTGTTTTCAAAAGCTCCCTCCAAAAATTGTTTTCAAAAACTCCTTTTCAACTCCTTTCCAAAACACTTTCTTCAAAATTCCTTTCCTAAAAACAATCCCTAGGTTTTTTTCTTAAAAAACTCTCTCCCTAAATCTCTTTCCTAAGAACTCTTTCCAATAATCTCCTTCCAAAAACTCTGTCGTTTCAAATTCACTTTCTAAAAACTCCTCTCTAGGATTTCTTTCGAAAGATTCCCTTTCTAAAAACTCACTTTCCAAAAATCCATTTTCTTGGTGTCCAAGTAAAACCTTAGAGTCACAATTAGGAAAACTTAATTTCCTTTCTCAAAAACATGATTTTCAATCTTGCTTTAAAACCTAAGTTTCCAAAATCTCCTTTTTACATCAAAATCATAAGTTTCCAAAACATATTTTTTACGTCAAAACTATAGTATTCCCACAACTAGAATTTTCAAAACTCCATCTTTCCAAATTCATGCCACATCCAATCTTCCCTTTAGGAAACCAAATCCAATCTCTCATTTAGCAAACTAGTTACAATCCTCCGTTTTTGGAAATAAAATCAATACATCTCTTTTCAGAAACAAAATCCAATCCCTTGTTTTAGGAAATACGAATCTCAATCCTTCCTAGTCTAAACCTTTCCTAATTCACTCTTTCCCAATCTTGTACCTTCCTAAACCATAAGTTTCCCAAAACTTTCAAATCTTTCCTTAAACATTAAGCTTCCAAATCTTTCCTAATTCAACCCTTTCCTAATTTCAACCCTTTCCAAATTTCAACTTTCTAAATTTAAAACTTCAAATCTTTCCAAATCTAAAGCTTCCTAAACTCAAAATTTTCTTTCTTTCAAAACTTCCCTATTTCAAAACAGTCCAAATTCAAAACTCTCCAATTTCAAAACTTTCTTAAAATGGAAACTTTCCTAATTCAAAATATTTCCAAAATTGAAACTTTCCTAAATTGAATCTTTACTAAACCAAAACTTTCCTAAAATGAAACTTTCCTAAAACGAAACTTTCCTAATTCAAACCTTTCCTAATTTCAACTTTCCTACTCTTCCAAGTCCAACATTTGAGTCAAATCTTTTTGAATCTCAAATCCTTCCTAAAACCTTTCTTTCCTAACTCTAGGTTTTCTAAAACCAAACTTTTGAAAATCAAATCTTTTCAAATCTTCTAATCAAAATCTCTTTCTTTCAATCATACCTTCTATTTTCTATCAGACTCTTGTCTAAACTACGACTGAACTAATTCCTTAAAAAGGATACGTAGGCAACCCTCATGGGTGCGGTCACAACCTCTTTCAAATCTCCAATTCCATAACTTATTTTCAATTTCCAATTCTATGTTCTATTTCCGTCTTTCAATTCTAAAAATCTATTTTCAATCCTCAATTTCAATTTCTAAACTTTCTTTCCAATTTCAAACTTCAATTCTTCTTTTCCAAATCTATTTTCCAACTCTATTTTTATTTTTTTTTTTTGCATTTACACATCATACATCATTCTTTTAAAAATTATTTTCTAAGGTGGATAGGATTGGACATTTGTTAGTAGAAGACTCTCATAGGTGAATCTAGGGTGAATAGACATATAGGTACCGCAAGGGTGGGGTAGGGTGATGGCTTAGTGCGTATTCCCTACACGTAACCCACCTTCGAACCTAAGATCACTGATTTCGAAAGACCAAAATGGGGTTATTTTTCAAAAAAGGGCTTAAATATTTTTCAAAGGTTGCCAAACAACCTATTTTCTTGAAAACCCTCTCTTGAGGAAGTATTTTCAAAATCATTTTTAAAAACCCTAAGTGTAGTCTTCAGATTGCGCTTAGTTTTTAGGTGATCTAACTCACCTGAATCAAGTTAGTTGGCGACTCCAAATGTTTTCCAAAAGCCCTTTATTCAAACCAATTTTCAATTCAAACATAGTCACACTCATTCTTCTAGTAGGGTGAGTTCTAACGAGAGAGTATAGTATTTTTCCCACTTGTGTGTGTAATCCTCGAGCGCGAAAAATCTGGGTGAGACACTCAGGAGGAGGCGGGCGACTACTGAAAGTACAGGCATCCTACAAAGAAGAAAGAACATGAATCAGCAAGGTAGATAGAAACCATAACAAAGTGAGCATAAAAAAAAAAGATAATATACCTTGTCGCCTCCCATCTAAGCCAACTGTGCGGTGAAAATGGCTACCTCATTCTGGTACTAGTCCCTCTCCATCTGGAACTTATTTCTCTTGCTCTGGTACTAGTCTCTCTAATCTTTCATGGCAACAAACTCAGCCTAGGGCACAAATCCCTCAGCTCGATGCCACAAATCCACTACCTCTTAGCCCATGGTGTAGCCTCCAACCACCATTTGGAACTGGGTGAAGGCACTTATGGATCGAGCTCCAAAATAGGTGGCATATTCATTCTCTAGAAGAAGCAGAAAACCAGCACCCAGCTGATGCTTCCCATACAGCATAGGGACCCCCTCAACTAAAGCTCCTAATGTATACTTAAGGGGATCCCCAATTGACTGGAACTTCTCATGGAATTGGTGCTAATATTGGTCTTAAAGATAAGACTCCTAGGACTCATCACTAAGAATTGAAATCCTTGGTAAAGACATCGAAACTAGATACATGACTGCCTTGTGATGGATTGAACCAACAAAAAGCTGCCAAGTTATATCTCTCACCACTATCAACTCCAGGTTTGCCTATATTGTCACAAAGTTAGTTCAGGCAGTTTGTCTATAATCGGATGAAAACCCCAAACTCGATCTTCGTAAGAAAGGTATGGTAGGGTGGAGCAGCTCACTGTATGGTATAGAATACCTGGTGAATGGCCGCTTTACATGATGTATGTACCCTAGGATGTATGTATCCCAGTCTGCGTTTGTCCGTCTCCTCCTAGAAGAAGCCCTCCTGTAACCATTTGTAGGGTCTTCGAGTCCCGGCGCCTCATCCTTTCCACCTATCTCCTCTTAAAAAATGGGCTCTACTGGAGGAAAGGGATGAACTAGAGGCATGCTCTCATTCCTGCTCCTGCCATGACAAATCTTGCCAGTAAACCTGTAACTACCCTGGGAATGATTAGAACTGTCGTCCGAGTCAATATAAGCTCCCTTCTCAGACCAGTATCTCCTTTCAAAACCATCATCTCCAGCATCGATCATCCTAAAAATCAAATCAAGGTAAAGACATCAATATATGGTATATAAAGTTCAAATGAAAAGAGGTACAGAAAAAAAATAAAAATGAAAAGAAAAGAACAATGCAAATCCCGTTTTGCTGCCCTTGACAAAGTCTGCTTTATCATATTCCTTAGTTTTCAAGTTTTCTAAAAAAAAATAAAAAGTCGATTTAAAAAAATCAAGTCCTAAGGTTTTCAAAATTTTTCCAAAAACTTTTTCAGAACCTTTCTGGGCCATTTCGATAAACCCGGTGCGAAATAACCGTTTTGTCCCTAGTGGGCCAGTCGCCTTTTGTAACCACGCCGGCTCTGGGTATGAAATAAAATATACCTAGGAACATTCTCAATAGTGTTTTTAACCTTCAAGCCTTCTCATGGATCACTCTAGGTCCATCCCCTTGCTTCCCCAGTTTAATTGTCCGTTTTGCCCCTGTGGGCCAGTCACCCTTTTTAACTACTCCAGGTATGGTTATCAAGCCGTTTAACTCTGAGACACGTTTTTAGGGGTTTCTCATCCATTCCCGGTCAAGTCTGGTTACTTAGAACCTTTTGAATCATTCTTGAACTTTTTGGAGTTACTCCTAGTGAAGCCAGGCCAAAAATTGCATGTTGGTCACTAAGATAGGCACCTAAATCATTTGCCTTGCGTCCTAAGAGTAAAAACTCTGTTTCTTTCCACCTCAAAATTTTTCCAAAAAGACTGGCACCACTATTTCAATGGCCTATAAATACAGGCCACCCCCTGCATATTTGGGGCCTGTAAAATCACTCTAGAAACTCTGCCTCTCTAAAATCAGCGCTCGAATTCCCTCATGACCTTAATTCTCTAAAGCCTCTTCAAACCCTAGCCTTAATACAATCTATACACTCAAATCTTTGCCTCCAAGCATCCATTGAAGATCAAGTACTATACATTCAAAGCTTTCAAAGTCCAAGCAAAGTCCACCATCAAAGCATCAAAGCAAAGAAAAGACAAGGTAGGTTTCTATTTACTTTTATGTAATCCCCCTCTCTCTCTTCTCTCTCCTAGTCCACTTGGGCTATTCTCTATTTCAATCCCCATCTTCTATCTCCTCTTGTTGCATTCTTGAAACAAGAGACTTCCCAATTCATGCATTGGAAGGCCTTGGAGAGAATTACTCTATCGGGGATTTTCTTTGAGTTTCACCTAAGACGGTGTGGGTCCGACCCTCTTAATTATGTGCTGAAGCCTAACCTTGTACGTTCATGTCCCTATTGTATTGTTGCTATCATAATCATGCATTCAAAGGTCTTTTCAATCTTGAATTAAAAGTTGCTTTCAAAACTTGCATTCATAACCTTTTCCCTCAAAGTTGTTTTCAAAACCACAACCCTAAGATGCTTCTAACCATTTAATGGTTAGGGTTATTTTTAGAAAAGTGTTATATTCAATATGACCATCAAAGTCAAAATTTGAGTTCAAGTCTTAAATTATTTTTCAAGAAATCACAACTCTATGATAATTATAGCCTTTCAAAGAGACCATCAAAGTCCATATTAGGGTTTCAAACCCTAGTTGTTTTCAGAATCATAACCCTTGAATGGTTCTAGTCTTCTCATGATTAGAATCGTTTTGGGAAAGTGACAAGACTTTCAAAAGTCTATAGTCATACTTTTCTAAAATTGTTCTGCAAATCCACCTTCTTAAATTCTTTTCAAAGATTTATTTTTTAAAAACCATTTGTCTTGAAATTTAAGTCAAAATCCTAGAATCCATGTTTCAGAAACCCTCATTTTCTCACATAAAATCATAGCTTTCTATTTGCATCAAGATTTTCCAAACCATCTTCTACATGAACTCATAGATTTCATAATTCAAAAGTTATATAAAATGATATATATTTCCAAAACTAATGCTTTCCAAGTTCAAGTCAAATCAAATATTTTTTAAATAGGAACCCAAATCAAATCATCTATTTTTTAAAATAAAATCCAATCTTCAATTTTAAGAAATAGAGATCAATTATTTTCTAATTTCAAACTTTTAAACCTTTCTTAATTCAAACTTTTCTTAAATCAAATCTTTCCTAATTCTAAACTTTCTTAAAATAGCATTTTCCTAATTTAGAACTTTTCTAATTCAAAAATTTCATAAAATAGAACTCTTTCAAAATGGAACTTTCCTAATTTGGAATTTTCCTAATTCGAAACTTTCTAAAATTAAACTTTTCAAGTGCATGTTCAAACCCTAGTATATCTAACCCCTAGGAGGCCAAAACCCTAGTTCAACCTTAACCCTAAGTTAGGAAACTTGAACTCTTTTCTAAATCGGGATGGTTTTCAAACCCCAATTCAAGTCAAAATAATTTCAAAGCTCAATTTAAAATTTCCAAAATAAGTCCAAGTTCTACTTCAAAGTTCGATTTCAAATCAAAGTCAATTTCAAATCAATGCTCAATTTCCAATTTTCCAATCAAAGTTCAAATTAAACCGTTTTCAGGTCAAACTTTCCAAAGGCCCCAAAGTGACTTTTCAAATCAAACAAGTCCCCAAAGTGTCTATTTTCAATCGGACCCCGAGTCCGAACTACGACTGACTTGATTCCGAACGAAGGGATACGTATGCAACCCTCATGGATGCGGTCATAACCTTTTTCAAAATTTTAATTCTCTTTTTCAAAATCTCTCTTCAAATTCTTTTCATGCATTTACATATCTTGCATCATATCATCCCTAAAATGATGGCTCAAACCTCTTTTCAAAATTCTTAAAGTGAATATAATTGGACATTGGATAATTGAAGATTCCAAATGAGTGAAAATAAGGTGAAAAGACATGTAGGTACTGCAAGGGTGGGATAGGGTGATGATCTTAGGATATCTTCCCTACATGTAACCAACCTCCGAACCTATAATCAATGTTTTCAAAAGACCAAAATAGAGTTATTTTAAAAAAGGGCTTAAATCTTTCCAAAGGTTGCTAAACAACCTATTTTCTCCAAAAAAAAAAAAAAAAAAACCTTCTCTTGAGGATGTTTTCTAAAACATTTTCAAAAAATCCTAAGTTTAATCTTCATATTGCACTTAGTTTTAGGTGACCTAACTCACCTTAACAAAATTAGGTGGTGACTCCAAACCTTTTTCCAAAAGCGCTTATTTAAGTCAATTTTCAATTCAAACCCAGTGGCACTTATTCTTTTAGGAGGGTGAGTCCCACATATCATCTTGAGGTACGAAAAATCAGGGTGCGGCACCATGCCAACTGCAAAATAGATATTTTTTCTAGTAAAAAGCATAGCATACATGAGACTTCCTATTGCCGAAGCATAAGGAATTGTCTTCATGTGCTCTTCATCCTTACATATCTTAGTATAATGATCCTTGGATATAGCAATCCCATGTCTGAAAGGTAAGAAACCTTTCTTGGAATTATGCATAGCAAATTTTGGCTAGTACCTTATCTATATATGCAATCTAGGATAAGCCCAACATTTCTCCAATCTCGTAAGAGCTTGATCCAAAGAATGTAAGTAGCCTCTCCCAAGTCCTTTCATATTAAAATGATGGAAAAGCCACACTTTAACCGATGATAACCCAAAAATGACAACATATAACACCAAAAATACCACCACGTTTCCATTTGATTGAAACCATGAGACTTTATAGCTTCATTAAAATGAATGTTCCAATTATGATAAGCTTGCTTAATCTATAAATGGACTTCTGCAGTTTGCACACCACGTGCTTTTAGCCCTTGCTATGAACCCATCGGGTTACACTATATAGATGCTCTCATCATGATTTCCATTGAGAAACGCAGTCTTGATGTCCATTTTCCATATCTCATAATCGAGATGTGCATTAATGGAGAGCAGGATCCAGATAGACTTAAGCATGGCTACTGGTGAGAAGATTTCCTCATAAATGATCTCTTCTTTCTAAGTATAACCTTTCGCCACCAACCTAGCTTTATAAGTCTCAACTCTACCTTCTGGACCCCTCTTCCACTTTCAGACTCACTTGAAACCAATAGGTTTAACATTAGCTGGTGGATCTACTAGCTCCCAAACTTGATTGTTCTTTTGGGATTACCTCATAGGATTCTCCCATGAACATGAACCTGTCAGGTGCCCTAACTATCCTCCCACTACGATGAAGTTCTAGTCTTTCAACCAGTTCTGGATCTGCAGTTTCTGGTGTACTAATATTATCTATGTTTAATGGTCTCTCAATTGCAGTACTATTTGTCCCACCCAACTCCTCTAGCATTATATGGCTTCGAGGCTTGTGATTTATCATGTAGTCTTCCTCAAGTAAATGGCATTTGTGCTAACAAACACCCTCTGCATCTCATAACCATAAAACAAACCACCTTTGGTTCCTTTTGGAGACCCCGTAATAGACAAACCTCTGATCTTACCTCCAATTTATTTGTATCCCCATTCCTAACATAAGCAGGATAACCCCAAATTCTGAGGTGTTGGAGGCAGGACTTTCGCCCACCCCACAACTCTTTGGGTGTTGTGGGTATTGCCTTGGTAGGCCTCAAGTTCAGAAGATATATGGCTGTCTCTAGAGCATATCCCCATAAGGATATGGGTGTAAGCATTCCATTTTTGCTGACTTGGCAATCTCCAGTCCGATTGGACCCACATTCAAATAGACACAAACACTTTCCAATCAAAACCTATTTTTCAGACTCAATCCAGTCAATCAATCACTTCGTGGGTCCACCAAGCCCAATAGAGGCAAAATAACTAAAATACCCTTGGGGCATTTTTTGGTCCAATTCTAGTTGGCATGTCTTCCTAGAGACAGTAAGTCCCTATTCCAACCTCAATTTCAATTTTAATTCCAATCCAGACTAATCAAACTCAATCTAGCACGTCTTTCAAGAAAGTTGATCCCTCAGGCAATAAGTCCATCTAGTTCGGCGCATTCTCCGATAAAACTCTTCAAAACGGTAAGTCCCTTCAAATCTATCAACTAGGATAACCCAAGCCCCTGATATAATAGAACGGTTCACTTCTGGTGCTTGCTAGCCCGCCAATGTAGAATGTCCATTATTCAGCACATCTTTTCAGAAAGTTGATTGCTCAGGAGCTAAATCCATCTAGCAGCTTCCTAAGATCAAGTAGTCTGCGGAATGAACAGCCACCGTTAGAATTGCGGAAACACTCGCAAACATTGCAACCATTATAGTGGTGGAAACACTTCCAAACAGGTCGACATTGAAAATTATCAACAAACCCCCTATGTCACGAGACCAAACTCGCCTCTTGGCAATGGCACGTTTACCAAAGGACAAGATACCTTTGAAAACCAACCCGTCACACACCATTAGAGTGACAAAAACACTCAAAAGCTGGGTCAATACTAGTACCTGCTAGCCCACTTCGATGAAAAATGACCAAACTGCCCATTGGGCCTCTTTTGGTACATTTCTCGAGAAAGTACCTAAGTCCTCAAAGTGGTAAGTCCACCCTTCCATGATTATCCCAAAGACAATCCAACATGTTCAAGTGCCTTCCAGTCAGTTGTGGACCAATTTCGAGACCATTTGGTTAAAATTACCATTTTTCCTCTAGGCATTCGACTGCCTCTGGGAACCACACTGGCTCTGAATATCAAACTAGTAACCTCGCAAAGATACTTCTAGTGGTATTCTCAACCTTCCAACACCTTTTTAGATTATTCCGAGTCTATTCTAGCAGACCCGATGCAAAATGATTGTTTTCCTCGTAGTGGGCCGGTCGCCTTTTCCAACCATACCGGCTATGGGTATCAATCTGGTAACCTTTCGATACACTCTCAATAGTGTTTCCAACCTTCAAGCCTTCTCACATGTCTCTCCAAGTCCGTTCCAGTGTTTTCCCGGTTCAATTGACCGTTTTGCCCCTGGAGGGCCGATCGATCTTTTCAAACACTCCGGTATTGCTTCTTAGGCTAATTACCTCCGAGACACTTTCTTGAGGTTTCCTGTCCATTCTCAGATGAGTCTGGTTGCTTAAACCTTTCCAGATCATTGTTGGACTTTTCGAAGTCACTCTTAATGGAGCCAAGCCAAAATTTGCATGGTAGTCACTAGTATGGGTACTCAAATATTTTGCCTTACATATCAAGGGGTCAAAACTTTCCTAAGTGGCTAGCACCACTAGCAGTGGCACCAAGCCAAAAATTGGCCTGGCACCACTCTTAATGGCATTATTGGATTTTGTACCCGGGCGCCACTACAACAGGTGCCAGGCTATTTTTCTGTCCATAAATATAGACCCTCCCCCTAAGTGAAAAGGGTCTACAAACTCAGTCCAAAAACTCTATTTTTTAAAATACAAAGCTCAAAGTCTCTCTAAATCGTAACCCTCTCTAGTCTCTTCAAACCCTAGCCTCCATACATTTAAAACCTAACATCTATACACTAAAAAACACGCCTCCAAAGCCTCCATTGAAAACTCAAGATACTGAAATTCCAAGGTTCTCAAGTTCAAGTAAAGCAAAGCAAATAAAGTAAGCAAAGCAAGAAGAAGACAAGGTAGGCTTTCGATTTATGTTTATGTAATTCCCCCCTTTCTCTTCTTCTTCCTAACCCACTTGGGTTTTCATTTATTTTAATCCTTCATCTTCTACCTCCCTTTGTTGCATGCTTGAAACAAGGGACTCCCCGATTCGTGCCTAGAAAGAATTATTGAAGGTCACCGTGTTGGGGGCTTTCTTCAAATTTGACCCCTAATAGTGTAGGTTCAGCCTCCTTGATTATGTGATGAAGCCTAACCTTGTATGTTCATGAATCTTTTTGCATTGTGCATATCCTATTCATACATTCATTCAAAATTATTTTCACAGTTGTTTTCCAAACTTGCATCAAAGCTCTCTTTCAAAAATTGCATCAAAGTGGTTTTCAAACTTGCATTCAAAATCTCTTTTTCAAACTTGTTTTCAAAATCACAATCTTAAAGTGATTCTAGCCATTTCATAGTTTGGATTGTTTTAGGAAAGTGTTATATTCATTGTGATTATCAAGGTCCATATTTTGTGTGTAAACCCTAAATTGTTTTTTTTATCAAAACCACAATCTTAAGATGATTCTAGCCATTCCATGGTTAGGGTTGTTTTAAGAAAGTGTGATATTCAAAGTGATCATTATGGTCCATATTTCAAATCCATGTTATGTTCAAAACCACCAACTTAGAATGGTTCTAATCTTTTTATGGTTAGAATCGTTTTAGGAAAGTGAGAAATTCAAAATATTTCAAATGTCCATATTCAAGCCCTTTTTCCAAATTGCTTTTTAAACTTCTTTCTAAAAACTCTCTTCAAAAGTATACTTTCTCAAAACTCCTCTTTAAAAATTTACTTTCTAAAAATTCTTTTCAAAGATCTCCGTTCCAAAAACTCTTTTTCTTAGAATCCAAGTTAAGCTCTGGATCCCATGGTTAGGACACCCTAGTTCTTTTTCTTAGAACATGACTTTCTCTTTTACCTCAAATCATAGGTTTCTAAAAACAATCTTCTACATCATATCCTAGATTTCTAAAATCTCTTTTCCTAAACCAAATCATAGCTTTCTAAATCCTAAATTTTAAAAATTCAACATTTCCAATTCCATGTCAAATCCAACCCTCCAATTTAGGAAACTAGATCAAATCCTCTAATGTTAGAAACCAAATCAAATCATATAATATTTGAAAATAAAATCGAATCTTCAACTTTAGGAAAAAGGAAACAAATCTTTCCTAATTCTAATCTATCCTCATTCTAATCTCTCATAGTTTAAGTCCCTCTTAATCTCAATCTTTCTAACATTTCCTAATTTCAAACCTTTTTAAATCTCAACTTTCTAAATTCAACTTGTCAAGTTTTTCGAAATTCACAACTTTCCTAATTTGAAAACTTTCCTAAAATGAAACATTCCTAATTCAAAACTTTTCAAAATTCAATCTTTCCTATTCCTTAACTTTTTAAATTCCTTCAAATCAAATATTCAAGTCAAATCCTTTTCAAATCTTTCTTAAATTTCATCTTTCATAACTCTAAGTTTTCTAAAATCAAACTTTTCAAGTCTAAATCGAACCTTCTTATTTCAAGTCCATGCTCCAACCTTAGGTTGGCTAAACCCTAGGATACCTAAACCCTAGTTCAAACCTAATCCTAAGTTAGCAAGCTTCAACTCTTTTCTAAAATTCCTTTCTAAACCAAGATGGTTTTTCAACTTCAATCTAAGTCAAAGAGTTTTCAAAACTTAACTCAATCTTTTCTAAATCAAACCCAAGTTCTCTTTCAAAGTTCAAACCCTTTTCCAAGATCGATTCTAAGCCTAAGTTCAATTTCAAATCAAATCTTCTATTCTAAGTATAAATCAAACCACTTTCTAAATCAAACTCTTTTTTAATCAAATTTTTCAAATCAAATCTTTCAAGAACCTAAAAGTGTTTATTTTTAATTGAACTCTTATCCAAACTATGACTGACCTAATTCCTAACATAGGGATACGTAGGCAACCCTCATGAGTGCGGTCATAACCTTTTTCAAATTTTCAATTCCACAACCTCTTTCGAGTTTCTAATTCAACAACCTTTTTCAAATTTTTAATTCCATAACCTCTTTCAAGCTTCAAATCTATTTTCAAAATCAAATTCTTTTCTTACACTTGCATGTCATGTATCATGTCAAATCTCTTTTCTATAATTATTTTCAAAGTGGATATAATTGGACATTTGTTAATCAAAGATTCTAAATGAGTGAACCTAGGGTAAATAGACATGTAGGTACCACAAGGGCGGGGTAGGGTGATGCTCTTAGGATATCTTTCCTACACGTAACCAACCTTCGAACCTAGAATCACTATTTTCGAAGACCAAAACGAAGTTATTTTCAAAAAGAGCTTAAAACTTTTCAATAAGTTGTCAAACAACCTATTTTCTTAAAAACCCTATGTTGAAAAAGTTTTCAAAACATTTTCAAAAGTCCTAAGTTCAATCTTTAGATTGTACTTAGTTTTAGGTGACCTAACTCACATTAACCAAGTTAGGTGGCGACTCCAAACTTTTTTCAAAAGCCCTAAATCAAATCAATTTCTAATTCAAACTTAGTCGCACTCATTCTTGTAGGAGGATGAGTTCTAATGAAAGAGCACTGTGTTTTTCTCACTTATATTTCTCGAGTGCAAAAAATCAGGGCGCGAAAGTTGGCTACTCCACTTGAGATGCTTAGAGGGTTAGGCCAATGTCATGTCTTTTCACCCTTCACTTATCTAGAGTCTTTGATTAATTTGTCTAGTTCTATCCACTTCAGAATTTTCAAAATCAAACTTTTCAAAGCTGATTTCAAAAACATGTCATAACATGCATTCAATTACATTCAGTCATTCTATCTTGCATTAAGTTTATCATTAAAGTACTGACTCTCTTTGTTTTATTTTTTGTAGGTAGAACTTTGTTCACATATTTATTTCATGTTATACTAACTACCATGTATATCATGAATGAATAGGATGGAATGGACAGGACGGATGAGAGTTGTTAGGCCCTTTCTTCTATTTTTTCAAATTTCACACAAACACTGCACGTGCACAAGAATAGAGGAAAGTAAAGCAATCGTCGTTTCAAAGTAACTCAAGTCACTACATCTTCATGCATATAATCAACCCAAAGAGAGTGACACCAAGTTCACTCTCCGTTGCATTAAACCTACCAAAACCCTAAGGGTTCCCACGTAACCCTAAAGATTCATTGCATGCATTTCAACTCATTCCATAAGAGGGGCCACAATCCCTCTATGCTCTTGGAGATAAGATTGCCAAGAAGATAGAGGTAATCAAATAGTATGGTCTCTCAATGACTTCCTCAACATCAAGTTCAAAGAAGATGAATCCAAAAACTCAAGAGTAGTTTAGGATCTCAAATGCAAAAGTAGATAAGTGGAAGTCGCAAGGAAATTGTTCCCTCTCCCCCTATTAAAATGTATTTCAATTCCATTGTTTTTAAACTCCAAAGTTCAATGTACTTCATGATTTTTCATGAATGAATAAATGAATATATGTTCCCACTCAAACAGTAAGGTATCTGCATACAGAGTCAAACCCCATATCTAAAAAAAGTGAGCTAAATCCATCATGATGAGTCTCCTTCTCAAGAAGGGAAACCCCTAAGGCATGCATTGCATAAAGCTTTCCAAATGTCAGAAGCTAACTTGTGGCTTGTGTCTTTGTTTTTCTTTTCTTTCCTTTTCTTTTACAAAAACTACACCATAGAAAGCCATCATTGGCCCTAAGAAAGACCGGCATCTACCTAGAGACCCCATCGTTACCTGACAAAGAGCTACACTAATGGCTACCAATCCTAACGAGTCATACTCCATCTCTTGTGTAGAAGTCAATGAAATGAGAACCAAGATCGATGAGATGTTCAAGCTCATCCAATCCATGGCCATGAAAGAAGCTGCTCTGGCCCCATCATCATCCATTGTTTTTCCTAAAGACTCTAAACTTGCTAACGCAAGGGTTGTGCTACAATCCGATGTTATGGGGAAAAACAAGGAGGATCCTAAAGCACCTAATACCGAAGAAGAGGAAACCATACTGCTCTCGCCTGCTGTGAAATGAACTTTCTACCACCCTCTTAATTTGAAAATTCAAGGGTTAGAGGACTCGTTATGAAGCCTCCACGGCCATGAATCCTTTGGGCTTGTATCCTATGATGAGTTGTGCTTTTTCCCAGACCATCCAAGACTTGCCAAGTTCAAAATACCTGACTTTTAGAAATATGACAGCACTAGTAATCCTATTGCCCACCTTTGCCTTTATGTTGGTGCATTGAGTGGTCATGGCAATGATCCAAAGCTCCTCATGCAATTGTTCCAATATAGTCTCATTGGATCTGCCTTGCAATGGTTTGCTTGACTTGCCTTAAGGAAGATCACGACCTGGATCGAGCTAGTCATTGCATTTAAAGCCCAATACTACCACAACATCGACCTCACCTTTGATCGGTGGTCCTTGATGACCATGAGTAAAGGAGATAAAAGAGAGCTTCAAAAGTTATGCACTTAAGTGGAGGGAAGTAGCTGCATAACTCAATCCTCCGTTAGAAGAAAAGGAGTATGTGCAACTGTTTGTACACACGTTCCAAGACATATACTATGAGAAGCTCTACACTAGCGTAGGGAAAAGCTTCTTCGAGCTCATTATGAAAGGGGAAATAATAGAAAAGGGTCTCAAGACGGGGAGGATTACTGATCCCTATGTAAAAATTTGAGAAAGTTATGTCAACATAACCAAGAAAGTGGCTACTGCAAGTGTCGCGCCCAGATTTTTCGCACTCGAGGAATATTCACACAAGTGGGAAAAATGTTGTACTCTCTCGTTAGAACTCACCCTCCTAAAAGAATGAGTGCGACTAAATTTGAATTGAAAATAGATTTGAATAAAGGGCTTTTGGAAAAAGATTCGGAGTCGCCACCTAACTTGATTAAGGTGAGTTATGACACCTAAAAACTAAGAATAATCCGAAGACTACACTTAGGGTTTTGGAAAACGATTTTGAAAATATCTCCTCAAGAGAGGGTTTTTAAGAAAAACAGGTTGTTTGGCAACATTTAAAAAATATGTGGCCCTTTTAGAAAAATAACTCCTTTTTGGTCTTTCGAAAACAGTTATCTAGGTTCGGAGGTTGGTTACGTGTAGGGAAGACGCACTAAGCCATCACCCTACCCCGCCCTTTCGGTACCTACATGTCAATCTACCCTAGATTCACTTATGAGAGTCTTTAACTAACTATTGTTCAATCCTATTCACTTTGAAAAGCAATGTTTGAAAAACATGACGCATGATATCCAAGTGTAATAGAAGAGAGAATTGAAAAATAGATTTGAAAAGAGATTTGATTTGATTTGAAAAGGAAGAGATAGGAGTTTGAATTCGGAAAAAAGATTTTGGGAATTTGAAAATAGAGATTCAGAAATAGAAATTTGAAATTGGAAATTTGAAAATAGATTGGAGATTTGGAAAGATTTTGGAATTTGAAATTTGAAAAATATGGAGGAATTTGAAATTTGAAAGAAGTTGTGACCGCACCCATGAGGGTTGCCTACGTATCCTTTTGGAGGAATCAGGTTAGTCGTAGTTCGGACAAGAGTCCGATTGAGAAGAGATTGTTTTGGAAGAAAGAGATTGAATTGGAAATTAGAAGATTGAGAGATTAAACTTTGATTGAAAGATTTGAAAAGACTTGACTTTGGAAAACTCGGTTTTAGGAAACCTAGACTTAAGGACTTCAAAAAGAAGGATTGAATTTGACTTGGAAAGATTTTGAAAAAGAATTGACTTGAACATTAGACACCGAAGATTTAGGAAATGATTGGATTTAGGAAGGGTTTGAATTAGGAAAGGTCCGATTTAGGAAAGTTTCAAATTTGGAAAGTGTCATTTTAGGAAAGTTTCATATTTAGGAAAGTTTTCAAATTAGAAAAGTTTTAGAAATTAGGAAAGTTTTGAATTTAGGAAAGTTTCATTTTTGGAAAGTTTTCAATTAAGGAAGTTTTCAAATTAAGAAAGTTTTGAAATTAGGAAAGTTTAAATTTAGGAAAGTGTTTCAATTAGGAAAGTTTTCATTTTAGGAAAGTTTTCGAATTAGGAAAAGGTTTTGAAATTAGGAAAGTTTTGAAATAGGAAAGTTTTGAAAATTGGAAAGTTTCGTTTTAAGAAAGGTTTTGAAATAGGGAAGTGTTGAATTTAGAAATGTTTTCAATTAGGAAAGTTTAGTTTAAGAAGGGTTTAAAATTTGGAAAGATTTGAAGTTTAGGAAAGTTTAGAGTTTTGGAAAGATTCGAAATTGGAATGTTTAGAATTTAGAAAGATTTAACTTAAAAAAGTTTCAAATTTAGAAAGTTTTGAATTTGGAAAGATTTGAAATTTAGAAAGTTTAAAACTTCGAAAGCTTTAAAGTTTGAATTTTAGAAAATCTTGATATTAGGAAAGGTTTGAGTTTAGGAAAGGTTTGAAAAACTTAGATTTGGGAAGTTAAGATTTGGAAAGGGATAGAGTTAGGAAAGGGTTGAATTAGGAAAGATATGGAAGTTAAGTTTTAAAATTTAGAAAAGATTTTTATGTTC